>CM060181.1:26294752-26894752 GCA_030549775.1 Tamarix chinensis
TGTGATAACATGAAGAATTGTCTACTTTTGAGTATGTGGGGGAAGTAGGCTGTTTCTTTGGGTAAAAGAGTTTGGTAGATATAGAAAATTGTATGAGCATTAAGGTTAAGTATATGCTAATATTCTTAATAAGGTTGAATTATGACGTCTTGTATATTAGAGATATGATAGAATCAAAGGTTTGTGGAAACTTTTAAGTGTAATCATGCGTGAGTGTTGTTAAGGGTTTCATGATTGTTATATGACTATGGTTAAGTGTAATTGGAGGTGTTGTGGTATTTTCCTTGTTCATTTTTAAGGTGGTAGTTACCATTAAATTGAAATGTTATGACTTTGAGGAATATCATAGTGAAATGTAAAGTTGTGATATTTTACTCCAATACTATTGTGGATGTTGTGATTTCATATATTAAGGGGAATTAGTGTTACCCTAATGTTAAGATTGGGTATTGTGTTTAGATATATCCTTTAGAGGACGATATACCTAAAGCTTACACCCACTAAGGTTTCAAAGATGATTGGAAAGTATGTCATGGAGTAGAGCTTGGGGGATGAGGAGAAGATACCTAGTTGGTTGTGTCATTCTATAGATGTTGATGATGACAACAATGATGATAAGTGGGACCGTAGCCGGCACGCAATTTAAACCCTCTTGTTGTCAATTGTAGCACTGGTAAATAAGGGTATCGTTCTAACCCGGGGATTGAGAGGGCTCACCTCTAATTAACTAGCTTGGAAATAAAACTAAAACTAAAAATAAAAATCCTAAATAACACAGAATAAATAAATAAGAAAAATTCTAATGGGGGTTAAAAAATAATAATAATAAAAGGAATAAATAAAATAAACTAATAATGAAAATAATAAAAATAATGAGAAACCGCAGATATGAGAAATATGTTAGGGAAATAAAAAATCCACCACTAGATTAGGTCTAAATATAATATTTATTTCTAAGTCATCCTTTAATCATGAGAAAGAGATCGACCAAGTTGCACACCAAAAGCAGGTCTATACACCTTATATTACTTCCCTTAATTAATTAATACGACAAAGCGCCAATATTAACCCTATTAAATACTAGCAGTATAGCAGCAACAAGCGGCTCCTATATTTAACTAGATTTAATGCATTAAGTGTAAGTGGAAGGCTGTCAATCTAAGTACCCAAACTAGTACAAAAAACATGTCTAGCTGTATTTCCTTTTCTTGACCCACACGTATCGAAACGTTTTACCACTTCGGTTAGAATCACAAAACGATTAGGTGAATTGTTATCTAACCTAGCTGCAATTTATACATATAAATTCTAGTATATTTAGATGGCCACCTAGCAAGCAATTAATCCTATATACTGTCACTTATGAGGTACCAGAACAAGGCATGCACCAAATAAACTATACTTGACAGAATTATATATATAAACGATAGCAATTAATATAGAGTCAAGAAACAATCTCACAAAATAAAGAAAATAAAATTATAATTCAAATCATAATCTAGGGTTTCAATTCATTCCCTAACAATAAACAATCAGCCAACCATAATTAAAGAATTAATTACACAGAAATATATATCTAAAATATAAATTAAAAATAAGAGAAATAAATAACCGGAATTAATTTTGAATAAAAAATCAAGAATTTATTCAGATAAAAATTAATTTTATCTGAAATAAACTCTACCGGGTATTAAATTCTTCCTCTAATTTTTCTTCCTTCTCGGCCTTGATTTCTGTGCAACAATTTCTTTTTCTTTTTCTTTTCCTTCGGCTGACGCTCGCTGCTGCGCTGCAGCCTCGTTTCCTCGATTTTCATGCGTGAGTGACGCGCCCTGTCTGGCCTCAGTTCCCGCACAACTTCCGTGCCCAGCCGCACACTCACGGCTCCTCTCCTTCCGTGCCTGTCTTCCCCGTTTGACCGAGCCTCTAAAGGCTCTGTCGCACTTTTCTCCCGAGCCTATAAAGGCTGTCGTACCTCGCGTCTTGCGGCTCTGCCGCCTTTCGACGTCCCTCCTCCTTTTTTGCACTCCTCTGTTAGCCCGAGCCAACAGATTTTAAATAAGGAATTAATTTTTTGGCAAAAATTTTAGAGGAAAATATTCGCGCTCACAGAAATCTTTTCAGCTTCGACAACTACAACCGCGACATGTCGTCGCTGTATGTTTCTTATTATTTTATTTCTTATGATAAATTAGTATTTTTTGGGGGAAAATTTCCGCGCTATGTTTATAGTGACGACTATGTCGTCGCTGTATATCTACATCGGTGACAATTTTTATCCTAAAAATTCCGCCACGAAATTATATTTAGCTTTGACATGTCATCGCTGTATTCTTATCTACAATCACAACAGTTGTCGCCGCTGTTAATGTCGCTACTGTAGACCCTTTTTGTCGTAGTGTGCCCCCGATCTGCACCTCCACAGTTTCCTGATTGTCCTCCTTGTGTATCGTGTCAATCAGGATCCTTGTTGCTTCCAAGGAAATACCATAATCTCCCACTTCTTCCCGGCAGACCCAACATCCCCAAGGGCCCACCAAGTTCCTCAACACTTCCTCCCTCCATGCAGCCAATGGTAGGCCCCTAATCTCCACCCACATACACCAGATAACACACACCTCCTCCATCTTCCATTTCCTCACTATCGGGAAATAATCCCACAACAAACTGCCCTCCTCCAAAGCCTTACTACAGTCTTCATAAGATTTAAACGTAATCAAGAATTTAAACCTTCCATAATCTCTTACCTTGGTGGCTGCACTCCATTCTTGCAACAGTTTTGGAAGGATGATCTCAGGCTGGAGAGGTTGGTAGGACTCAACCACCACACTTCTATCCAACCAATCTAATGCACCATTGTCTACTTGCAAGGAAAGCTTACGACAATGGCATTTTAGATAAGAACTTCTGGCTCCTCTAAGAACTTAGGCAAAGGAATGGCGATCCCTAAAGGTTGGATTACATCTACCCTTCTCCAATCTTCTCCCAGTCGATCGGATCTTTGGTTCAATCTTCTCTTGGATCTTGGGTTTCAGCCATTCATCCCTCCCAAACAAAGCCTGACGAACATGGATCCTGATGCCATGAAGCAACATATTGTTAATGCTCCTCACTGCCTCTAATGCCTCACTTTCACGTATGAACCTTATAAATCCAAACTGCAAGCTTGAACTCTTCCTCTCCTTCCTTTTGATAAAAATGTCCACCACATTACCAACCAAAGCAAAAACATCTATGTTTCCCCTAAAGAAATGCCCTTCGCAAGATTATCAACAAACACAATAGAAACCTTCCCTTCATTGTGGATGGAAGAAGCAGAAAAATGGGGCTTCTGCTAATATGCTCCTCCACGCTGAGGCTGGGTTTGATAAGGGCATGGATTGGTTTGGTTGCTAGGTTGATTGGTTTTGACAAATTGGGTGGGATTGAGTCGATGGATGGCTGGGTTGATTGGGATGAGGTTAGGGTTTGGGTATTTTTACATGAAGGTCACTTGCATGGCTAGGTTAGGCTTCATGGTTTCTAGTTAATCTGGTGAGCAATGTAGACAAACTAGAAGAATGCATGCCTGGGGTAAACAGTTGGTAACACCTAATCAAGACATATTAGTCATTTAATTTTAGTTCTTAATTCATGTGCTCTAGAAAATGGAGGACCTAAAGGAGGTAAAAGTGGTCGGCTGATGGTCAGAAGATATTTATTTTATTTTATTTATTTGTGTAGCTGAAGTCAGTATGCTGTGAAATTGTATCACAAGTCATTTGTATAGCAATTTTCACGGCACATAAACATAATATGTTCGGTCTCACCGGTTCATTTGTCACATCTCCTATAATGCATCTTCCTTTAACAAAAGCTAGTGACACCATAATATAAATAAAACAAAGATTAATTATAATGAACTAAGTTAGAAACTAGCTAAGATATTAAATTTGGATGATTTTTTTTAATGACTTTGGATAGGATTGATAAACTCAGATTGAAATCTAGACAAACACGAAGACCGCGGCTATATATAGCACGGAAACGTTTTATCCGATTCAACTGGCGTTTAGGGAAAGAACGAGAATTCCCAAAAGAAAAACAAGTGCCGATTTGGTATAAATCATCCCAAGTTATGATCAACATATTCTTGCACAAATATAAATGTCAGGAGTTCATCACACAATTACAAGTTTTGTTAATTGCCTCATCACGCCGGTCTGCTGTTTTGATCATCAAATTAAGAATAAAAAAAATCTCAACGCAGAATGATGGTGTCTGACACCAAAAACACGAGCAACCTAAATTAAACTCACTAGGAAAAAAGACCCATCCACCTACCCGCAAAAAAAAAAAAAAAAAACCAACAACATTGGGGATTACAATAAAAAGAGGCAAAATTAAGAAAGAGGTCTAGAATCAAGGCACGGATGGAGATCGGATTAGTTTCTTATATATAACGTGCAAAAGCAACAGAAAGATCAACTGTAATCCCAAAGAGGAGGATGGAGAGCCCTATAAAATTGATGAGACGGGCTTCATGGCCATCCACCAGTTTTAAGAGTAGAAAAATCTGCATCAATCCAGTTTCGGCGGTACATATGGCCATGTATAGAAGTGCCCTTCCTAGACAAACATGCCACGGTGCCGCTTTTGCTCTGTTAAGGTCCGACTGCGGCATCCAAAATGTGAAGAATCCGAACAACCACTGCATGCACCCACATATAGGTAGAATCGTCAATAAAAATAATCGACTGCGGTATATAATGTTTCAAATTTTATTCCACAAGATAAGTCATTTTATGAAAAATATCGGTTCTAATTAAAAGTCTTGGTTCCTATTCTATTCGAGTAAAAGCATTGAATTTAATATAACGGGTATATATTATTTGTAAAAATATAACATATAGCTATCTCTCAAAGAGTAATTAAAAAAAAAAAAGTGAATGAATTACCTGCAGGCCATACAGAATGAAGGTGGTGAGGCCGATCCATGAATGAATAGTGTACATATTCATTAAGCTGTTTTTGTGATGATATTTGAAAGCTGCATATATACCAACAATCCCCAACACAATAGCGATTACGTGACTCCCCATGTGGACACACTTCTTGACACGCCATGCCCCACGTACAGTCTTGTAGGTCATCATAGCTGAATGTACATATATGCACCATTAACATGCCATGCTTCTAACTTAATGGATCGATGGAATTATTTATGACAAGAATTGTCATGTAGAGCATGTAGAGTTGCACGCACGAGCGACTGAGGATTAATTGATGAGCGTATACAAGCGATTTTGTAACACACACACACGTATACTATATAAACTTACCTTCTCCGGCGAAGAAGATGAAGCCGAAGAACATGAGAAAGGGATGAACCTACATATTAAGAAATACGTACTAACAATTAATGGGAGTGATTACTATATATATATATATATACACGTGTGTGCGAAAAACAAAAAGATAATGGATGATAAGTCGACGATATTTATTAAGAAATTATGAAACAATTACGTACATTGAAGATTCGACGTGAATTATCAGGAGAATTGAGGTCAAAGCCCTCGCGATAATGCAACAACCAGATAAGCATAAGAAGGATAGTTAAGCCTCCAAAAAAATGTGCGAGGTAAGTAACGCGAGATGCCGAGTGGCTATACCAAGTCCTTTCCATTTCTACGTTATACATGGTTGTAGAAACCTGCGGCTTCCTGTCAACAGAGCAGAGCGGAACAATTCAAGAAGATGATGGTGATATGTTACTTAAGATCCTAATTTCCTTTGATTTTTATTTATTATTTTAGCTATGTTTCTGTTCCCTGCCTAGATCTCTGTTTCTAGCTCCTTCCTGACATGATCGTTGAGCTAGGTATATAACTGTTAGAAAAATTAAAGCGTTGCGAGGAATCACTGCTTTACTTTGGGAGTAATTCCATGCTTCATTTGCAGGTTTTGCATTTTGTGAGATTGAAGCTATGGATCCCTTTAATAAAGCTGTACATAAAAAGCCTCCTGTCTGTGGAACACCGCCCGTTTTCTTTTCATTTCGTTATAAGGATAATTTATCCTCTAATCGATCAAGTGCTTTATATGTAATCTGTTATTCTCCCCTTTCTAGTCTTTTTATTTATTTATTTGACAAAGGGTGCGTGTATGTGTTAATCTTCTAAACGTACAACCAAAAGATAGGCATGATTGTTAGGCGACATAGGCACCGTGATAAAACTGATATTTACATGCAAACAAACAATTCTTTCACTCCTAATTGGATAAAAAACATTATAACTTATAATGTTTTAATGTTCGGCTAAGTCATACCGCTACCCAATTTTTCTATGAAAATGACATCATTCATCACAATAGCTATATTTCTACCTGTAACAACTCAAAAATTTGTCAACATATTTTCAGATGTTTAGTTTTTTAATCAAAATTTAAATCTAAACTCTAGCTTATTTATCTTTGTAACCCTAACCATTACTTAAATGTTTAATCCTAACCCTTAACCCTCCTTATTTCTTTCACCTTATCCTCTCCCTTACGTGTGACATCCCTTCCCTTTGTCTAACCGATTGTTTTCCCAACTTGGTTATGCTAACCAAAAGCCCAACACTTAGCCTCTATGCCTCTCTCTTTCATGTTAGCCTTTCCCTATGCCTCTTACTTGTTTTTCCCTCTATCACACTACTTGTCCCCGTCCTTCACTAGTTTGATTTGTCTTATCTCACGCAACCCAACCCTTACAGCTCTCATTTCCATTTCCATTTTTATTTTGGTTATTCACCAACCAAACCAAGCCCCTCCTCTCCCTTCTTTTTTCTAGATATTTTATGCATTCTTCCTCTCATTTCCCCCTAATTAGCGGCCAAACACCACCCCACTACCACCATCTTCACATAACACCACCATATTTTTCTTTCAACATTGCGACCTACATGCCTTCCCCCTTCATGCAAACATGACGCAACACTGCCACAATCTCCTTTAACACCCCCACGCAATTAACCCTCAATAGCCCCAACACCAAATGTTCCCAACCTCCTACAGTATTCCACCATCATTCAACCCTTCTCCTTCTACATGGTTAATTCAAATTGCCTACCCCTAACAACATTGTATCCTCACACAACCTTGAACCAACAATGTTTTCCCAACCTATACACCACCTTGCATCAATCAACATTATGCAGCTTGTCCCCAACACCAATTGCTTATTTTTATCACCACTTAGTTACATTAAGTCATCATGCAAATCCCCTACAAACACTTTAAAGCTCTAATAGTGTGCCACCCTCACATTATGCTTGCTTGTGAGTGTGAAGAGCCAACATTCCCAGCCCTTGTGCAATGTGAAGCCCACACCTATCTCCCCCTTTGGAGCGTGCGAAGCTCAAGCTAGAGCCCACACCTATCTCTGCCCCCAACAATGCTTGGACAATTATTACTATATTTTGATTAATTTTTGATGTTGTGTTACTGTTTGTAGATCTTTAATTCTAATATAATTTATGTTGGGTTGTTTTTTAGGTGAATAAGATAAGTAGTTGAAGGCTAGTGTTTAGTGATTGTTGATTTTGCTTTTGCTATATTTTGCTAGAGATAGGTAACTTATATTCCCCTACTAAGAGTGTGATGATCATGAGATAGTAGATTAGGATTTTCCTATGTGTTTTAGCATGATTATGTTTCTAGTGATTTTTGATATATGTATATGCATGCCTTGATATATTGTAATATTTTGTCAAGTATAATAGCATGGAATAATATAGAAGAGAACATGCCTTATTTTTTTATGGTATTAGGTGTATGCACTACTACAAACATGGGAAATAATAACGGGACATTAATAACGGTAGTTCAAAAACCGTTGTCAAACGCGTGAAAATTAATCGGCGGGAAGTTTTGATAACGGTTCTAGTTAAAAACCGTTATTAAAAGGGCAACGTTAAAATTTAGACGGATGTTTTAATAATGGTTTTATATAAACCGTTATTAAAAGAGGATTTAATAACGGTTCATATTAGAACCGTTGTCAAAAGTCAGAAGCTTTTAATGACGGTTCCTGGAAGAACCGTTATTAAAAGATGTTTTAATAACGGTTCTCTCAGGAACCGTTATTAAAACCCCAAAATCAAACTTTTATTTCGCTCGGTTCCTTCTCCTTGCAAACCCTCGCACCGCCACACCGTGCACCACCAGGCTCCTCTCAAGTAAAGGAAACCCTCGCACCGCCAACTCTCCACCACGCCTCTGCCATTGTTCCGAAGCTAGCTAGCACTTGCACCTTCATCCTCCGTCGTGTTTGAAGCCCTTGCCTCTCTCAATATTCTCACCGTCATGTTTGTAGCTAGCTCACTTTATGTATGTGTTTGTTCTTCCTCTCGTAACTTTTAATCTACTTATATAAATGCATGTCGCCAGGGTTTCGTTCGAAAATTTGTTGGCTGAAAATTTTGCTGTTTGTTGTTGAATTTGTTGCGTTATTGTTATATATTAACAAATGCATGTGTTGGCCGAGACCTTTACATATTATTGTAGTATGGAGAATATAGATTCAACATTATTTAGAGCTACAACCATAATAAACAAAAGAGAAGACATTATTGAGGTTATTTAGAGCTAGATTCAACTGTAAACTTTGGAGGGTCATAACTTTTTCATGGGACCTCGGATTTAGGTGATCTAGGAGGATATTTTGGGTATTTTTTTGAGATCTACGACGTGGCAAAACGGCAGAGCCGGTTTGGGCAATATCGGAGCCCAAAAAGGGCCATTTTGGCCTCTAAATTGAGGTTTTTTTGTTACATACAAGTGATACAACCTTTTTAGGGCCTTTTTTTTACAAATTGAACATTTAATTTAGACTATCCTGAAAACCTTTTTCATATTCTAGGGTATGAGGGTGTTATATAACCTCTTGATTAAAGTGGTATTACATGTTGCCTACCTTTGTATTATTTTGTATGTAGGGTAATACATGTTTTCAGTTATTGTTTATCTCTTTATCCTCTATTGTAATTATGGATGAGATAAGAGCTTTAGGTACCTCCAAAATTGAAGATCTTCGAGACAAAGGAACTTAGATGATGATGATGAAATTGAAGTTTTTAAGGGTTCAAGTGAAGAAGACGAGCAATGGATCTTATAGTCTAGAATAGATTGGTCAACATAGATCTAAGCCATTTATGTTTGCTTTTCCATATTTTTCTATTAATGAATCATGACATACCTAATGGCTAACTGTATATTAATTGAAATATGGGTGTTGTAGTTTTTTACCGATGACTATGCACGAGGCCAGCAATATAATTTTGATGAAATTGATGAAGTTAGAGATCAATGGGCCAAGCACATGCACTCATTCATTCGTTATTAGGTAGCAATCTATATATTCTACATGCATTTTTAGGTTTGTATTTCGTCTACCAGCCTAGATCTGTGAACTTTTTACTTTGGGGTGTAGAGCTACCAAGTTGTGGTATGCCCACTAATTATAGTTGTGCTAAGTATAGTTGGTGTATTGAGACATGCATACCAATTATAGATTGATTGAAATTATGGTGTGATTGTAGATTTGGTATGAATTGATGTTGTTTTACATTGCAGATTTGGTAATTGTGTATGTGGGCAGGAACAAAACTGCAAAAAAAAAGTGGAGTTTTAATAACGGTTCTTATAAAAACCGTTATTAAAACCTTGTTTTAATAACGGTTCTGATGAAAACCGTTATTAAAATGTAGGTTTTAATAACGGTTCTTCTAAAACCGTTATTAAAACTCCAGTTTTTAATAACGGTTTTCATAAGAACCGTTATTAAAACCTACATTTTAATAACGGTTTTCATCAGAACCGTTATTAAAAACTGGAGTTTTAATAACGGTTTTTAAGTAAAAACTGTTATTAAATATGAAGTTCACGCACATATTCGCGGGTTTTTGTGTATTTTTCATGACGGTTATGAACCGTTATTAAAGATTTAATAACGGGCGATTCAATAACGGTTGAAAACCGTTATTAAAACTATAAAATAACCGTTATTAAAACCCCTTTTCATGGTAGCGATGATAGCATACTTAAATAAGGTTTAAAGTTATGAAATAATTATGTATGTGATAATGGGTAGATTTATGCTAGATATGATGAATGTTTAGGGATAATGATTTAGCTAGGGATTTTTCTTCCCAAATCATTCACATGTTATTCCAAGTATTCCATTATAGTCCTTGAATGTCGTTGTTAAATTTTGATATATGGTTTAATGGTGTTTGGGCATGCTTATTGTTAGGTGTATATTAATCTATATTTTATGCTCTAGGAGTAGGAATGTCTTGTTACATGTGCCATAATATAAATTGATATCCTAAATATTGATTTGTGCCTTAAATTTATTATGTATGATTAGCATGAGATTAATGATATTTAAGTCATGTGTGCTTAAGATTGATTATTCATGTGTAGAGGTAAAATAGTTGTTTGGCATGTCTTAAAAGTTTCATATGTGCTATAGTGTTTTAATTTAGTGTATCTTAGCCTTTTTATGAGAAATTGTTAATTGAATTAAATTTTAGTATTAAAATAGATAATATCATGGTAATTAGGGATTTGAGGGCATTCTAGTCATTCATGATTAGAATATACATAAGTGTGAATATTTGGGCATAGGATGACATTAGTGGATTGATAAGCTAACATTAGTATTAAATATTGACTTTTGGATTATTGGTTGACCTTAGGGTTGGCATCACTACAAAATAATTCACTTATACCAACAGTACATTATTTGTTGGTAAAAGCCATTTTTCTGTTGGCAAAAGTTTTACCAACAGATATTTGTCTGTGACAAAACTGTGGGTAAAAACTCTGTGCTTAAAAGTTTTGCCCACAGATAAATATGATCTGTTAGGAATAATTAATAATACCCACAGATATTTATCTGTTGGTAAAACTTATACCCACAATTATATCTGTAGGTAAAAGTATTAACAACAAAACGATATCTGTGACTAAAACTATTGTCCACAAAACGATATCTGTGAATAAAAGTATTACCCACAAAACGATATCTGTGACTAAAATTATTACCCACAAAACGATATATGCTACTAAAACTATTACCAACAAATATATATATATATATATATATATATATATATATATATATATATATATTTGTAAAACGATAATGATGTCCATAATACCTGTTGTTGTAATATATATTTACCTGTAATAATAACTTATCCTTATATACAATTAAGTACACCATACATAATCATAAATGTTTAGTTTATTTGTCAAAGTGATCATATAGTCTTATAGGTACAATACTATAAATACAACTTGTAACATACGCTAACATACAAGACATCTTTATTAACACATTAAGCACCATCATCTTCATTCTCATCTTTTTCAGCATCTCCAACAACTTCAAAGCCTTCAACATTCTCTTTAATAATCATCAAGATATATTCCCTAAGAAAATATGCAAGTAACTTAATTAGATTAATATAAATTCATACCCAAAAGCTAAATAAAGGAAGTTTTAAAATTTTCTCAAAAATAATAAGAGTCCATAATTACCAACAAGTATATCGGCATATTAACACCTAGTTCTCCAACCACAACATGTCTGGCCTGGCATAATCAGGTTCATCATCCAAAGAATGGAGCTCTCATAAAATAAGATATATCGATACCAGGTATTTTATGGTAGTTTAAGTAGCATGATCAAACAAATGAAAGCCATCAGCCACCATAAAAGGAGATCAAGGAATATATAAACAAGAACATTATTAAGGAAAGAAACCAGGGGCTCAAATATATTATAATGAAAGCAATTGAGATGTCAAAGAATAAGTATATTTTCATTATTGACAGTGAAAACAAATGAAAGTAACATAAAAGTATTCTGCAACAACGATTCAAATGACTTTTTATTCCTTTTGCATCTAAAGATAGATATGAATCCTAAACCTTTGATATTAACCATCTCGGGCACTACTTATTTAAAGGCAGAAAATATCATCAAAATTAATCTGTAAAAGTAAACTTTATTGTATTGTTATTTGCAAGAGACAAAATAAAAGTAGCATACTAGTAATATCTGAACTATCCTCCTCTTATTTGCACCGCAACTTAAACCAGCATCCTTCACATTACAAATTCTTCTGAGGTGAAATCCTATAAACTAAACCCCAAATGTCCTACCTTGATTTTACCTTCTTCCAAAGATGGAATGGGATCGACTTCTATGCATGAATCCAAACTCAGAATTCAAGCTAGTTTAATTCCTACCCCTTCCGAAAAATGAGAAGAAACCTCGCACTACATGGCTCAATCCTCTACTCTCACTAGCATACCTACTTCCACTCAATGCCAATGATAACCTCCTCCTAAATCCACCACTATTAATGTTAAACCAGCCTTGGCCGCCTATTTCGGTAAAAATAGGGGGCAAGTCGGTCCTGGCCGCCCTTATTCTTCTACCACCATCAACATCAATCCTCCCAACAGCAAGGCCACCACCAGCCAATCTCAAAATATTCAAGCCCATATTTTCTTCCTCAAAACCCAAAATCAGTGGGTCTCTCTCCCTACCATTCATATCACCAGGCAACTCAAATCGACAAACAGGACAAGAATTACGCAGCAATAACCAAGGAAGAATACACTCAAAATGGTAAATATGCTTACAGGGTAATTCACGAGCTTCTGTATCAAGCTCGAAAGCCTCCTTACAGACTGCACAATGCGATTGCATATCAATATGGATAGGAGTAATCTTTACGACAGGCATCGATTCAGCTTTGGATCTTCCAACAGAATCCATCTCTATACTCAAAAACTAGTCTAAAAGCAGGTCGAAGCCTGAAGCCATCAAATAACTTGATATATTCGCCGGTAAACAGCGAAGCCCTCTTCCCTGGCCATCGTTATAATACAACTGATAATTATTTCTCTGGAATGAGTGAATTGCTGTGAAATTAATCAAAATAGAAGTTAGGGTTTAAGTATTTATACCAAGCGAATTGCTGTGAAATTGGAGGGAGTGAGGGGTGCTGGAGCGTCGCCGGTGGTCAAGGAGCACTCGTCGGTGACGAGCGGCGCTAGAGGCGGACGGGCGGTGGCACCACGCGGTTGTCCTCGTGCGTTACTGACGGCTGTTGTTCGCTGCTCACTGTTGCTGCAATGGAAGACGACGACGAGGAGCCAGAGCAGGTGTGGCGGTGTGCTCGAGCGGGGGTGGCTGGTGTGGTGGTGCGACCTGGGTTGAAGGTGCAGAGCAGGAGGTCGCCGGGGTCGAGGGTCGGGGGTCGGGGCACAAGGGACGGGGGACGGGGCTGGCGAAAATTAGAATGGTATAGGGACGGGGTAGCAGGCGCGCAGGAGCTAAATTTGGTTTTTTTTTTAAGTTTAAGGAATTGAGGGGTTTAAGAATTTTTTTTATTATATTTTATTTTTTTAGATTTTAGAGATTTGAAAAAAAAACTATTATAAAAAATATATGTGTGTGTGTGTGTGTATGGAACTTAAACATTTTTAGCGACTAATAAATTAATAATTAATGATAAAAAATTATATTAGTCGCAATAGATATACTAATAACGATGACTTTTAATAGTAATTGTTAATAATATATCAATAATGATAAAAAAAATTAGTCGCTAAATTGGTCGTTAATACGCTAGTTTATTGCAGTGTAAAGTAAATAAATTCAAATAAGGAAATATTTGTTACAAATAAATCATTAAAATGATTTTACTACTTTAAAGAGATTTTATAATAAAAAATAATTTATTTTTGCTAATAAAATACAACTCCATAATAAAGTCGTAATCACACAACGAAGTTATAATTGGAAACAAATTTAAAATATTAAAATAAAAACGCACAATGAAAATAGAAATATATTTTAAATAAAAATCATATAGCTTGTGGAAAAAGAAATAAAATATCAAAATAATAATTAAAAAAATTGAAAAACATTTGTCTTCCTTTATATACTAATACCAACAGATATATGAGTGGGTATTAGTTTTGTTGGTATAATGTTACTAATACCCACAGATATAAAAGTAGGCAAAAGATCTGTTGGCATAACATACTATTACCAATAGATAAAAATTTTCTGTGGGGAAAACTTTCTTCATTGCCCACAAAAAAATATCTGTTGGTATTAGTAACTTTTACCAACAGAAAAAAAAATCCGTGACTAAATTTCTGTTGGCATAAGTCATAAATTTTGTAGTGCATGAATAATTGAAATTAAAGAAAAAGTAGCTAAGCGTGGAAATTGATATTGTGTCGATACTATGTGATAATTGTTATCACTAAATAAAATATTAATATTTAAAGTGGATGAACTCGATATCTAAAATGGATTACTCTTTAGGGTTAACTATCCTAGAAATAAGGTAAGAATCCTTGATTTTGTTTGGTTTCACTAGTGAGTCTTAGTGCCCTATTAAGACCCCAATTTTCTCTATAGGCTATCTACGATCCCTATAGGGGGTATCGATACTAAATATTAAGTAGGCTAGGCATGAGGTTATTATGTTGTCTTAGTGCGGTGTTAGTATGATCAATATACTTTATATATCTGTATGGTTGGAGGGTTTTGTATTACCTGTGTGTGCTAATATGGTCGGAGTACTTTTTATCTAGGTTGTCTTTTGTATCTAATTGAGTAATTAAAATAAAAAGTAATCTTATGTGTAGCCTTGGATATTAGAATTGGTTGGAATGGTGAGTTGATAGTTTCCTTAGTGCACTATCCTTGTTTTTATGAGTTGTGTTATTATAATATTGGGAATGGTAAAGTATGGTTTGGTGTCTTCCTTTTGTAGAATACCTTTGGCATGAATTGGTTTACTGAGTTGTTATACGGTTAAGTGTGATGGTATAAGGAGTATGGGGTCTTATTGATTGTTATGTTTCTAGTATGCTTTATTGTATCTCATCACATGTATATTTTAAGGCCTTTATGCTATGATTTCCTTATGTTACCCAATATGTGCTCCATGTGACATTTGTATACTTAGTGCTTTGTAGTGTGTTACTCAAAACTGTTATACTAATGGGTTCCATTTTATAGTCTCCTACTTATTTAATGGGTAGTTATGACTTTGCTAGAGCAATTTTGATGATATTTTTTGATAGCTTGTAATGGTTTGAGAGTTATGAGTATACAGTGTCTGCTCCGATATCTCTTAATCTAGATATCCCTAGGATTCTTATGTATCCTTCTATATTTTCTCTCTTTGGTTGTTGTAGCTTTTTTCTAATGTTTTTACATATCAAAACAATGTTAATCTATAATATAAACTCTTACTTGTTTCTTATGATTATTGTTCTTAATTTAAGTAGAGTAATATTTTAGCCTTATCGCTTAGTGAAAATGGTAGTGGAAATCGTATGTGACATTAACACATTATATATTTTTATATTTTATTTTCCGCAAATTAACTTTTTAAAACAAAAATTTCAAGATTAAAAAAAAAGGGCGATATAAGTTGGTATCAACATTGTAGTAATGGATCTTCAAGTTTTTAGCATCAAATAAGATGTTAGAGTGGTTAGCACCAGGGTAATTAGAGTAGTTTTTTTAAGTAGCTAGGGAAACAACCAACACTACAATATCAAGCATTAAAAACGTTACCATCTAGGGAAGGATTGTGAATGTCATTTGGTTCAATATCATAACTATGGTAGGAATAGTAGGTTACTCAAACTCAACATAAATAAAAGTATAGATTATGTTTATATCTAGTTGTGAGATCTAGAATCAATATTTACCTTGCATTTCTTATCATTAATATGCATGTATGATTATTCTCTTTTATACCTTTATTTAAGCTGTATGATTACCTCACTTAGTACATAGAATACTAATCATCCTTTGGGTGCTACTTATTTCCACAAGTAGATGAACCAAATGTTTTTGTGCAGTTTGATGAAGATCATTTAGATTACTTTGCTACATATGATTCTTAATTTGTGGAGGATTAATTCTTATGTATCGGGGGTTGGGCATAGAATCATATTATCTGGTTATCATTTTTGATCTAGATAACTTTTGGGACTTTTAGTTCCCAATGTATCCCTTTCATGTATTTTTGATATCATAGTAGTAGTTAATCTCCAAACTCTTATCTAATATTGAGGAAGTTCTCTTATTCTATATTTATCATGCTTTAAATCTTAACTATTTTACCTTGTATTTAATGTAAGGATGGAATGGTAAGCTAGAATTATGTTGGTACTATAGTAACCCAGTTATTTTGATATTAGACTTCCACTAAAAATAAATTTTTCAGTAGTAAAATTTAGATGTGTTATAGTTTCTCTACTTATCCCTAATCACATAAATTCCTCGCCTCAATAATTTTCTCCACCACATAATTATTCCTCTCTGTCTACATCCCCTTCATCTCCTATTCATATTCCACATTATCTCCCACTATTGATTCACATCATTATTTACCTTATGATTTTTCGACTCTTGTTTACCATCCCAATCTACTCGAAAGTCCACTCAAACCCTCCATCACACTTACATGATTTTGTTTATTACACCTCCTCCTCATATAATTTATTTCCTCACACCCTTACACACTCTTCTACTTCTCCTAGCCCTGCTCACTTTTTCTTTATTTCCCACACACCTACAAATCAACAATTTCTTCATTCCCTTCATGAAACACACGAACCATCCACTTATGATGTGTTTGTTGCTTCCCCAACATGGTAAGATGATATGATAAAGGATTTTGATGCCTTAGTTTCCACGTATACATGGATCTTATTCCTATTCCCAAGGGTAAAAAAAATGATCAGTTGTAAGTGGGCTTATAAAATCAAACACAAATTATATGGTAGTATATAAGATTCAAGGTCATTCTTGTTGTCAGAGGATTTACACAAAAGGCTAGTATTAACTATAATGAAACCTATTCCCTTGTTATCAAAATGACCACCATTCAAAATCTCATTGTCACTATTGTTAATAAATGCTGGCATATGCATCGGATAGATGTTAAAAGTGTATGTATAAATGGTGATCTTGATAAATACATTTACATGTGGCCTCCTCTCTCTCCCCCCTCCCAAATACATCTTATGTTTGAGACCTGAAGAAATCTCTATAGGGCCTTAAGTAGGCTGCTTAGCAATGGTATGCCAAACTTACCACTTCTCTTTGCTCTTAAGGCTACACTATATCCCAGAATGATCATTCATAGTTCTCCAAACATAAAGGGTCTTTGGTTGGTTTTATTTTTGTTTATGTGGATGATTTTTTGATCACTAGGAATAATGAAACGGAAATATATCTAGATGATCGGTTCCAAATTAAAGTCCTTAGCCTCCTTCACTATTTTTTTTGGGATCAAGGCTCTTCACCAAGCACAATGTGCTATCTTGACTCAAAAAAAAATTTATGGAGGTTTTCGAGGAGTTTAATCACACTGTCTCCCCTTGACTCATTACTCTTGCTCTTAATATGAAGATTTTACCTTTTAATGGTAACTTTATCCTGATCTAACAATCTGCTATAACTTAGTCGGCAAGATCAAATTCCTTACCCAAACACACAACTTGATCTTGATTTTATTGCTCGATACCTTAGTCGGTTTATGCAATTTTCTCCTACATCCCATTTTGATGTTACCATGCATACTCTATGTTACATCAAGAATGTGATTCTAATTGGGTGCATGCCCTACCATAAGACGATTTGTTAGCGGCTAGTTAATCATGCTTGATTTATCACACATCTCTTGGAAGGACAAAAATCAATCCATAGTTTCCCTCTCCTCTACTAAGGCTAAACACCACGTTATGTGGCATACCACAATTGAACCTGCGGCATATTAGATTTCTCCAAGGTCACTCCCATTCCTTTCTAGTGTGACAACCAATATGATGTCTACATGTCTAAGCACCTTGTTTTCCACGAGCGAATCAAGAATATAGAGCTTGATTTCCATTTTATTTGTAAGAGACTATATGATGGCCTCATCTATGCCTCTCATATTTCCGCTACCAAACAACATTCTAACATCTTCACCAAGTTATTGCCTTACCATATTTGTTGTCATGTTCTTCCCAAGTTAGGTGTTCTCTCTCATCCACACCCTCCAACTTGAAGGGGATGTTAACATAGTGACGTATGCATGGGGTTGTTAAATGTTATTAGCAATTAAGTTAGTAATTTTGTTAAGCTAATAAATTCATTAGTTGGTTAGCTACAAGTTGTCAAAGATATTGCGTATCAAAACATTACATGTGTATAAAGCTCATTATGAGCCCTTAAGATGTAATTACGATACATTAATAAAAATTAAGAATTCTCTCTTTCTCTCTTGTTTTACCATCTTTGTTTGCATAACCTCCTCTTCCAAGTTTCCATGGTAGCTCCAACCAAAAGTGATACATTTAAAACATATATATATATATATATATATATATATATTATATATATATATATATATATATATATATATATATATATATATATATATATATAATATAGGAATTCAACCTTGTGTTTTAATGAGAACTAAGTGAGTGATTTCGAGCCTTCTGTGTTGGTTATACTACTCTTAGTCACTTGTGTTAAGTGTGCAGAGGAAGTGTCAATAATGAGGACTTCTAATGGTCAATGTATGAATGATAATAAATATTCCCTTGATCCCAATAGAGTTTAGGCCACACTTAGAGTCTGAGACATAGCTAACTAAAGAAATCTATGTGCATTAAGATAAACACAATTATTAAGACTAGCATATATCTCATCTTTTCTTAAAGATGAGGAGGTACACATATATATTCTCTTTTTCCACTAAAAATAATCTTTGAACACCCATTAACAAGTTCATGATTGATTTTAGAAGTCACTAATGTTTTCTCGATACAAAGATTATCAGCAGGATTAATTACTTTACATTTTTTAAATGTAACACAAGGATTAGTTATGAAATTTTGAGATGTTAGTGTTTAATTCACTATCTATATTCTATAAGATGATGGACCTTATATCAGACAATATGATGTGCGTAGTGTAAATAAGTTATTATCCATAATTGACTAATTGATCACTAGTTTTGTGGTCAGTGTTTCGGTATGTGTACCAAGTATCATTTATAATGCATTCAATTGATCAACTATCTAAATGTTGATAAATGATATGTCCATTTATTGAAGTTCTGAGTTCTATTTTACAACATCTAAAAGGATTAAATAGATAATTACATGAATGTGAAATTATTTTAGGTAGGAATTATATCTATTGTTCATGATGTCTTTCCTGTCATATATTCTTCTATTTGCCAAATTATAGAATAAATTTCTATTCTTGGAGGTGGGATCTTTTCCTAAGTGTTCATTTGTTATGGAGGTAATTGAGGAGTAAAATACCATCATTTTTCACATATCTTATGTAGTGTATTTAGAAATGAGAAAAAAACTTTTCAAGGAAATACCCATTTTACTTGAAACAAAGACCTTAAGAGGGTTCAGGTTTTATTGCATTTTAAAAATACTAAATATGAAAGTATTGGGTATCTTTGCACTCAATTACCACATATAAAAAAGTACTTATTAGTATTTTTTGACTAAAGAGGATGATTATATGAATTAACTAGGGGGAAAACCCATTGTGTAATAGTTTTTTCTCTTGTATGGCTGAATTCAGCAAATTATACTTGTGGTGCTCCAGAGTTGTACATAAGAATGAGTTGACATCCTCAAACCTATTATCATGATTGCATAATGACATTGTCTTTCTAAGTTGGTATATCCTGAAACTAGAGAGGAAGTATAATTTGTTTATCTATGTAAGTAATCTTAAACTGAAAATTAAAATGAAGAAGTTGGGTTAAACTTTTCTCTAGTATGGGAGAATAATGCAGTCGATATTCCATTACACCATAAGGCATGGAGTTGTAACCTATGTAATTAGATCAAGGCTTATGTTCTATGTACATATGCCTCTTTCCATTCACTATGGTTTAGAGGAGTAAAAGTCTCAAGTAACTAGTATCTAATATTTATTAAAACGTACTATTTTTTATTTCCATAGATTGAATTAAGAAACCAGGTCTATGTTGTTTTCCTTTATATATTGCTATATGTTGTGCATATTATTACTCAAATGAAGTTTGGATTGATTTGAGGAATCCTTGGTCAAGTTGCCTTACATCATGATTTCTTTATGATAAATTTGAATCTCTAATCATCATGATATGCCTTTTGCTTGTTTTTAAGGCACTCATGATTAATATGCATAATGAGTGCACAAAAAATAATTAATTATTGTCAAAATATAGAGTTAACATGGGGATTAATAGCTTAACTTTCTTTTCCTAGGCTTCTAGCCATCTATCTTAACTCTCCTCAACCCCATAATTCTCTCACTATGTGGTCTTGGGCTTAGGGAGGAGTGAAATAACCCAAAACCCTAATTTAGAAAATTATGGCAAGATAAAGATTTATAAGAAAATTAATTAAATAAATTATTTTTATTAAAATAAGATGGAATTAATTAACGCAAATCAAGAAGAAAATAATAAATAATTTAACTAGGAAAAATTTGAGTGTTCTGCTAATTAAAATAGAATTTAGGAAAAATCATACAAAAGCCTAAATTAACCTAAAAAGAGAATTTAACTATTATTTTAATATTAATATTTTTAAATATCCCAAAATACCCAAAATATTTTGATTAACCCTAACCCACATATTTTCCTTTTTCTTTTTCCCCTCTCTTCTTCTTTTCCTCTTCCTTCTTCTTTTCTTTTTCCCTTCCCCCCACCTAAGCCAGCCCATCTTTGGCCTAGTCCCCATTCTTCCTCCTACACGGCCCAGGCCCGTGCCGCTCCCTTTCTTCTTTTTCCTAGCTGGTCCGATTCTCCTTTTCCCTTTCTTTCTTTCTTTCTTTTCTTCTAGACTGCCGATCCAACCCCCTTCTTCTTCTTCTTCTTCTTCTTCTTCTTCTTCTTCTTCTTCTTCTTCTTCTTCTTCTTCTTCTTCTTCTTCTTCTTCTTCTTCTTCTTCTTCTTCTTCTTCTTCTTCTTCTTCTTCTTCTTCTTCTTCTTCTTCTTCTTCTTCTTCTTCTTCTTCTTCTTCTTCTTCTTCTTCTTCTTCTTCTTCTTCTTCTTCTTCTTCTTCTTCTTCTTCTTCCCCGATGCGCGCCTACAACTCCCCGATCGGCATCATGATTTTTGCCACCGACCACATCCATTTGACTAGCCATTCCTCCCCACTCTTCCCCACTGACTTGCCTATCATTTCGACCTAGCCAACCATTCCCTCTCCTGTGTGTGCCCATCCCTTATCCCCATCAACCATGGCCTATAATGGTAGACTTGCATCGGCCTACCATCGCCAGCTGGTGTGCCCATACCACTTGCCCCTTATTTTCCGGCTTCCCTCTGTCGTTTTTCCCTCCAATTGATCTATATATATATATCCCATAGGCAGCCATAATTGGGTATTTAATTTTGCAACCCATAAACCCCGACTTTGCACCACCACCCAAACAAACCCTTGTTCCTCCGCTGTCGACCATCACCACTGCCCATGCCACCCACCAAAGCCTTTATTGCACCACCCTCTACAGAACTGAGCCTCCCTCCTCCCTTGCCTTGCCCTGCACGAGCCACCCCAGCTGTGTAAAGTCACCCTCCCAATCAGCCTACTTCGACCTCCTGCCGCCCTGCGCGCCACCATTTGCCACCAATTCCACCACAAATAACACCACTTCTACCCTCTAAAACAACCAAGGGACCTTACTCTACCTCCCCATACCTCCATCTCTCCCTACTTCTTTGTCCTCTAGCCTATACCCCCATCTCTTCACCTCTCTTCCTCCTTGACCGCTTCCTCCAATTTCGCCCCCAACCCTAGGTGGTATTCTAATTTTTCCAACCCTTAAACATTTTTTATATGAGTGTTAATAATTTTTAGTAATATTAATAGTATTACTATTAATATTATTATTATTATTTAAAATATATATTGTTGTTGTTGTTGTTATTATTATGTTATCACTCTTATTATCTAACCTAACTTTAGAAATATTTATAACTAATGGTATTATTATTTAAAAGGCTACAACTTTAGTATTATTATAATTATCTTTGTTGTTGTTATCATCATCATCATCATCATCATCATCATCATCATCATCATCATCATCATCATCATCATCATCATCATCATCATCATCATCATCATCATCATCATCATTATTATTATTATTATTATTATTATTATTATTATTATTATTATTACCTTGTCATTTTTGTTAATATTTCATGATCACTAACCTATTATCACTACTAGCATTATCAATATAAGTATCATTATGGCAACTACTTTTATATTATTTACATCACTATTATTATTATTACTAGGGTTTGGGTCGATATTAGTATTATTACTAAAACTAACAATGATATTATTATTAGTAATATTGAAATTATTACTTTTAATACTATAAATATCACTATGACTACTTTTACATAAACCATGATGGCTACTAAGACTTATTTTTGTTAGTCGTGGCATGATTAATTATTTTGAGAATAATAACCATACTTTTAATTATAAAACTACTATTATAATTATTAGCCATAATAGTAGGCCATAATAAGGGTAAGATAGGAAATGATGGTAATTTTGGTAAAAGGGAGATTAACCCATAGTATTTCCCTCTTATTGGTAAATTAAGTCAAAACCCTAAGGACGAGTAAGAGCGTGTTCTAAGCCACGTGTTGTTTTAGGTAAGGGTGTAGTTAAGGCCTTATATGTGCTATGTGTCTAATATGCCTTAGATGCCACGTATAATGATATGTTGTGTATCTTGTGCTATTATTTTAACTGTTTTATATGTAGTGTAGCTTGGAATGGAGGTATGCTCATGTTCTTTTTTATGGCATATGTTAATATGTATATGCTATTAATTGTGATGTGATGTGATGTGGCCCTTTAGGAAATGCATGCTAGGATATTTAATGTGTAAATGTGGGATGGAAGGATGAAAAAGGGAAAAATGGGAAAGTAAGATAACCAAGGGGAAGTAAGTTGGCTAACGTAGGTAGGAATGACCTAAATAATCCATGATCCATGAGTAGATGAATAAAAAGGTACTTTAAATAGAATGAAAGAGTGGGAGAATCTAGGGTTGACATGGGAGAAACTAGGGTTTGCATGAGAATTTTAGGGTTTTGCATGAAAAACATCGATGGTTTGCATGGGATGGTTAGAGTCTGCATGGGGGTGAACTTTACGTATGGAAAGTTGCCTTAAGGCTTGAGGAAGGGTAATGGAAGCGCTGTTTGGGTAATTGGAGGCTTTGGGTGAAAAATAATACGTGGGATACTATCAGGGGGCATAGGAGACCGAGCTAGAGTTTGGGAGGAAACCATAATTTGAGAATGTGGAAAAAGAAAAAAATAAAAAAAAATTGAGGATGAGTGAGGTATAAAGTGAGGGTTGAATCTAAGGGTTGTGACGTGTGGGGTGTTAAAATAGTTTGGGTTGTATGAGGTAGAGAATAATGGGCTACATAGGCCCAAATTAGGGATTCTTGAGAAAACCCTAGGGTAAGGCGGTGAGTGGACTTGGGGGTATAAAGTAGTGGGCCTTGACCCGCACACTTAGGAGTTGGGCTCCCGGTGTGAGTAAGTGGAATAAGGGAAGGATGTCGGGGCAAGTTAGGAGGTGCAGAAGTCTCAAGATATGGGACAAACCCTCTAGAAGGATAAGTGTAGATGGAGTTAGTCATGCATGTCTAGGGTGAAATCTATTGAGTAAGATACGGTAAAACACTAATCATGTAAAGTGGAAGATTATTGAGCTGGGCTTAGAGCGATCCACTGGCATAATAGTGGCTCGGTGCCGGGGTGTCCTAGAGACCGATCCACCGGCGTATAATAGTGGTTAGGTACGTTCTGGCCTATAAGTGACCGATCCACCGACTATAATAGTGGGGGATCCCAAACTCAATAAACCAAACTCTAAGGTTTGATAAGACACATAAAAGACACTAAGTACTTACAATGGAACACTATGAGAGTCGGGGCCAGACCGATCCACCGACATAATAGTGGCTAGGAGCATTTTGACTTGGAGACTGATCCACCGGCATATAATAGTGGTCAGGTTTGTTACGCCCTGTAAGTGACCGATCCACCAGCTATAATAGTGGGGTTCCTATACTCGTATGGATAGATAAAAATTATGGTGTGAAGTGAGTACTATTTAGAGATTAAATAATCAATTTATCCAGACCGTAGCTTGGCCTTTATTTATCCGAGAGATTGTATGTTGTCATATTATCATGATTGTATTATGTGCTCTTATATGTTGGCCTTAGTACATGGTTATCTTACTCAGTATGTAGTGTATTGACCACCCGTTTCATGGGTGTTGTTCATTCCCACAAGTAGAAAGTCCATATGAGTTTGTGCAGGCAAGAGATGGCGTCTTGGATGCCTACAACTCTTACGAGGTATTGGGAGGGGCTGAGAGTTGAGCCTAGACTTGACCTAGGGATAGAGAGCGACCCGGCCGAACTTTATATTTTCTTTCATTTTATCATGAATCTTTTTATTCTAGTTATGTCGTGTCGTACAATATTTTATGTTTTTGGAAAAACTTTGGTAACTTATTCATTGGGTTGTAATTCTTAAACCACACTTTGATTTCTGTATGGTTATGAATGAGTCTTTTCTTGAATTCTTATTTTTAATTAATTACTTGAATTTGGTGTTAATCCTGTTCAGCTTTAGCACTTAGTGCTGAAACGGTAGAAGTGAATCGGTCTGGTATTAAGTGTGGCAATAATGTCCCCAAAATTTACAGTTTTATTAATCTACTTATGTTAAACCTTTTTATTAAAATGAAATTTTTCAGTAGTAAATTTTAGGGGTATTACAAGGAGGGTCTTGGTTTGGCGTTTTCTTAAATAACAAATTATTTTCTCTCGCACAGAAGTAATAAAATTATACTTGTGCTCTTCACACCTAGTTTGCTATTTTTGCTGCCACATGGTACATTCATCCATAAGCTTACATCTGATGTTGTTGGAATGAATCAAATCAAAATGCATGACTCTAGGATGGAAAATGCTAGAATGGAGCATCCCATATTTTATTGCTAGGTCTATGGGGACCATCAGTATAGTGACTGGGGCATTCATTGTGACCCTATACTAGGGCCCTCTAGTTCAGGTTACACTGTCATCCCATCATGGTACTTGCATTAGGACAAATTTGGGGACCAACGAACAAATTGGATTATGGGATTATTGTTTCTCATTGCAAGCAAATTGTGTACTTGCTTAGGGATAGCTTATAGTGCAAGTATGTGTTTAACAACTATACAGGAAACCTACACTAATTAGCTAACCGGGGTTGATAAATCTTATTCTTTTTCTTTTGCTTGGTGTCAGACATCATTCCTAAAAGGATTTTCAACATAGTTGATTAGAGTTTTTTTTTCTTAATTACATGTGGCCATCTAGAGTGGAGTATTTTTAATCAATGTGAAAATAGACTCTATGTGATGTAGAAGATAAATGGAGAATTAATCTTTTACAATGCAAGATCTTTTATCTTGTTCCTTGGAATAGAAAGATCTTTAAAGTTGTGGTTGAACTCGACAATACAGCAATCATGGACTTACTCTCCAACAAAACCACTCAATTCTAAAGAGAAATCACCAAGTTTTCTCTAAAGAACAAACCCATACTCTTAAGATAATAATCACTTGAAGAGGAGGAAGAATTTAAATGCTCTACAATTATTATTTCACTTGATCATTGGTTCTATTTACAAGTCGACACACACTTGTGTGTATACATATAGATACATGAGGCCTTAGTTTCCTCTTTATTAACCAAGCCCAACCCAACCGGATTAGCTAACTAAATAAAGAACTAATCTCAACCCAGCCGGACTAGCTAGCTAAATAAAGAACTAAGCTAATGCACTACATGTCATATTATACGTATATTTATCTATAATTATAAGTTATAAGACATTACAAAGTTTATATAAAATATTAAAGTTAGACAAAACCTTACGTAATACATTAAATAATCAATTAATCAAGTTTTATATGCAGTAACTTTATCTTTTATACAACTTTGCAATCCTTATCTTCTTATTGTCTTGTACACTAGATGTCTTTAAATTTTTTTTTTTTTGCAAATATATATAATACCTGAAAAAATTCTTCATGATGATTATGTAGAGAGGGCCCTGTTTTTGTCTCTATATTTAAAACCGTTAGGCATTGATATAGCTGTTGCAGCAGGTGTCATCGCTTCTGGGGATACATTGTATCTAGGAAGGTGCACTTTTAATAAAGCTAGAAAGCAAGCCTACTTATTTTGACAATCATCACGTTCATTAATTAGTTTCCCTTATGCAATGCTTTTTGCTACTGAAAATATACATTTTTTATTTATTTCCCGTCTGTCTGTAGTTTGGCCGGGGCAACTTTAGAAGAGAAGATAAGGAAATCAAGTGGCCTGGGAAGCCCGAAGAGTACCATGGATGGACCCCTCCGCCATTGGAACACGGAGTTGAGGATACCCGACACCAATCGTCCATCATTTGATGCATCCTGCATCCATATTTATGCGTCACATTGCAGTAGGTTGCTCCAAGGAATTACCCTTTGGGACTTGCATATCGAGCAACCTCAATTATATCGGCCCACTCGGCGCCAGCTTAATGATCAAGTAGGAAAATTAGGAGGATGATTATTATACGTAGACCAAGTACTGGATGCATCGGAGAACACTATCTACGTTCAAAGTCTTAGCATTAGTTTTTAGTACTCTTTTTGAGTGTGGGACTGGACTGATATGTGCACACTTTGGCATGCCAGTTGTTCGACAACATTCTTAAGGCAAGGATCTCTAAGGTCGACAGTGCGCCTTTGTTTTCAAATTGTTGGTTTTATTTGGCTTGGGGTTGCGTTTTGCCCAGGCCAGGCCCCCCAACCTCTAAGGTGAAAGGTCGGGCCCCGTATACGAATTCCCCTTTTTATTCTTTGAAAACGCTCGCGGGAACCCTTCACTCAAATATACGACATCATTTCACACGTCTTTTAAGTCACCTCTGTATGTCCATCCTTAGTTTGTCATATTATTCAAAATAATTACTCATATTAATTGTTTATCCACGCCATTCCCCCCACCACCCCTCCAACCACCTACGACTCCAAAAATATAAAATAAAAAATAGAAAACACGAAGCCGAAAGTGCGTATTCCATCCATACACATAATAATATTATTCCTATTTTTCGGTTAGCTAGGAAATATTAATATTACGGAATGAGTCTAAGTAGAAGTATTGGGTCGGAATAATCTGCGGTGTACGGGCCAAGGCCGCTTCGCAAGTTCTCTATAAGGCTTAGGGTGGACCTAGTCGAGTACTGCCTCCCCCTTAGCCAGCTACTGTTGTCCTCCTAACATGCTAGCTAGATTTTGTACTATTAGGTTGAGCCGTTGAGACAAGTGTCTGGCCCGCATTTTAGCTTGGGCCAGAGGGTGCATTAGGAACTCGGGGATTCCAGCTCCATTATATTACATTTACGTATCATGTATCATTACCTGACGCTTTTATAACCGACCGCTCATAACTTTGAGATGAAATAAAAGAAGACTAGCCCTGTTCTTATCTCTTTGCCTCTTGGCGAGCGACGGTGTGAGCGTACCGACGATTTTCACGGGAGGACCCTATCCCCCTGTGAAGGATAAGGATAATCCTTCCCTACTGCCTCTGACTGTTCGTTTGATGTGTTTTTAGAGTTCCCTAACCGGCGGGACTCCGTCGATTGGGCTTATGATTGATGTTTGCCTCCTTTTTTAACTACCAACCTCATGTTAAACCTACTTGAAAATTCTGGCAATAGCACTAGAAGTGAATGACGAAATCTGCAAATCTAATGCGGCCAACATGGAAGTGCGAAAAAAAAAAGCGTCTTTCATTCTTACGGCGATGATACTATTTCCTTTGGAATTAACCATATCCGTCTTATTTTACGGTGAATACTAGAACCATCCAGCATATTACTGGGAATATTAGTGGAGGGTCGGTTGCTAAGCCTCTGCAGCGTTCAGAAATAGGATTCCCTTGAAGAAGCGGTGTGCAATGCGTGATTCTGATTTTCTTGGTGAACTGAAAGTCATTTCCCACCCAAATGCCGGCCGTTCCAGTGATATGGCGCCTCTGCGAGGGAGGAAGAGGCGGCTTTCCATCCGCGATTATCGATCTTTCTGGCTTTTGCTTCCTTCAGATGTGAAGTTTGGAAGGAGTCTAAAAGTAAAACAAATACCTAATTGGCAAATGGTGAAGCATGAATGATTCAACTCTTTGAAAGGTAAGGTTGCACGATGCGTGGAAATTCGCAGTATCTCAGGTAGACCAACTTCTGTCGGTCAGAGCCGTAATTGGCCTGTTTCCGGGCGGCAGTTTTATCTCCTTCTCACTCTTCACGCTGTTTTTTCCTTTAAAGTTGGATAGTTCATTGCAATGGGCGGCGCTTGTTTTTGTCATCTCCGGGAATTGAAAAGAGTGTTTTTCCCCGTCGTGCATGCATGACCTGTTCCAACAAGAATTCTGTATTTGATTTCTCTGATTTAGTTTAGTCCTTTGTCATGGAGTTGCGAGAACTTTTCTCTTAAAACAAACATTGTAAGACACGAAGAGGCAGACTTGAAATGGGGTGATTATTAGGCAGGGACGTATTGCTTGCGACGTACCGATAACATGTCCCAAGATATATAAAAAAACGATAACGACGTCGGAAGATTAGCTAGGGTAGGTGACATTATGTAGAAGGCCCTATGCCTTTTTAGCTTGGGTTTGCAAATGGAATGTAGGCCGTTCCGTTCTTATTAATGTTTTATGGCTAAAAGAACCAGATCGACGAGTGGTTCATAGTTATTAGATTGGGTGGGTCGTGTACCTGTGTTGTAATAGTCATGTTTGTCGGTTGTCATTATTGATGTTTTTTATATTTTGTTGATTATCCGTTTACTCTTCCTCTTATCATTTTTTTTTGGCTAATAGTTTTTTTCCCCTTAAGAAAAAAAAAATATTTGTCTTACGTAAAATTATGATACAAGGTATCCAAATATAGAGAATAGGGGAAGATAGAGACGGAGAGGATGGTGTTTTTCTTTTTTTTAATTTTATTGTTTTTTTGCCTTACCTCTTATCTTTAATATCTATTGGGGATCAACCAATTTGATTAAACAGGATCTAACCCTAAAGGATTAGGAATTCTAAGATCTAATTGAAAAAGAACAAACAAAAATGATCAAATATTAGTGTGAAATGATCTTAATAAGTGTAAAATCATATAATACAAGGATAATCAATAGCAATTACTCAATTTGACAAGTTCTATCACAACAACAATAGAGAGCTATTGAGAAATCAACAAAAGAGAAGGGTGCATGTATGTATATAAGCATTGTAGAAAGAGGCAGCCTAAAAATGCAAAAATGAAGATAGTGTGAAGTTTCTAATCGACATATATAGGTCTATCCATGACCACGGGTCTCCTGTGTTGTGTCATGCCGTGTCATTTCTTCCCCCAAACACCATGATCTAAATGTTGCAATGATAATGGACATCATAGGTCCCTCGTGCCAACTCCTCCAACATTCATTTTACTCCAACTTTTCTTCAAACATTCACACACATCAATCCATGCTAGATGACACCTCAAATATAAGTCACAAGCTCACAATATCCAATACTTTTTACAGTCATGATGTTAACAGATATGAAGAGTTAATAGATAGAACCATAATAGTGAAATCTTTTATAATTGATAAAAATAACAAGGGTATTAAACCTAAGATTTAATATAATATATGTTTATTAGATGTTCATCCATAATATCTTAATAGAATATTTACAATGCTCCTCATTGGATTTATATTTTATGATATTTCTAATAGTAATATAATATGTATTGATGCCACTTTACTACTAAGTATATATGAAAGTGTGGGAGAACCTCACAGAAACATTTCCTCGTTTACAAAGACGTCTTATATCAACAATTTAATATTCTCACTTAAGTATATACTTTTAAAATATTGCTTCATTAAAAACCTTTTTAGGAAAATCTTGAGGGATAATATCATGGCAAAAAAATAGTAGTATAGTTTTCTCCCCCTCAACTCTACATATCTCTCTCTCATATTATTTGCATCATCATTACTCTTATATTGTTAACGCATGCACCCTTTATTTGTTGTTTGATTTTTTTCTTGTAGCAAGCAAGCGTTAGGTGATGATCACACCTCCCATTGTTGATGTGGTGGTAAAATTCATTGATTTAATTTTATTATACTTCTGCATTATCTTCAAAATAAATTTTTTCAGTTCAAAATTTGAGTGTGTAACACTTATGTTCTAGATAACATCCACTTTGCCTAATGATAGGATGCTAGACCATAAGAGGATTAAATAAGACTAAAAACAAAAAGACATAAAACATGGTTATTAGTGAATAAGTTGACTATTATGGAACCAGTTAAAACAAGAGTAAAATAAGGCAAGGCTGATGGTCTTAGTAAACATTTGCATACTCATTGGAATTGGCTCTACCACTATGACTACAATCCAAATGGTATACAATGGATTGGTTGACATCCACAACAATGGTAAGTCACCTCAATCTATGCCTGTAGCTAAGGTATAACCTACCTAGTTCATAAAATAGAAAATGGGATAAGTTTTCACCTCTTTGTTAAATATGGTTAAAACATGGGTGAGGGTTGAAGAAAAATATGGCAATAACCACTCACTAATAAGCTTATTACTCTATCGGTGGTGACGGGGAATTTTAACATTGTATTAATACATTAAGAAAAGTTGAATGGTGACTTTCATAACCAAGGTGATATAGCTAAGTTCAGATATTTCATCCAAACCCTTCTCTCACTGATATTAAGTGCTTAGGGTGTTAATTCACTTGGTTAAATAAAAAACAATGAATAAATATAATGTGTTGTAAAATAAATCAAGTTGGGAAATGTAGCTTGCCTCAATTCTTTCCTAGTGCCTTTGTTCACTTTGATACACTCATAACATTTGATCATTATTCTATGGCACTCCAATTTGGGGATCCTTTTACTCTTCGGAAGACCATTTCCATTCCACAATATGTAGACTAAAGGTGTAGCTTTTAAGTAACTAGTTTAAACAAGATGGCAATGTCCCACTACTGGAAATGCTATTAGTTCTTTTGAAAAAAAGTTGAAGTTGCTCAAAAACAAGTTGAAATTATTAAATTAGGTTAAGTTTGGCTCCATTAAAGATAATGTAATCCAAGAAAGGTTTGATCTTAGGATTATATAACAAGTTTTAAGTCAATATCCTTTAAATAATGTCCTAGTTTAGCAAGAAACAATAACACTACAAAAACTACAAAACTACTCAAATTGTGATGAAAGCTTCTACATGCATAAGTTGATGATAAATGGCTTAATTGGAGGGGGGATACTAATTTATTTCAATTGAAAATGAGAGGTAGACAATAAAATAATCAAGTTCATAATATGTTGGATGCTTAAGGTAATAACATTATTGATGAATTACAAATCTGACAACTTTTTACTAAATGTTATAAAGGCCTTATGGGTTCATCTAGGATTATTGAAGTGCAACTAGACCTAATAATATTTAGTAGGGGACACATTCTCACACTTAACCAACAAAGATACATGGTTATACCTATCATCAAGGAAGAGGTTAAGAGAGAAGTCTTGGCATAGGAAATGATAAGGCCCTTGATTTAGATTGTTATACTACCTATTTCTATATGGCTTGCTAGAATATAGTGAGGGACCACACTTGGATGGTTGTACAAGAATATTTCGGCATTAGAATATTGTCCGAACGCCTCAACGTTATATCTCTTACAATATTAGTGCCTAAGGTGGAAACAACAAACAAGTTGAATTATTACAACTTATAGCATATTGCAATGTCTTATACAAAATTATTTCTATGGTCCTCAATAATAGAATGTAGCATGCCATATCATCTATTATTGATCTATCACAAGATATCTTTATTAAGGATATATATATTGGTGAAAATATACTATTGGCACATGAGCTTGTTAGAAAATATCTCCCTAAGGTAAGCTAAACTTGAGTTGATAAAGGCTTGTGATTTGGTTGAGTGTTGCTTTCTAAAGCAAGTGTTTCATGGAATGGGCTTCCCTCTACATTTTATTAAACTCATCTTGAAATGTGTATGTATAGTGAGTTCCCTCCATTTTTTTTAATATCTCACCTTATGTAATTTATATTATGAAATATGTAGGCTTATTAGGTCAGATCATAAAGATTATAAAGATGATAGAGGTAATGTGTAGATCACTTTTGTGGTAAGAATCCACTTATATCACTAGGAGAGCTTTGTTTGCTTGGAGTATAGTCTGCACGTCCCAACTAGAAGGTAATTTAGGGTAGATTGACATCTGTACTTGGAATAAAGCTGTAATTGGAAAGCTTTTATGGAATATAAAAAAAAAAAAGAATGCATCTCTTTAGGCAAACTTATCCCATGAATATTACTTCAAGTATGATCATCTGTGGGAAAAACCTATCACCACTCAATTCTTATGGGATATGAGGAAAGATCTCAACTTAAGGGACACATTATGACTTATCTTTAGTGGCTCACAACCAAAAGTAGACAACAAAGACACCTACAATATCACAACTTGATACCAAAGACTAGGACTAAGATCACAAGTAGTGGCATGGGGCAAAGGTAGTGTGGCATAGACTTGTAATAACCAAACACCAATTTATTTTATAGCTTACAACACATAAAAGGTTAATGACTAAATCCTACCTACAACAATTTGGTTCATTCAAGATTTGACATGCGATCTGTGTAAAGAAGAAGAGGAAATAATAGGCCATTTATTCTTCCATTGTCATTTTACTAAAGAAATTTGGAATAAAATTATAAGCAAGTTCAGATTAGGGCATCAAATCACTAGCTAGCGGTAGGAACTTATATGGTGGCTCAACATAGGCATAACCCAAGAGCTAAAAGTGTGGACTTAAAGATTATTTTTGCAACAATAGTCTATTATACTTGATAAGAAAGAAATCATAGAATCTTCAAGCAAGCCTCTAGGTCACCTCAACAACTCTTGATTTGATTGTTATGGAACCAACAAGTAGGGAAGCGAGCTTAAAAAGTGTATATGTTTTAATTTCTTTGTTGAATGTGTAGACACTTTTTTATCATGAAAGACTCTTATATGATGTACATACTGATTTTGGAATTAATAAAATATTTATTAATTACTATTAATATTTATTCACTATCATAGTAAATAATAATTATATAATAATTAATATTCATAAAGATAAATTATTTGTTCCTACTTATGCTAATTATTTTTCTTGATGATAATAATGAATAAATAAATAAATAAAAATGTTAAATTTATTTTTAAGATATAAATAATAATAACTAATTATAATAGTGATATTAATAATGAATAATAATAATCAATAAATTATAATTATTAATAATTAATTAATTATAAAAAACAATAATAATAATAATAATAATATAATGCTAATATTATTACACATAAATAATCCATATTATAATAATAATTACTAAGATTAGTTTTATAATACAAATAATAATATAACTAATAATAACTAATTTAATAATGCAAAAATTATTAATAATTAATGATGATAATAATAATTAATTTTAATTATATTAATTCCATACTATAAAATATATCAATTATAAAATAATTAATAATAATTTGTCTATTTTTAAGGATATTCTTAATAATATACCAATAATAATAATAATAATCAATATTAATAATAATTTTGTAGTAATATCAATAATAAAAAATATTTATAAAAAAAATAATAAGGAATTAAGAATCAAATTTTATTTGGAAAAAATAATGAAATGAGAATTATAAAATAATAGGAAAAAAATAGAGTAAAATAATATAATACTAGTGTGTCAATAAATTTTATTCCCACCTCATTACTTATCCCCTTGTACGTTAAATTAGAATTGAAGACTCTCATCATATTCTGATCAAAGGTTGAAGCATCTCCCATATTCTAAATCATATATTAGGCTCATTTAGACTTTTCTTTTCAAATTAGGTTAATTATAATTTTTGTATCAATTAGATGAATTTTTAAATTTAACTTTTTTTATTACACTTTTTCTATCATAACTAATTTAAGTGTATAGTATATCTCTATGTAATTTTCTATATCATTGATTCTACTCATAGAAATACAAGATACTATTAGTAATATAAAAACTTACCTTCAAATTTATTTATATTTCACAGAAAAGAATATTTGATGAGCTAGCTCAAACTAAGTTATTTTCGATATTTGCTCCACATAGCATATAAAATAGTAAATACTATACCCATCATCTTTATATTTTTGAAAATATGCTATGTACCACATGTTTGTTAAAAATACATATATTACTCATTCTTCATGGATACTATATAGTATATAGTATACATGGATATAATATATATTATACATTGTTTATCTAATATAATGTATCCTATGTATTGTATTAAATATATAATGTGTACAGTACAAGATATAAGATACAGTATATTAGATAAACAATGTATAACACATAACTGATGTACACTATATATGTGTGTGTGTCTAAAAAAAATAGACTAAGGAAGTAATAATAGTTAATTTTGAGTAAAATAGCAGAAAAATAATTTACCGCTACCTAATTGTAAGAAACGATTTTAGTTAAATTTCAATCAATTATATTATCCTGTGGGGCAAAGAAGAATACTAAACAGCTAATTCATCACGACCTAATTTTAAATGAAAGTTGTTAGATCTAAATTTAAGTAAAAACCTCTTTAATTACGGAGAGATAGGTTATAGTTGGAAAGTAAATTTAAATATTAATATAATGAATACCTAAAAAGATCTAATTAACCTAATTGGAAAAAGAAAAGTCTAAATAAACTTGATCTCTAATTTGTTATAAAATTACTACCCAAATTTCAACGAGGGCATAATTGTCGGTTCAGGAATTAATTATTTCAAATTTTCACATGCTATAACTTTAAACAAATTGGAGAGAGCAGTTGTAAGGAAATAAAGATTCATAAGGCTCCGTTTACTAGTTGAGATAGCCGAATTACTTCCCCCTCTCCTCCCTCCTGGTAGTAGCTTCAGGGTGGCATGAAGGGTTAACCATGCCCTTATTTATTTATTTATTTATTTATTCTCTCTCTGTCTCTCTTTCCTCCTGCTCTATCATACATATAAATGTGGCTGAAGAAGAGGAAGACCCGGACTTAATAATTAAGGAATAGACAACTGATCCTTCCCTCCTCAATTGATACTGATCTAGACAGATAAATAGCAGGCATGTGCACTCTACGTCCATGCCCCTGCCTGTGAGAAGATGGAAATACGTGATAAGATGTGGGAAAGAATAGGACCGTTTTTGCTGATGTTCTTAATGGAAGGGGTTACCATTGCCTTGACAATTACGGCAAATTCGGCTATGTCTGATGGCATGAACCAGTTTGTTTTTGTTGCTTATTCAAATGCTCTTTCTTCCATCATTCTCCTTTCGTATTCCCTCATCTTCCATAGAGAAAGGTAATTCATCCAACAGGTCTTCCTCCCCCTCCCCTTCTTTCTAATCTTTTTTTGGGGAGTTTCCGGAATTAAATGGTAATGTTTGGATCTTACTACAGGCTCAGACAGATTTTCAGCTTCAAACTTCTCACCCGGTTCTTCTTTCTAGGCTTAACAGGGTGCGTAACGCAAACCAAGTGCTGTTTGAAAATTTTCATCTTCACTTGTCATCGAATGTGCATTTTGATCACAGCGCAACACAACCAATTACTTCTTCTACGACTCTTACGTAAATCGGGTTGTACGCATTTTGCAGGATAACAATAGCTCAGAACCTTGCATACTCAGGTTTGAAGTTTAGTTCGCCGATCGTGGTGTGTGCAATGGGTCTCCTCCTTCCGTCTTTCCAGTTCATACTGGCTCTCATTCTCGGGTATGCCCTCATCATCATCATGCCACACTCGGCCAACTAACTCAATGAATTCTTTTTTCTTCCACGTTCTCTTCGTTTGATTGTTGGTTTTGACTGGCCGGCAGCCGGTTCTTATCTCTTTTAGAATTTGTAGTTGTAGACTGGTAGGCCTTACATTAATCATTGGCTATGCTAATTAGTGCACCACATTCGACCACTTTCTTACCCAACACAAGGGCTGAACATTCGCCGTTATATAGGGTCGGATATATAGAATTCTAGTTATAGCGGCCTATAGCGTTCCCTCTGGTTTAAGCCAATTTAATAATTTGCCTTGCTATCTGGTTGACATGTTCCTGAAACTGAAGTGTGTCTGTAATGTTATTAAATAAATAAATAAAGAACTGTGCCCTCGATCGGTTGCTGGTTCGTTATTTTGATTAATTTTGCGGTTCCTTGGTCTCCATATGTGCATTTTTTTTTCTTAATATTATACGGGGGAGCGGTAGGGTCGAATACGAAACACTATACAGTTGTTACAACCACCATACAAGATCAAGAAAAGACGATTCAAATTCTAAACCTTTGATCCTCAGGGGATCTCAGCCTCAACTACGAAGCTATAATCTCACCGCTTCCATATATATGCATTGTAGGAAGACGAAGCTAGGCATGAGCGTCTTAAGTAGCCAAATCAAGATAGCCGGTACCTTGGTCTCCATTGCTGGAGCAGCGGTCGTTTTCTTCTACGAAGGACCTTCGATAATACAAGCCTCTTCAACATATCATCATATACATAATAACGGAAAACGCCCGTTGCTTGTGTTCGTCTCAAGTTACGCTACTTCAAGCGGAAAGTGGATTCTCGGCTGTGCTCTGCTTGCCTGTGCTACTGTCTCCCTTACAGTGTGGAGTTCTGTACAGGTAAAATGCATATATATGTACGCAGACGCAGTTGCTAGCTCCAACTTCCTAATTTCATCTATACGTACCGTTATGATTAATATCTAGCTGCCGTTGTTGCTGCGATCAGACTTCGACCATCCAAAGGTTTCCTGAGATGATGCTGATCGTCACTTGTTTCATCCTATTCGGGACGGTACAGACGGCAGTTATCGACATAGTTGCGGAGCGGGATTTAAGTGCATGGAAATTAGAGCCTAACTTGGAGTTAGCTATCATTATCTTGACTGTGAGTAGAGTATCTGTGCCTTGCATATGTCATGATCGTAAGGAAAACGATTCTGAATGCAGTGGATTGGTATTGATAATGCAGGCCATTTTTGGGACGTTTGTACGCAGCTGGGTACAGGCATGGTGTGCGCGCATAAAAGGTCCAAAATACGTTCCTCTGTTTAGGCCATTCGGGATATTTTGGGCATGTCTTTTTGGTCTAAGCTTTTTTGGGAGTAGTCTTCGTTATGGGAAGTAAGTATATACACGGGCCCTATATATATACTACGTTCATATCGTTGATTTTGATTAGCAAATATTAAGCTGCAGTTTGTTCTGTTTAATTGGTGCAGTGTAATGGGTGCCATCATAGTTGGGATTGGTTATTACGCGGTGCTGTGGGGAGGAGACAAGGAAGAACAAGAGAAAGAATACGGCCGTGATGAATCTGGGAAGTTGGATTCTACTTCGGACATGAAAGCACCCCTTTTGTCTCAAGAAGAAGAACAGGTCTGAAGGTTGGCATTTACATTACGGGTAGCTAGCGACAGCCAAGGGATGGATGCATGCATGCCACAACTATTTCTTAAGGTAATTATTATTCAGGAACTATATTCTATCGGCCAATCTTCTATAGATGCTACTTATAATTATATCGATGAGGTCATAACTTAGTGTTTGAGGTTGACGTGAGCTTTTATGTTTGAATCTTTTTTTTTTTATATATATATATATATTGTACACCTTTATAGTAATTTATAGTCCTCCTTATGGGTCATTATATAATTCTCTTTGCCGACCCCTGTAAACTAAAATAATAGACGGGCCCTATGAGCTAAAAAATAGATGTTATAACTATTTTTCAAGGTAATCAATTATGTCTGCAATCTCTGCAATGTTAATTCTGCCCTGCATGCTTTCTTCTTCTTCTCATCTATCCTTTTAATTATTTGGAATTTCTTTCTGATCAACTGCAGTCATACTGAAATTGGATCTTAATTGCCGATGGATATAACCCAGATAGCCAACGCTTTTGGAGAACAGTGCCCTATACGTCGGGCGTGTCGTTTTTTGTTATTCTTATACAAGAATTGTGAGAAACCACGATCGATATTGTCCCATAATTACTGTAAATAGATGTCTGTTGTACGTCAAGGAAGTTTAGGGGTACGTTAATGCTGTTACCATTTCTCTTTGGAATTGGGAACACCAATATTAATATTCTCCATTGTTTAGAGGAAGAGCATCCGTAGGTGGAGTCGGCTGTGCTGTTTTCTTTCCTTATCCGTCATTGTTCGGATAGTTTCAATGTTATTAAGGTAATAATGGATTTTATCACTCAAAGTATTTTCATAGACTGCTTCCCTACCTGCCGTAGATGGATTTAAAAGATCTCTAATCATTTATCTATATAGAACCTAAATAAATATATATGTATAGATCAAATACCAAAAATAGGAATAATAATGAGTTCTGGATCTCATCTGATCTAGATCCTTCTCATTTTTATCGGATCTAAGTTTATATATATATAAATGAGCTTGGATCCGGATCCCGTAAACACAAATCCGACTCACATGCCTAGTATATATGTAAGTGTATATATATACATATATAAATATATAATAATGTTATGTTTGTCATCTTTATCGTAATGTTGTTTGAGATTCTTATTTATGTTTTCAATTTTATTTTGTGTATTTATTTTATAAACACTATGTACAATATTTTATTTCAAAATTATTAAAACACCATTTAAAAGTTAAAGTAATTATTTAAAAATGTTTATCTTTTTTCTCAAAAAAAAATTAACAAAAAATATATATTAAGCTATATAAACCATAAATGTATTTGTATTTATATATATTATTATAAAAAATTTAAAAATATCTATTTAGGATTCGTTTATCCGCTAGATCAAGTGGGTCTGGATCTGGATCTAGGTCGAAAATTTTAAGATCCAATAAATCTAAATTGAATTTAGACCTAAATAATATAAATAGGTTGAGTACGAGTCTAATTGAACCCGACTCATTGTCATTGGTAACCAACTCCCATAGGGGATAAACCCAATACAAACCTATGGGTCACAAAGAAAACAAACAAAAATGGACTTGGTTTAGTGGTGCAGGACGGTTGTTCCTTATTCGTAGACCTGAGTTTGATTTTCATTAGCTTCCGAGACATAACTGCAGCAATGTAGATAGCTATAATATGTGAGTTAAATTCTTGCCGATAATATATATTATTGATTGGGGGTTAGCTTCTTATGAACACACATGATCACAAGCGCGTGTTTTTCCGCATTCTTAAGGCACATTATCTTAATCAAAGCGGTTGCATTCATCCAGAAAAGAGGCACCTAAAGCTTATTATTTTTTTAAGAAATAAATAAATAAAAATTAGGTATAAAACTTTTCTATCGCTATGGGAACGGTGGTATGAGAGGCGTGTTCTTGTGCCCGTGACCGTGAGCATAGAACAGGAACACCCTTAGAGCACGCATATCAGTCAAGATCCAATTGGCTTTTATTATTACTATTTTTTATTTTTTTGTTAAGTAAAGAGCATGAACAATAGATTTTTGACAATGTTTTTTTTTTTCAAGAAATCAATTCTCCTTTCTTTCTTTTTGAGGAACTTATCATTTTTATAAAAAAAAAAAACAAAAAAAAAACAAAAAACAAAAAACATGTGGGTTTCATTAATTCCTTATTTTTTTTTTATCTTGCATTCCGCACATGGTCTCTAATTTTTTTTTTTCAGAACCACAAAAACCAGGAAAACATGAACGTCGGAGACTCGGAGTTCTATATTCTAACTACTTTTAGAACCAAATGCACGTGATTTTCCACGGAGAACCAGTTCCTTAAGAAACAAAATTACCGCAAATATGACACGCAAAAAAAAATTGCTGCAAAAGCTTTAATTTGATAAATAAATAATCATTTTATATAAGTATATAATGCATATATTAAAACTTTATGTAACGACTAATATAAAATTAAATTATTTTATATTTTTTTTATATTAAAAAAGTAGTTATGGAATTAATTTCCGAAAAATGGGGATTGGGGATGAGCACTAGAATAAGCATAGAAAATTTTATATGTTTAGACTACCAAAAAATTAATTAGCAGAATTTTTCTAAATATACAAAAATTATGATAGAAAGGAAATACTCGAGAACACGGAAGTTCAAAAGATTGAAATTAAAACTATAAAATATGATGACTAAGGTTACAGTTAAATTCTCTAATTTAATATATGTTAAATAATCCTATAAATTCGAACCCAAAATTTAAGTTCAGTGTGTCAATAGAGATAATTATCGTTATGCCTTTTCAAGTTGCAACTACCTTTTAACAATTACAAATCTAACTATCTCTACCCTGAATTTATATAATTATCAAAGTAAAAAAATTTAATTATTCACTCTTATTGTTGTAGAAATTAGATTAACATCTCTCAGTCTATTAACTCCTAATTTCTAATTGTGTTATGTAGATCTACTAACTATTTTATCTCTCGATCTCAATGAAAGTTCCCAATATCAAAAGTTGATTAACTTTTTGACTAAGACGCATTCAAACACAACACAATCTACACGATTACAAATTCAAATCATGATATATACAGAAAGTTCAATATATCGAGATTGGAAAATTCTCTCTTCACCATAGCATGAGAAAATTAGAAACACATAATTACAAAAGTAAAGACATTAATCATATTAATAAATCCATAAAGAGAAGCATATAAATTGATATAAACCTTGAAATTGCAAACTCCGATCAACAATTTCCAATTCACGATTATAAAGATACAAAATCGATCTCTATATTGTTTTTCTTCTTCTCTCTCTTAAGATCAATGGAGAGGTGCTCAAAATTAGTCTCCTAAAAGCATCCCGTAAAACCCTAAAATATCTCATAACTAAATCCTTTAATTACATAACCAAATCCTAGTGTAAAATGACATGGGCATCTTGTGTCGTGGCCCACTTTAATGTTTTTCTTTTGTAGCTGGCATGGCCGTGGCGGACACCGCGGGTCGGTCGTATAGGTCCTTGACTTGTGAAACAAGTTCAATAATACAATATATTTTGGCCATAATTTATTAGTTTGACCTCTAATTAAGCTGATTTTTTATGCATGCATGGGAAAACTAATAGGAAGATCTACCACTTTTATGCTTAATACGTTTCAAAATTCGGATTGAATCATGGTCAAGTATGTATCTTTCCGATCTTGCACACTTTGAGTACTCATTCTTACTTCTCATAGTTGTATTTTAGCTTCCTTTGATCCTTATTTCTCCAAATACCTATAAAATATTACTTCCAAATAAAAAAAATTTCCAACAAGGTCAATACCATTCGCTTTTAAAAATTGAGCAAGCTCTTTCACCCCGGGTAGAAAATGCATTTTCTTTTCATTGCGATCGAAAGAAAGAATAAGTAAATCAATAAATAAATGGAAAGCATTCATTCAAAGAACTTGAAACCCAGCTTATTTAAGACAAACACGCCTATATTATGCGGAGGTCAATCTGAAATGAACAAATCAGTAACCGCGGCGGCGTGCTTTCTGGTCCTAATTTCGCGGTACGAATGCGGTTCCCGGTCGGAGATATCTCCTCCAACTGTATACACCGTCGGCGACTCAAACGGCTGGGCACCTGGATCGGATTACTTCTCTTGGGCTCATGGAAAGGCCTTCCACCGGGGAGACATTCTTGGTTTGTGTGTGTGTGTGTGTGTGTTTTTGTATATATAGATATATGTGGATATAGATATGACGTAGTTGCATATTTGATTTGTGCAGTGTTTAATTATGCGGAAGGCTACAGCGTGGATCAAGTTAGCGCCCGTAATTTCCTGGATTGCCGTGCCAAAGATTCAATTTTATCTGACTACAGTGGGAATACTTCGATCCCACTCTCTACGGCGGGTTACTATTTTTTCATCGGAGGTGCATTTGACGAATGCTCTCACGGCATGAAACTGTTCGTCTTTGTTCGTTGATTACATCCACTAACACACATATGTAGGTTCAAGTTGACGCGGAGCGGACTCAGTGGGAACTAATAATACCAGTATGAAAGCCAATTTTGTGGCCGATTTATTTAAGAAATTGAGACATGACATTTAAACTCAGTGACAGCGTACAAATGTATTCATGAATAAGTTGATGGGTAGAGGACTGGACTCCACCGTTCTTCACAGTCGAACTTTGTATGGTTCATTATCGACTTTTGCCCCAGTAAAACAGTAAAAACAAATATGAAAATTCCCCGAACATAAATAAAGGATCTGCCTGTGCTGCCTTAGGCCTTGGCAAGATAAGCATCGAGCTCCTGAAAATTCTTGGTTGAAAGTTCTTTGATGAGATCAGGTTCGGGGACCTCTTCGTTAGCCTTCTCGTACTCACAAGACCACTTGACCAAGCTTCCCTCTCCATTTGGAGTGACGACTAGCTTGGCCTTAAAGGTCTTGAAGAATTGCAGGATCTCACCTTCAACAACGGAGTAGCCCACCGTCTTGTTTGCTTCATCTACCTCCTCAATTTTCTCTTTCGATATCGTGACGAAGGGGAACCCTTTATCAATCATGTGAATTGTAGAGGTTTTAGTCATCTCACAGCCACACCAGTAAATACATATATCAAGAAACAATAACGAAACTGGGACCAAGAAAGTATTAACTATATATGGGAATATGGAATCATGAACAAACAAAACGTCATATAACGATCCACGTATACCTTCGGCATATTTGACAAGGCGGATAGAGCCAACAGACTTGCCGTCGCCTTCAAGGATCTCGATGCTCTTGTATTGCTCGGGGAGGGCCTTGGGCAAGATCTTGTCAGAGTCCCCAATGCCTTTCCAGAACTTCTCAGGCTCAGCCTTGACCTCCACTTCTACCTCAAGCTTTCCGCTCAAAGAAGCCATGCATATATATATATATATATGTATATATATATATATAAACTCTCTCTTTAAACTCCCAAAAAATTAGATCCTAATTAAAGTACTATGCTATTACCAAACGAAAAAATAATAAGAGCAATTTCTTAGGAACGCCGTGCAGAATTTCACAAGATAGATATACAGGCATTTATGCGCGCATATATATATATATATATATATATGTATATATATAGAAGTATAGATTAGTCGTATGAAACTTTATTGATGGCATGGAGGACTGGTGGTTTACGGATGACCGCTGGCCTTAAATTCTCTCTACAGTTTGCTTAACTGCATGGATCAGTATGTGAGTCAATATCTCCCAACAATTTATTTAATGTACTCCTCTCTCGGTCAGTGCATGGGGTTTTGTCGGCAGGAGCAACTAAAACTTCCATCCTAAAATCAACTGACAATATTTAAAATAGTCTTATATGCTTATATGCTTATATATTTTCTGCATATTTTGGCCTTAAATTCTCTCTACAATGAGTATATATATTGTAATGCAGCAAGGGAAAAATAAATAAACAATTAATAACTACGAGTTTCATTGGACGGGTTGCGCTTCTAGTAAGTTAATTATAGTTTATGGTTATTTCTACGCGAACATGGTTGGTTATTATTCTCGTTTTAGCTAATTAATGATTAGTCCCTTGGCGATTATTTGCCCTCGGAGCGATGACTATTGAGGCAAACAAAAATAGGATGCAGAGAGGGACTTCAGTGGAGGACCGACGCCTCGTCTAGTGAAGCACAAAGTCGTTTTCCCTTATTTCTTTTTCCTCAGCTAATCTCACAACATATTCCCCTATGCACAAAGGATATTCCGCATATCTGCACTATCATTTTTTCTTTACTACGTGGCACTACTATCTCCATCGAAGGATTTAGACATGCTGAGCCGTTCGTACAGGTCTAACGTCGAAGATGAGCGGGAAGCTTACATTCGAAGGCATTGGTACGTAGTCTTGATCAGAGCTCAGCTTCGAGTTTCGGCATTGCTAAGAGGGCATTTTGTTCTAAGAGAATTAGTTGCCGCGAGGACGAAACCTAAAATTAGAAGAGGCAGAGGACATATAAGAATAAGAGAATGAGTTGTATTATTAGAATTAATTCAATCCGGATTCGGTATTCAGTCACTCTCCCGGGCCCTCTCTCCTCATGAGTGCAACTAGGGTTTGCATGATTCTATATGACAACCCCCAGTCCTCCTTGAATCATATGATTCCATCTTCACTCCCCATCTCCCCTAAGGGCATCCGCGTGGATATATGCAAGCGGAATGTGTTGGGTTCTCCTCTGAAGGGTTGTTTTTTAGTTCGATGGTCATTGAATCAGGAACAATGGTTGCACGAGATGTGCATGACAACTTGCATGATTTGGTAATAGATAGTTCTGACATTGTGGAAGGGTCTTTTTTGGCCAATAAAGGTTCCCCACGGTCGTAGAATTTCAAAGAGGCACTGCGGGACAAATTTCGAGGGTTATTTACTCAAAAAACGATCGATCTTGAATAGGCGAATTCAGATGCCTCGTTTAACGAATTCTGCAAAGATGATGCACCGATCATGGATTTTCTTTGGTCCCCGGTTCAGTTCGGTGCAGAGGAACAGAGAGAACTGCGAAAATCTAACTAGAGGTGCTTGATTATCAAATTACTAGGGCGAAATATTCGCTAAGAAACCATGTCTCATAAGTTTAGGGACATTTAATTGGACTTTGGATGGAACCTTTGAAATGGCGGAGCTAGGGCGTGGCTTTTTCTAGGTTAAATTCTAGAAGAGATTGGACTATGAACTCATACGGAGTGGAGGACCATTTGTAGGATAATAACTTCGATAAACGCAGCAATTAAAAGAATAAATAATTTGAAACCGAGATTAAATGTTGTGACGTAAAATAAACTCACTGTCCTGAAGTGAATTTCAACCGGACTTTGGCGCAAATCCCTTCTTGGTCGGTCCACCCCCAAGGTTAACACAACTCTTTCGATCGCGTGCACTCGGGATTGAAGGAATGGAACTCGCAAAAACACAATGCCTAGATCTATGGAATTTTGAAAAGAGTTTGGGAGTTTAGGTCTTCGGTGTTGCTTTAGTTTCTCATGCCGAAAAGATTAATTTTTTATTATGTCGAAAAACAAAACAAAAATATGTTATTAATATAGAAACCGAACTAGTGGAACCCACGCCCAGCCCAGCCCGGACCGGACGGGCGGCGGCGTGCGCGCGCGTGTGTGGTATATAGTTCAGCCCACTACCCACACAAAACAGCCCAAACTCAATACTCAAACAAGCCAATAGGTAGGGGGATATAAAAACATAATAGTTTTACTATTCACCACCAATGTGGGACAAGGAAAAAGGGCAACAGTAGAATTCAGCAAAGCTGAATAATTTGCCATTGCACCAACACCATTGACAATCTTCCAACGCTATATGAAGGTGCATTGTTGGTGGGTCTCGGATGCTTGTGTTTCGTCTACCCTAGTCTAGATTAGAGTCCCTAAATTACTAATTGAAATATATCTTACCACCGTAATAGTGTCTAAGGGCCGCTTTACCCGTATTACTGTGGAAATTGACTTCAGCAACCCAATTTTGCTAAAGTTTAGGCTTGGTTCAAAGCTATAAACAATCGAGTACAAAGGTATGAGCTTGGTTTGCTTCCACTTCGGTAGGTATGGGAACCTACGGCCCGTTTGGTAAATGGGAATGAGAGTTTGGGAATTAAAGAGTGGGAATGAGAATGGGAATTAGGAAGTGGGAATTGGCTTATTTAGTCACATTCCCATGTTTGGTATTTGATGGGATTAACTTGGGAATAAAAATTTTCTATGTTTGGTACATGAGAATGGGATTGGAAATATAGTCATAAATTTACAAAAATATCCTTCTTATATTTATAATATTTATAGTTATATATATATATATATATACACAACCCCAAAAAGCAGTTTTAATAACGGTTATTTTATAGTTTTAATAACGGTTTTGAACCGTTATTAAAATGCCCGGGATTAAATCTTTAATAACGGTTCATAACCGTTATCAAAAATATAAAAAAAAAACAGCCAATTTGAGCATAAAATGCATGTTTAATAACGGTTTTAAAAAAAAACTGTTGTTAAAAAGGAGCTTTTAATAACGGTTCTGATGAAAACCGTTATTAAAACCTAGGTTTTAATAACGGTTCTTTTGAAAACCGTTATTAAAAGCTGGAGTTTTAATAACGGTTTTAGAAGAATCATTATTAAAACCTAGGTTTTAATAACGGTTTTCATCAGAACCGTTATTAAAACAAGGTTTTAATAATGGTTTTCATAAGAATCGTTATTAAAACTCCAGTCTTTTTTTATTTTAGTTTTTGCAGTTTTGTTCCTGCCCACATACACAGTTGTATGTTCAAATAATTACCAAATCTGCATTGTAAAACAACATCAATTGATAACAAATCTGCAATCACACCATAATTTCAATCAATCCCTTGTTAATACACCGGACATATATACTCAAGAATCAAAATTAGTAGGCATACCACAACTTGCATTGGTAGCTCTACACCCCAAAGCAAAATGCTCATAAATCTAGCTTAGAAGACTTAAAGACATAGACAAAATACAAATCTGAACATGCATGTAGAATGTATAGCTAGATTTCTACCTAATACCGAATGAATGAGTGCACATGCTTGGCCCATTGCTCTCTCACTTCATCAATTTCTTCAACATTGTATTGCTGGCCTTGTGCATAATCATCGGTGAAAAACTACAAATCTCAAGTTTTGATTAATATACAGTTAGCACTTACGTCAAGTACCAAACATATATGTCATGATTCATTAATGGAAAAATATCGAAAAGAAAACATACATGGCTTGGATCTATGTTGACCGATCTATTTTGGACTATTAGATCCATTGCTCTACATATATAGTATCCACAATCTTTGTCGTTTTGCTGTTGTGGACACTGTCAAATGAATTCAGTTAGCTCTCTAACTATTAGATATTAATTTTAATTAAAATAAAATACGAAATAGTTGCCTTCCTACTTACTATGACAGGCTTGTATTGAACATTATTTGGGTCTGGGACACCATTCCCACCTCTCCTTTGATACGCTGTCCATAGTGCCCTAATAAATAGAGTTGGATACACAATATTGTAAGTACGCATATATACCTCAAATAATGAAAGCTAGGCGAATATATGTATAAATAAGCTAATGAAGTAAGAAGTGAAAAGTATACTAACATATCAATAAATTCCTTCCCACCACAATGAGCAACTTCAAAAGGCACGTCATAGGTTCGAAGGGAATCAAACACATAGAATTTATTAAGATTAGGTCAGACGGCGTACAAAACCCAATGTTCAGTTGCGAGGTGAGGAATGAGATAGAGCTTGTTGTGTCCCTCAATCAAAATGTGATCCGCTAAATAGTTTATGTGCCTACCCTCTCTTATTGTACTACTGTCAGCTATGTAGTATGGGCACACAAACACAATAGAGGACAACATTCCCTCCATCGCAGCTCGAGTAGCTACCAACCTATGGACGACAAAAATAATGCATATTTGTTAATAACTAATAAATCATATAAGAGGTCATAAAAATTCCAATTGTATAAGTTAAGAGTACTAAAATCTTAAAATGAAATAATACTTACGTGACATAGACGGCGACACTTATGGTTGACATCCATTCTTGATTATAAATGTCGCTTATGTCAGTCGTCGATACCATGTAAGTAGCATCGTCCCTCCCAACATACTGAGGACGACAATCAATGAAAATATAATTGTCCTGAGGTAGTTTTGGGCATAAAAATATAATATAGCTAATGCTGGTGGAGGTTGGCTTTGCTGATCTGAAGAAGGAATCTTTTGTGGGGCAATTGATTTTTCAGATTTAGCTCTCTTTCCTTTAGCAGCGCCCTGTTTTGTGTTGCTCGTTCTGCTAGTACCTCTCTTGGTTTTACTAGCAGAAGCAGTCTTCTTTTTTGATTCCTTAATTGATAATATTAAACAAAATATATATTGAGCATATAAATATATATATGAAAAAGGTATGAATAGTGTAACTACTAAACAAGGTCTAATGAAGATGTCAAATGTCAATACCTCTTCAGTAGTGAGACGTATTTGATCCGTAGGCCAAGCCACAAAGCTTCCATGAGCTTCTAGTACTGTGGTTGCCTCATCGCCCTCTTTATAACAAGGCAAATGTGCACTGCCAATGATTGGAGTGTCAATACTCACCGGCCTTGTATTTAGGGCTAAATTGTACCCGTGGATTGTCTGCGTTTCGGTATTGTGACTGATGCGGACCCTTCCTTTCGCCAAAATTGTTGAAAGGTCATTTGCTAATAAGTCACATTTATGCAAACCCTAAACAAAAATATTACACATTATTAATAATTTATTACACCGAATACATTTAATAACAATTCATAGTTTGTAATGCTTACCTCGGGAAGAGTAGAAAGAAATGCAACAGCTTCACAACTATCTCTGACGCTATTTCCATTAGGTATGTGAAGCTGATCATGGTCTACTGAATCGGATGGCTTATACCCTTGAGATTTAATAAATGACAACTCTTGCTCCATTGTTGCCATCCGTTCAAATGTCACGTTCAATTTTTGGGTGAGGATGGCGACTTGCTCATTAGTGCTACAAGAACCACGAGATCGACCACATATGCTCGTTCTCGTAACACCCAATCTAAGGCCTCTTGTGTCTTCCAGGGTGTTCTACAATTCCTGTAGCCTGGGACACAATGCTATATTGGTCCACCTCCTCACCTTCTGACATTTCAAGTTCGTCTTGTAAATTTAACTTATAGGAATAAGCATAATATAATAGTTTTCTAAAAGAAAACTAAGTAGGGTTCTAGATATCTACAAACTTACAATTTTTTTGGCTGCAACATCAACATATTCATTAACATATCCATCTCTTGTTGCTCTAGCCTTCTTCCATAATGTACCAATATTGATGGACGAGGTACATGGGTCCAAGTCTTGGGCTAGGAGCTACAAATCAAAAAATATTCTTAATTAAGAATATTATTATAAAATTCAACATTTACATGTAAATAGATAATCACAAAATACATACCAACTCCTCTTCAAGGCCCGCATAGCCTTTGCGAGCCATATTATGCCGGTATTTATTTTGCTTGGCAATCTCTTTATTTTGGGTACTTTTTTCCTATGTGACAAGCCAAAATATAATGACATGGTTATTTCAATATTAAGCATAATACTGGGATTGATACAAAAAGTTTAATTGTTATCTAACAAGTACCTTAAAACTCCCCGTAAGACGATAAGCAATGAATTGGTTCCAACTTTCTTGATCGATGAAACCGTATTGTTTGGGTGGGTTCTGTCGTAGAGAACCATCCCTCTTTCTATACATTTTTCTACGAGCTAAATATGACCTAAAGGTTCTTAGACGCTCCCCACAATGTCTAAGAAGCCATTTATTCCTACTCTCTGGGACATTGAATACTCTCTGCAAAATAAGACATGTAGATGTATACCGATGTTAATGTAATAAAATTAATAACATTTGACATACAAAAATGATTACATAAAATAGCATATTTACCGTGATTTCCTGCCAAATATGCTCCTTATGACCCTGTGAACCTGCTTCCAATTATTAGGAGATAGGAACACGGTTACGGGTCACAAGTGAAATGTAGGTCAAGAACATATCCGCGTAAGGGCCGATGGGAAGATTGTAAGTATTCCATCCCAACTCGACTACTTCTCCTCTATTCCTCATGTCTATGATAATTCTCATAATCGTAGGTCCCCTCTTCCCTTCTTCATCACTGCTATCCCTATCAATGTTTTTGTTGGTCATATCTCTACAATAAATAAATAAATAAATAATGTTAGAATGTTTTGTATTGAGCATAATAATGTATCATTATATTATCGATATGAATCATGCTTAGAAAGAATTAATCTCAAATGTATCATGCTATTCTATATATATATATATATACGAATCATGCTAACACGTTTCCAAAAAGATATTAACCCTAACCCTAACCCTAGCTAATTAACCATAATTTATTATAATAAAACCTAATCCTAAACCACAAAAAAAACATAATCCCTAAACCTAGCTAAATGTAATTAAAGCATAATATATAAATCATATTATTATTATTATTATTATTATCATACACAATTATTTCTCTCTATTTAATTATTCACTTTTATATATTCCTTATTCTCTATATCTATTTAATCCTCATCTTATTGCTAGTCTCCTATACTTATTAATGAAAATGTGTGTGTGTGTGTGTGTGTGTATATATATATAGTTTTTATGAGTGAAAATGTATATAATTCTACACTCACATTCATATTATATATATATGTAAAGGTCTAGGCCAACACATGCATTTGTTAATATATAACAATAACGCAACAAATTCAAGAACAAACAGCAAAATTTTCAGCCAACACATTCAACAAACACAATATCGAACGACAAACCACAATCTTTGAATAACAAACAAATGAAACGCTGTAGCAACATGCATGCATTTATATATATATACATATATAAGTAGATATTTACGAGAGGAAGAACAAACACATACAGAGGATGTTGAGAGAGGCAAGGGATTCAAACACGACGGAGGATGAAGGTGCAAGTGCTAGCTAGCTTCGGAACAATGACAGCACGCACATGCAGAGCCGACAATGGCAGAGGCGTGGTGGAGAGTTGGCGGTGCGAGGGTTTCCTTTACTTGAGAGGAGCCGGTGTGGTGGTGCAAGTTGGTGGTGCGAGGGTTTGCAAGGAGAAGGAGAGCAAGAGAGCGAAGGTGCAGAGAGTCTGAAAACTTTGGCACGAAACAGAACTGAGCGAAATAAAAGTTTGATTTTGGGGTTTTAATAACGGTTCCTGAGAGAACTGTTATTAAAACCTTCTGACTTTTGACAACGGTTCTAATATGAACCGTTATTAAAACCTCTTTTAATAACGGTTTATATAAAACCGTTATTAAAACATCCGTCCAAATTTTAACGTTGCCCTTTTAATAACGGTTTTTAACTAGAACCGTTATCAAAACTCTCCCGCCCATTAATTTTCACGCGTTTGACAAAGGTTTTTGAACCACCGTTATTATTGTCCCGTTATTATTTTCCGTTTTCGTAGTAGTGATAACCAATTATTATTATGTTTTTCTATTATTCAACTCTATTTTCCTTATAATAGATCATATAATATCAGATCAGATCCGATCAGGTTAGATCTGATTCGATACAATCAGATTAGATAATAGTAATTATTATTATTATTATTATTATTATTATTATTATTATTATTATATCAAATAATATTTACAATAATAATTATTATTATAATTATGATTATATTTATTGTAATTATAATTATAACTATAATCATTGTATTTATTATATTTTTAATTATAATTATAATTATCATTATAATTATTATCTTTATTATATTTTTAATTATAATTAATTATTATACTAATTAGAATTATAATAAAGATTATAATTATAATGATAATTATAATATAGTTATAATTATTATAAAGATAATCATCATCATCATTATTATTATTATAATTAATATTATTAATACAATATTATACATAATATAAGGTTATTTTGGTCTTTTTATTTTCTACCCCAATTCCCATCCTTCTAATACCATACCCCCAAGGAATAAATTGGTGGGAATAGACATCCCAAAATCTCATTCCCAATCCCATTTTAATTCTCACTCCCTCAAAACAAACAATAACATATTTAAATCCCTCCCTAAATTCTCATTCCCACCATTTTAATCCCATCAACCAAACTAGCTGCTATACTAAGATTGCTTTTTTATGCTGGATAGTATCCAGAAAATGGCAGAGGCTGAATCAGAGGCCGCCATGGATAGTAAGATTCACCTGGAATGTTAGAGTTTATGCATTTAATTTATCGGAGGGATTTAGCTTCTTTTGAGGGATGAGCTGGTTGGTGTCTCCGTCATTTGTGCCGGAGGTGGCAAATGGATTTTACGGGTAGTGATTGGGTTGGATCAATTTGGATCGGGTTAAAATTAAATTGTTATATAATTGGGTTGGAGTCAGGTATTCTTTGTGTTATAGTGGTGATTCAGATATGATCTATATTAGATTGGGTCATTTCGAGTCAAGAGAATATCGAGTCGGATCCGAGTCTAACACATCAGATTTCTTTGGGCTATAGACTCAAGATCGGATCAGGTCCGGGTTGGTAACTTTGGGTCTACAGAATTTGAGTCGAATCGAGTTTGGGTCAAGTTAATTTAATTTAAAATTTGCATTGACATTGATTATTATCAATTTAATATAATTAATAAATTAAATTTTATGATTTATTATTATTGTTATGCTTATCATAGTAACTTTATCATAATATATGTAATGCTATAACAAATTATTATCACAAAATATGTAATAATAATAAAAAAATTATTGTCATTATTAGTATTATAATTATTATAGTTATTGTTATAAATAAAATTATAAATATTATTATATACGCAAGTACAATGATTGTTATAATAATTATAATTATTATGTTAATTGTTATTATTATTATGATAATTAATTATTTTTTTTTTGTTATCTTCAGAAATATAATAATCATTATTATCAGTAGAAACACGAATATAATATATATATATATACTATATATATATATATATATATATTACACTTATAATTCTTATATTTATAATGATGATGATAATAATAATAATACTAATAATAGAAATTTTTGTAATCTAATATGATTAATGATAATATGATATTAAAATAAAGTGAGGAGAATAGAGTCTTACTAGTTTTATTTTATTTGTTGTTATATGGGTTGCATATTTTTTGCTACATAAAACTTTATTAATAAGATAGTTTATTGGTGTTTATGTATCAACTTATATTAGATAAAATATTATTTTTATAGATCAAATTTGACTTTATTTTGAATCAAGTTTAGAGTTATGTTTAGGTATGGGTCAGATTTGAGGCAGGTCATTTTGGGTTGGGTTAATTAAACGCTTCTTCTTTACTTTTAAGAAAGTAAATTCAGAAAAACCTAGTATAGTCATCAATAAGGGTTAAGAATTACCTTGCACCACCTTTTGAAGTTGTCTTTGGAGGCCCCCATATGTCAGCATAGACATTGCCCAACATATCCCTTATCTTCTCTGTACTTTAATGAAACTTCAGCCGGTGTGACTTCCCTAGGGTGCACTACTCAAAGAAATCCAACTCATCTAGTTTATCCTTGCCAAACACTCCTTTGTTTGACAGTATCCTCCAAATTCCAAAATATCCTTTTCCATATTGAACTTATTCACATCAAACCGAGTTGGGGCTATCTTCTTGAAGGTAATAGAAGCTCAAATACTAATTGTTAATCGTTCAAGGTTAATTATTGGTTCAATACTCGGCTTGAATACTTGACTTATGATTAGTGTTTAAGAATGAAAATTAGTTGAATGTAAGACAAATGTAAAGAATGGAATGTATGAAATATAGTTTTCGACTTCATTGTTCTTCTTGTCTTTAAAGAGACACTTGGGAAGTGGATCATGATTACTAAAAGAGTTCAATTTTCCTTTGGTTCGCTTATATATCACTTTTATTTAAAGTAAGAATCAAACCTAAGATCTCATGTTTTACAAACAAAACGCTTTTTCTATTGAGGTACATAGTTATTATACACACACATATATATATAGGGTGAAGATCCCATACAAACAATTTCTAAGATACATATATAGGAACCAATCTTAACCATTAGATTAGTATTTGATCAATGATTAAGATTTAGTAAATACCTAATCTAAATTTATGTTAATATCGGCCCTTAAATATTCGAAATCTAACGATAATTAAGAGTTCCTACGTTTATATTTTAAATAGTGATTTGTACGTAAGCCTATATATATATACATACACTATAGGGCATTCAAGTATACCACATAAGGTACGCCGTATTTGATTCATGGTTTGCTTGCATAAGATAATTCCTCTCAACATCCTTTGGGCTTTTTCTCTTGAGATTTGAAAGTAAAACTACTTTCGAGTGTAAAATATCATTTGTGTTGTTGCTGGATAGGCAACCTTGGGGCTAGGGATATGGAGATGTTGGGAGAGAGAGAAAATAGAGAGATCTTAGAGAATATGGCATTATTGATCGTCTTCAAAGGTCATAGGATACCTCTATTTATTTATTTATAGAAGAGGTTATAGTAGGGGAAGGAGGGAATGAGTATGGGCCTTACGACATAGCGGTTCTAAAACTAATCTACTAACGTTGGGCCAAAGATTCTATCACCACTCCCGTAGACAAGTTTCCCAGCCAATAGACCCCCTCCCTTATCCTGCATCAAGTGCTCCGGCCATTTGCTGGCAGTGCTTTGTATTAGGATTCAGGCCCTTGGAGCATTGACGCAAATCCATATGGTTGCCTAGGATAGGCCGGTCAACGAAGTGATTGCCTGGATGAAAACATGTTGGGCCGGCCCGGTTGGCACTAATCCATAGGGCTGCCTGGGATTAGCTGGTCGACGAGATAATTAATTGCCTGGATGAAGTAACGTTGGGGGGTGCCCGATTGCCCTTCCTGTCTTTAAAGGGGAATCTGGAAAGTGGATCATAATTAGGGTGGCCCACTATTTCTTTGGTCCTTGAAAAGATATATGAACTATCTTGCCTCCCCGTGTCATAAAATCACCTTTACCTTGTCATTGATCAGGGTGGGTGATTGACAACAAACCGTCTCGTGCATCAATGTGATAGATAAAGCTAAGGAAGTGGTTTCGCCACCGGCTTTGGCCTTTTTCAAGATTTGTAGTACCGATTGTGCCGGGAGAGGCACGTTGGTATGAATTCATTTAAACAGCCAGTTTTGGTAACACTTAATTTGTGACCTACTATTTAAACATCCAATCTTCATAAATTAGGAATGACAATGGGTCGGATCTAGATCGGATTCAGTCAGATTTAAATTTAAATCCATTTATATTACCTAGATTCAGATCCAATCCATATCTGCCGGGTCTCAAAAGTTCAGACCTAAACCCAAATCCATCGAGTCTAACAGGTAAACAGATCCTAAATAAATCCGACTATTTTAAAAAATAATAATAATTAATAATCCATGTAAATATAAATATATTTATATTTTATATAGCTTAATATATATTTTTTATTAAAAAAATTCTCCGAGTAAAAAAATAAACATTTTAAAATAGTTACGTTAACTTTTCAAATGGTGTTTTAATGACTTTTGGAATACAATATTATACATATTGCTTATAAAGTAAATATACAAAAAATAGTATTAAAAAAATGAATAAAGAACTCAAATAATATTATGACAATAAAGACAAACATAATATTAGTAAGTATTTACACACACGCGCGCGCGTATATATACTAAACAGGTCTTATTTGATTATGGAACTACAAGACTCAGACCCAAACCCATTTAGGTATATATGGACCCAGACCCGTCGGATCCAAAAATCATGGATCCAGACCCGTTAAAAATGAGGCGGGTCTAGCGAGTCTGGGTTGGCTCCGAGACCCATTGCCATCCCTATCGCGAGCATATATTACTATGCATCCAAACAACTTCAATTGTATTATTTAATTATTATTTTTTATATGTTTATTAATTTATCTTAAATTTAATTAAATGTTCTACATTCAATAACCTTAAATTTACCACATCCAATTACTTTTATCAATCACATCATCACTCATTTATACTTTATATTATTTGACTTTTAATTTATATCAATCTATATATAATAATTAATAATTTTATATAATCAATTTTAGTTAAATATACATTTATAAATTATTTTAAAAATTAATTTTAGATTTTTTTAACTTATAATTTTTAATATTGTTAAAAAATAGTTATAATTTGAATTATTTTTAAAGTAACCTATTAAACTTTATTTTAGTTTTTCTACTAAAATATTAATAATTAATAAAAATATATACAATTAAGAAAAACTATTATATAAATATTACAAAAAAAATACAAATACAATATACTATTTATATGATAGTTGCATCTAATTTGGCACAATAATATTACGAAAATATAAAATGAATTCAACGTATGTAAATATTAGAACATAGATAATCAATACGAGCACAAACTTATTATCGTACTCAAATTGTCATATTTCGTCCACTAAGTCAAACTACAATCAATACGAATATTGGCCAGTCTGGACATATGTCATCTGCTAGATAATATCTAAGAAATTATTATGTGTTGTTCACCATAAAATGAGTTTCAATGTCAGCTATTCATAAATGTCATTGAATACTAGTGAGTGAGCAAAAACATTAATATCATTATTTGATCCAAAACATCCAAAAAATGCATGTCATATCCAAATGTCTTTAGATGCGATGACCTCTAGCATGATTGTTGAGACACTATAGTCACTGCAATAAAACCGACATTTCTATACAATGGGACAATTTTTCCACTCTAATGCATGCAATTGATACTTCCCATCATTCTAGGGAAGCCACGTCTTTTACCTATTTCAAGTAGGTGTTGAACATCATCGACATTGTGTCTTCTTAAGTATTGGGAAATAAATAATTCATTGACACCCCGAATGAAATATCTTAGACATTTGAGAGCTGTTGATTCTCTAATTCCTACATATTTGTCTATACAATCAAATGTCATTCCATACGCTAGCATGAGTATCGTTGTAGTACATTTTTATAATGGAGAAAGTCCATTTCTATCAATTGCATCACATCTCATTTGAAAATATAGACAATAATTATTAATAGCTTCGACAACCCTAAGAAGTAAGGATCTTCTTATTCTAAATCTACGACAAAACTAAGTTGAGTCGTATGTTGGATTATAGGAGAAATAATCATTTTGGTTGATCCTCTCGATTTTGACAATACCATCTTCGAGCGTTGTATCCATTGCTTCATCAACTAATATCTCATCAACAGTTGTGGAGTCATCAAAAGATGAATTAGTTACCATTATTGGTTAAGAAGTATGGAGAAATATTTGAAGGAGATGTGAGGAGAGTGATTATGTATTTTTATTATGTTTTTGATGAAGATAAGTTGTGCATGTATATGTAAGAGATCTCTCTATTTATAGATATGTATAAGAAAATCAAACTGTACATATTATCATATAGGCTTCAGGCGATTTATATATATTGAGGTGGCAATATAATGATTGATATGTATAAGAAAATCAAATGGTACATTATCATATGGGCCTCAGGTAATTTATGTATGTTGATGTGACAATACAATGACTGATATGTATACGGGAGTCAAATGGTACATTATCACATGGGCTTCAAGCAATTTATGTATGTTGAGGTGATAATACAATGACTGATATGTGTAAGGGAATCAAACAACACATTATCACATGAGCTTTAGACAATTTTTTTCCATATAAATACAAAACTTCAACCCCCAATTATTCACACTTTACAGTCAAAATAAATAAGGCATTAATGTCTTCATCTTTAATTTCTTCAAATGTCATTTCATCTAGTATGTAACAATTCATACCTTGTCATTATTCTGATAGGGTTGCCAAGCCAAGAATTTTGCATTTCGCACTCTAGCAATTTCCAAAATCCTACCAATATTTGAACCTCCACCTTTGAATTGGTTACTTTATTTTGCCTTTCCCCTTGCTTTTTGCCTCTTTATGGCTCATAGGTCACTCCAACAAAAATTTTATCTCCGAAGTATCACGGATTAGATGAATTAGTGTATACACCTGAATTTGAAACCTTTGCTTGCTTTGATGCAGAACCTTGCCCACTACCCTAATTCATTACCATCCATTTTGGATGTTTCTTTATAAGTTTTCATACATGTTCACTACTAAACGGGCTATTATACATCGTTCTATATTCTTTACATGCGTCCCTAATTATATATATCTCAATGATGCCACTTTGATTATGTTGGAAAATATAACTATAATAAAAAATAAATCAATTAACATTTTATTAACATAAGAAAATTGATTAATCACCATCTTTATAGTTCTTTTTGGTCATCTGCCACGATATTCTCTAAAGTATCCATAATTTTTTTTTCTAGAAATCATTACATTTTTGCCTATTTTCTTGAATTGAATCATCTGAAAAATATATTTACCCACTAAAGAGGATTTCTTCTTCTCTAATCTGTCCTTTTACCATAAGATCGACTTCCAATCTCATTGGGAGATTCAACCCGAGCGTCATCTTTGAACTGATTTTGGACGAAAATTTTTGGAAATTTAGAATAGCCAATAGATGCGATTAACAGAGAATTAAAATCATGTTGTGGAGAATTTTAAATTTTTAGAAAGTTTCAATCAAATGGAAGTGTGGTATTTGGAGGTTGAAAGAATTGAACAATTGGATCGAAGGAGTCATTGGCCTCATTTTGATAATATTGCATATTTTAAAAATTAGAATTTCGTGGATATTGAAATTTTGGATATTTGGAGAATTTTTATTCGATGGATAATGATCATTTGCGATATTCTCAAAATTAGAATTTTATAAACTTTAGATATTTTGGTTTGGAAGCTCTCTTGAATTTGAATCATTTGGATTATTCAAAAGATTTAAAAAATTAAGTTAAGTAGGATCCAAAATTTTAAAATGGAAATAATGAAAAGAAATGTAAAAGATAAATATATTTGGAAGTTTTGGCATGATGATTGGACGAGGAAAGGCCCCTTGAGGAACCTTTTCCCTAGACTCTTTATGATTTCAGAGCAGAAGGAGAAGAAGGTGGCAGAGATGGGTAAGTGGGATGGCTCGAGATGGGACTGGAACCTTAGATGGCGGAGGTAGTTTTTCTGATGGGAAGAAAACTAGGTGAAGCAAATGCAGGAGTTGATCCACCAGCATTATCTGAGAAAGGACGAGCGTGATTCATGGGTTGGGAGCATGAAGTCATTGGGATGTTTTCTGTAAGATCGTACTGTCAGGCGCACTACCAGTCTTTTACCGGAAATGAGAGGACCCTTGAAGCAGTAAATCTAATGTAGAGCAGTCTAGCACCTCCGAGGTTTAAACTCACAGCATGGTTTGTGATTCAACAGAAGTTCAACACGAAAGAAAGGCTAGCCAGATTGAGTATCATCGATACGGGAGATGCTATGTGTCCTATGTGCAACACCGAGCAGGAGACGATCAATTACCTTTTCATGCATTGCTCTATGACGGAAAAGGTGTGGTATCAGATTTGTGAGTGGATAGAGTATTATTGGGTGGCACCTAAGTCAGTAGAAGACAACGCTATAGCTTGGATAGGAGCTTCCAGCAAAGGATTGAGAGGAGAGATTTGGCAAGCGGCATTCTTTGCTATCTTGGGTACTATTTGGGAATTCAGAAACAGGAAAGTATTTGACAAGGTCGAAGTTTGCAGCAGATGAATGCTTATGCTTATAAAGATGATAATTGGGTTTTGGATCAAAAATGGTAGGAAAGAGTTTCCCTATCGGTCAAAGGAGGTGATCCATAATGTCCAGGCTCTGATGTGTTAGGAGGCTCTTTATTTTGTCTTATATTCTTGTGTTTACCTTTTGTGTAGCATCAATTATCAATATATATATATATATATATATATATATATATATATATATATATATATATATATATTTGGAAACAATATGATAATTTTATGTTAAAGAGGTAGAAAAGATGATATAAAAATTATTGGGTAAAATATAATATATTTATAGGTATTTTTTTATTATCGTTATTAATAACGACTATATCATTTTTTTTAAAACTTATATATATGCTGTGAAAATTAACCTAAAAATATATTGAAAAGTGACAAAATCGAAACATATCGAGTTACACAGGAAACAAGGCTATCGTCCGTCAGGTGTGTGAGAGCCAAGTGCCAGCTAGATTGAAGTTATCTCAAATTTAAAATAATTTTCCTACGTATATAATTCCATCCTTAAAATTAAATACCTCAAATTTGAGATTGGTTTTTTAATAGTAGATGCTCTCAGAAAGAAAGGAAAAGAAAATTTTGTAAGCAAGAAGCTGGAAATCTTCATTTATTGAAGATGAATTATTACATTACACGTAGATAAAAAAGCACAGGGCTACCCTCATCTTGGGTTGGGAGAGCACGTTTAGACTATATTTCTCCCGATGTACATATATATATATATAAATCTAGGCCTTGAGAAGGTACTCATCAAGCTTGTGGAAAGTCTTGACGGCGAAGTCCTTGACAGTGTCAGGGGGAGGAACCTCCTCGCTCGCCTTCTGGAACTCGCACGACCATTTGACGAGACTGCCGGCCCCTTTGGGCGCCACGCTTGTTTTGCCTTTGAAGAACTTGAAGTATGTTAGCATCTCGCCATCAACGACCGAGTAGCACAGTGTCTTGTTTGCCTCATCAACTAACTCAATCTTCTCCTTTGAAAACGTAACCATGGGAACACCTTTTTACGAATAACCACAAATCAATAACAACTTCCTAGTATATGCGTTGCATGAATGATCAAGTAGTGTAACTTTAAATTTATACGGCAAGCAGCTAGGTAGCTAGCTATTTATAAACCTTGTATATTATGAATTAATAACTAAAATAAATGCAATAAAAATAATAGTAGAAACGTATGCGAAAATTATGGTATAGATCGGACCTTCTGCGAACTTAGTGTGCGTGATGGAGCCAACCGACTTGCCGTCTCCTTCAACCGCTTCGATGCTCTTGTACTGCTCTGGGTCAATTTTAGGGAAGATGGTTACGGAGTTTCTGATGCCGTCCCAGACCTTCACCGGATCAGCCTTGAGCTCCACGTCCACTTCAAGCTTGCCGGTGGAAGCCATGTCTTTTACAAATACTGTGTGCGGTTGACCTGATTATGCAGCGGAGTTCGTCAATTCCTGTATAAATAGTGTGATATCGCGGTGTTCGGAGCACATCGATGTAGTGAGATTAGATCCGAGTAATAATGACGGTGTGGGTGGGATTGGTTGAAGGTTTGTAAACCCGTCGTTACAGTTGTTGCTGTTGGTCGATGAGGGCAATAAATTTGCACCAGAAAAACATGGCCCAACGACTACCCAACATGACGCCCCTACGTAGTAGTAGGAGGAGGATTAATTAAGATGTTACGTCACCGGTCGGTCCGTTCCTAATTTGAGCTGCTAGTAACTAGGGTGCGACCGTCTTGCTAGATCTCCATTAAATATTAAGCGGCTGATCACCGACGTTTTCGATTTTAGAATCAACTTTTCCGACATACTACTACCGGCACTGTACTGCGCCTCCTTTACGGTGTTCCTTGTCATGGTATGCATTTTGGTGTTGTTTCTGCTTGCGTGTGTTTTGTTTGAGGTTAAGCTAAGCAAATGATGTGGCCATACATTTTCAAACCTAACCTAGAACCGGGGTGGAAATGTCGTCGACGACGCTATCTCGGTTTATCTCTCTTGGTTTCCTCGCTATATATATGATTCGTAAATTATTTTAAGAGATAATAAATTTATTTCAATAATTTATATATTATTTTAAAAAATAACAAATATGATACTAATATTATAACTACATCATTTATTAAAATACAATATTAAAAGTTTGATGATTTTTTCAAACCAAACAAATCGTAATTAACAGTGTAGTTTAGTTGGATTTATAATTTATGCATATAAATTTTCATATACATCAATTAAGAACTTATTTGAACCTACTTTTAAAAATTAATTATTTAAAATAAATTTTATTTTATAACAAATTATTAATTTTTTAAATAAATAATTATCTTAGATAATTATTTTTAATAAAAAATTTTAAATAAAAAATAAATTATTTAAATATGAAAAGTTTATTCCGTATAGCTTAACATAATATTTGTAATAGATTCACACATATTATATCGAAAATAAAGTCAAATGAGCATGTTGTTTCACTGATATTCTTCCCTCTGCCTTTGTACAGCTCATCAGGGGTTTAAAAGTAACAAAACAACTAAAAAAATGCTATGAGGCAATGTAGCAATTGATTGCTGTGGGAAAGTTGCTATTCTTCTAACACATGAGGCATCCCCACGTCAACCTGCAGAACCACCACTACGTGGCCATTGCTCAAGACGTGGACCCATGTGGTCATCACTCCAATGCTACGCTTGTACACTCAAAACATAAAATAAACTCAAACGCATTTTGTTGACGTCGAATTCCCTCGCCCCACGGTTGTGTCCGACAACTTTAAAAGAGGTAAATCGTGGTAATTTAATAATATAGGATACGATAGTTATTTATGGTGTTCATAAAAAATTACTTCAATATTAAAAGGTCGAAACTTTCGTGTTACGGCTGTCACGAATTGAATCCAAAATCATCTTACTATCAGATTGATCAAACTTTCGACCGTTGAACTATGCTAGTACAGGCGCATTTGTTTACCACCCTATTTTTTTATAAAGGTTTGCTGCCATATCTTGGACTAATATAGTGGAAACAAATCGCCACATATATCTAAAAAATATTAAAAATACATATTTATGATTGTATATATCTAAAAGAAACTGACTATCCAACTATTAACTTTTAATCACTAGTAAGAATTAAATTTCTATATCGCGATTGTCTGAATTACTACAATTAATTTGTCTCAACAAATTTATGTGTCCGTTTACATCTGATATGTGTCGGGAGCGGTGTGATTCAAACATATGACCTTATGGAAAAGAGCCAAATCCATTTCCACTAGACTAATGAAGGAACAACAGTTTTCAACCATTCTTAAATAGTAAGTTAATAACGGTTGACCAAAAACTACTACTACAACAAAAAGTTTAATAATTATAAATTCTAAAAAAAGTGTAACTAATTTTTAATAAATTATTAATTCACGACATAGAAAGATATCTATAATATTTTAAAGCAATTTTGAAAGATTTCACCATATTTACATCTATACTTGCAAATATGTTCCCATTAGTTATGCTCCCATTAGTTGTGCCAATCTCAATTATGTGTATAAGATTTCACATATAATACTATTTGTCTTAAAGAAAATACAATTAATAAGCTCAAAAGCAATATATACCTATAGTTAAGTGAAGAAAATAAAAGGAAATATATGAACATTCCTAAATCTTCAAGTAATATTAACTATTGTTGAGAAAATTCAAGCCCGTGGAAACATATATGTAACTTTTGGAATGTATTTATAGATCTAAATACTCATTATTTGAATGAATTTTAATACATACAAAAAATATAATAACCTTAAGAGAAAATTTGATTCATAAAATCCTAAACCTTAGACATCTCTACTTTAAATTCAACACAGATCTTATCCTCTCTTTTTTCTTCCCTTTTAAAATCTTATTCCTCTTTTTTTTTTTTATCATTGGCTCGTAACTACTTCTCAACTTTCATCTCAAGCTCGGAGGTAAAAAACTAATCTAGCTTAGTTTGCATTTGAGATATAGTTGTCCTGCCACTCTTTTATAGCACCGAGTGTGCTCTTCCTAAGCCACGAGCATACACACAAGAATAACCAAGTACAATGTCATATGCCTCCTCTATACTTAAATTATGAATACCCTTCTTTGTCAACTCTTTCTGATGTAGCTTTTCAAACTCAATCAATATGAACTCTACCTCGTCGCCAAGCTTTCCATTTGCATGCCTATGATTAGAAACATAATTGTTAATTTTATCATATATGTTGCATGATACAATAGACAATAATTACAAACTACAAATCCCTTCAAACAAAACACAATAGAAAACTATTGATGTATGCCCCTTGCTGCAACTATAGCAAACAACAAAAAGATATAAAAAAAAGATATCAGGACATTTCCAACTTCTCTCTCTCTCTCTCTCTCCACACACACACACACACACTTATTGGCATCCCCCTATAGTGTCAGATAAAATCATTAATTCATTAAAATTTAACACAAAGTATTAGCAATAAGTAATTATGTGTAGTTGACTGGTACATTATAATACCTCAAAATTTTACTAAATCTAACCCCATATAATTAATAATTTAATGTAATTATAATCTCAAGAAATTTTTATTTTAGCCTTAACCTAATTTCTTAATCCTAAAATCTTATTCTAATCCTAATCTTTGATCTAGATAATTTTTATTTCTTAATCTAACTTTAATTCTGGTAGATTTATATCATTAATTTAACCTATATTAGCTAATCAAAATTTAATCTAAATCCTAACTTAAACCTTTTTCCCTTTTTCTTTCTCTTTTTTTTTCTTTTTCCTTTTTCCTTCCTCATATGTCGATTTCTTCTTCTCCTCCTCATGTCTTGTGTGTGTTTTCCTCATCTTCTGTAGCACACAACCATCACCACCCACCATTATCTCCCATCTCTCCCGTTAAATTTTGGCTCACCCTCATGCCTCTATTATTAATCATGGCCATCGTCGTCCTTTGCCTTTCCCTTGCCACATTTACACACCGTACACACACACACACACACCACCTTTTCTCCTCTCTCCCTCCCTCATTTTTCCCATTTCGTGAGCCTTATGCTTGGTAAATCAACCACCCAGTCATCCCCTCTCACCGTCGTCGACCATCACTGCCCACTACTACTATTTTCTCCTTTTCTTCCTTGCGCGTCTGCTGCGTTTTTATGAGGTGCATGGCCGTGTGGATCAAGCACACCTGAGCCATGCCTCCTCACAAACCATCGCAGTACTCCTCGAGCACGACGCTCTCACAACCGTGAACCATCATCGCAGGCCTATGCATGCTTGTACAGTTTGCCCGTGCATACTTACATAGGCAAAGTACAGCCTTGTGCACGCCTGTGCATCCATGTTCTTTCACTCTTGTGCATGTGTTGTATACACAAGATTGTGCTTCCTTCGCATAGTCTACCCGTGTAACTTCACAACTCTTGGCTTGAGTGCACAACCTGCCGCATGCCCATGCAGTCCTCTTTCTTGATTGTGCTTCCCTTTTTGCACACCCAAATGCTACCATAGCACCACCATACCTTCCGCCACACTTCCACATAATTCAAGCTTCCATTTAACACTAGTTATTTACGTTTTTCCTCAATTATATTCTTCAATTCCAATCATATATTATCTTATTTTCGTAGGTGATATTTTGGTGATCTTGGAGGAGGTGGTTTAGGATTTATGTGCTTAGAGCCTAGTGTCCTTTTTGGTAATAATACTAGTAGATGTTTAAGGTTTTGTGTTAAATGCCTGAATGGCTATGTGTTTTAGCATGTTATTGTTATTATATTTTTAAATGTATGTTGTTAATGATGTGTTATGATAATATGCATTGTATAATAGAAAGAGAGTAAGAATGGCAAAAGATGTGTTCATATGATATTGTTACGCTAATTAATAGTATTTTGCGAAAGAGTAATATGGGAAAAATAAATTATGATAGGTGATATATAATTATTTTTAAGAGGTATGATAATAAATAGAGGATTGAAAATTAATGATATTGAAGATATAATATTTTTGTAAAATAATGGCTATCGGTTATTTTTATGGGCATTTTGGTTAATATGGAATAATATAAAATTTTTGGTATTTTAACTTATTAAGTGGATTAAAGTATGATAATAATATCATGAGAAGTGTTTGGAGTGATTGTTGAATGTCTTAGATTTCTCAAAATGAGATAATGGTTTAATTAAGGAGTAATAACATTAAAACTATAATGTTATTATTACATGTGTAAATGGATTTAGACCACATATTTTGAATATGTTTTTAATATTGGTATTTTAAGGATTTATATTGAATTTGGTAATTATATGAGTCTTATGGGAAGAGTTATGACTTACCTGTGAAATTAAGGTTTTGGAAGTCGATGAATAGTAACTTCTGAAGATGGTATTGATATTTATATGTCAATATTGATGTCTTGCTTTCCTTAATTATGTTTTGTACTCACCAAACTAATCAAGGATAAGATATTAATCATTTAAAGTGAAAGACTACATGAGTTAGAACCGGTTGTACTTATTAGTTCTATTAGATGAGAATAGTGGCTGGGAGCATTCTGCCCCAGGATTTTATAATTTTGATAATAATTCCACCAATAGATAATAGTGGCAAGGAGCATTATGCCCTGGGGTTATATAATTTTAATAATCGTTCTACCAGTTGAGAATAGTAGGGCCCATAAACTTAATCTAAATAAATTCTGATAATGATCATAATCATGGATAAGATACTAACTATTTAAAGTAAAATACTATCCGAGTCAGGACCATTTGTACTTGTCCATTCCACTGAATTAGAATAGTAGTCGAGAGTGTTCTGCCCTAAAGTTTTATATATTAAGAACTGTTCCACCAGTAGAGCATAGTGGCTAAGAGCATCTATCTTAAGATTGCATAAGTTTGAGAATTGTTCCACCGATTGAGAATAGTATGATCCCTAAACTCAATGTAAATCAAAAAATGGATCATGTTATATTCTAATGGTACAAATATGAAATCAGTAATTACTGTGTATTGATTGTTGTATCTCGCATGTCTGTTATTTTCCACTATAAACACATGTAATTATATGTTTTTCCTATTTTGGTTGTATTGTTATCTTGTAACGTACTGATTATTATTTTCATGGGTGTTGTTCACTCCCATGAATAGACAACCCGAATTTTTTAGTGCAAGTCGATGAGGACCAAGCAGATTATTTTGCAGCTTATGATGCTTTGTATAGGGTGGAGTGTTTTTATGTGTTATAGCTTTTGGGTATAGAGACATGTTATCTGGATATTGGTTTCACTCGGATACCCTTTTGGGACTCTTAAACCCATATTATCCCTTTTGTCTATATTTTGGATTATCCATAGTATCCTTTTTGTCTATATTTTGAATTATTATACTCAGAGTTAATCTCGAAACTCGTATTTAAGCTTATGAAACTCCTATCGTTTAATTTTCATTTGTTTGAGCATTTTAAATTGTTTTGCCATGTGTTTGACGTAAGGATTGGCCGGTACGCTAGACTTATATTAATTACGATAGTAACACCTGATTATTTAATTTTATGCTTCCGCTGTTAAAAAAAATTTAATAGTAAATTTTAGGATGTTATATGCACAATAAATCATGATAGAAATATAAATAAATTGCATGGTAATTAGTTCGGCTTTCCACTGCTAGCTTTGGTTAAGTTTGCTTCCTATTTTCATAGACTTATATAATAATTATCTACATTAGAAAGAAAATCGAGATAGAGAGAGATAGAGACGAAGAAAAGTTTTTAAATATTTAGTGTTTGATATTATTCTTCTTAACAATCATGACAAAGTAGTGAGCATGATATTCACAGTAGTCACTCCACTGCCCAAAATAGCCCTACATCGGTATACACAAAATATTCAATGAAATTGTGGAGCTCGAAACTAATGGAACATAAATGGTATTGGCTTCTGCTAATGCTATAACATCACGTAATTAACAATACTACTAACTACTAGTATATTCCCATTAGCTCATAGTAATAGAATAATAATAAACCAACTGATCTAAGACAACCCCACCATTTTCCTTAATGTAAAAATAAAAAATAAAAATACAAGATAATAGCTAATTGAAGATAACTAATATTGTGAGCCAACTACTGCTATTAGGAGTTTTCTTAGTTTGGATGTCAAACTAATGGAGTATCATGTGCTCTCAATCATAATATTCAAGGAAAAATAATTATACTTGATCTTTATCTAGTTATAATAGAAAATATATACAAGAAGAAATGGCAACATTCTTATCTTTGTATGATATTTATACAAACATATGGATAAGTTGTGGCCATTTTCTTGTAAGAGATCTCTTTTACTATTGAATCAATTTAATTATCCCGTGATTAAACTTACCAATTTCTCCTAAAAGGACAGTTTTTTACTCTCATTATTTTATGAAGTATGAATAGTGTGATAATCGGTTTATATTAATATGTTGTTAACTTTTATGTCAAAACATCCATTAACCTTGCATAGGACCAACAAGTCTTGTCTCACTTGCTAAGTGGATGGTGATGTGAACCATGATGTCAAATAAAGATATAACAAATATCCTTTTAAGTTTACAAAGAGTGAACATAATTCTCTTTTCCATATTTTCTAAGACATCCAAATATATATTCTTAGAGCATAATTGCTTAAAGAATGAGATAAGCTCTACTAAGGGTTTTAGCACTTGGTTTGGTAGGATGCCGTGAAATGTTAGGATAAGTAAGTCTTTCATGAACACATGACAATCATGACTCTTCATATCTATAATATCTTTACCTTCTAAACTTTCACATCGAGTTATAGTAGATGAATAAGTATCTCACACTTTAACCTTGGATAAAAAGTCTAATGTATGTTTCCTCTCAAATAATGTTAGCCGATATGATGCTCTAGGAATAACATATTTATCACCAATCTCTATAGCATACAACTCTTTGTGCATGTTCAATTCCTTTATATCTATGATGCTCTAGGAATAACATATTTATCACCAATCTCTATAGCATACAACTCTTCGTGCATGTTCAATTCCTTTATATCTAAGCGAGCACTAAGGTTATCCTTTTTCTTTCTAGGAATATGAAGAATCGTTCCTAATATATTATCACGTATGTTCTTCTCAATATGCATTACATCTAAGATGTAGCTTATCAAAAGCTTACTCCAATAAGGGGACTTAAAGAAAACACTTCTCTTCTTCCATTAATCACCCAAGTACCTCTCACCCCATTTTCTTTTAAGTGCTTCATCCTTTCCAAATTTTATATTAGGGATTCCATGTAATGTCTCTAGTATTTCATCACCTAAAATAGGTATAGGAGGTGGCCTTATCTCCACTTCTCTATTGAGGGATTTCTTATCATTTCTCCATCTATGATCAAAATCCAAAAATCTATGATGTCCTAAAAAGCATTGAATATATCCATGCTTTAGATGCATATAACAAGTGTCTTTATGGCATAAAGGGAATATAAGTTTGCTGCTAATGCTCCAACCGGGCAAAACTAGCATAAACAAGAAAATCATTAATTGTCCACATTAATGCAACCCTCATTTTGAAGTTTAAGAGGCTATAAGAATCATAAATTTTTTGCTAACTTCCTACAACTCTTTGAGTTTATCAACAAGTGGATCTAATAACACATCTATGTCATTTTTAGGTTTTTTTGGCGCTTTAAGAATTATAGCATAATATATGTACTTTGCGTGAAAAACTGTAAAGGGAGATTGTATGGCACTAGAAATATAGGCATGATGCTATACTTCTTCCTAAAACCATTACCAAGATGGAAACCATCAACGGAAAGGCCTAATCTAACATTATGTAGGTCTATCATAAAATATGGATACATCTCATCTACTTTCTTCCACACCATCGAATCAGTTGGATGCCTTAATATGCCATCATCTCTATGACTCCTTATGCCATTGCATGTGTGTTGCAATGTTTGGTGTGATATACATCCTTTAGAGTCTTAGTGTTCTAGGAAAATAGCGAAAATTCAATCGAGTAATCCTAAGCTTTGTTTGTGAGCCATATAATGATTCTAAAAAAAGCTTAATTATCATTAATATCTCTGATGCCCTCTTTCCACTTAAGCTCATGACAAGACAGGCACATGCCAACATCTACATACTCTTTCTGATAGAAGATGCAATGGTTCACACAAGCATGTGTCTTGACATAATTTAACCCAAAATTTCTTGTGTATAATTTTGCCTCTTGGGAAGTCTTTGGGAAAAGCGGGTCATAATTGAAGGCCTTATACAATGCATTAAGTAGCTCGGTAAATGACTTGTTACTCTAACGACCACTAACCTTAAGGTGTAAGAATGTTACAATGAATGATAGTTTTGAGTATGTCTTAGACCCAGGATACAAGTGCCCTCCTACCTCCTTTTCTCAATCTATCAAAATCATCTGGTGTCTCCTCGGAGCCCTCATCCCTATCCTCTACATCATTATAATTCATCATATCATCCACCAAGGAAGTTATCTCATCAGATATTAAAGTATCTTCTCCATTATAATCATCACTTTCCTCCTCATCATCTATCTATCCATCCACAAGATTATCAGGCTCTTTTTCACCATGGAAGATCAACGGATTATACTCATGTTTTATTTCTTTTCGGAAAAGATGGAACCACATGGTTTGAAAATCTTGTACATAGTAATTCTGACAATGCCGAAAAGGACACATCGACTTTACCCTTGAGGTAGGACTAACATCCTTAAAAGCAAAATCTAAAAATTCTCTAACACCTTTTTGATAAGCCTCTTGTTGCCTACCACTAACCTCTTGAACCTATATCCAAATCCTATCACATTCTATCCTAATGTCAAAGACAAACAAACTCAAATATCATACAATAAACTATTATGAACCATAAAATAGATTCCAATTTCCTAGGTTCAATCAAACTCTAATTTTCATATATCCATAAAATGAAAAACATGTTATCAACCATAATGAACTAGGGTTCTGCTTCAAACCATCCCATCTCTGGTTGAACTATGAAGAACAACCTTGATAATTTAGTAAAATGAAGAAGAGGAAAAAAGTAATAATATATAAGTAAATAAGAGCAACAACAGTGAAAGCAACCACATTTCAATCATAATAATCAGGACCGTAAGAGATGAAAAAATCTTGTTAGTTAGATTAACAATCACAACAAAATTAGTAAATTAGTTCGTAAGCGAAAAAGAGCAGCTGTTTTGAATAAGACCCGCCGGTTAAATATGCACAGGACGAGAAGGCAAAAAACTTGATTAGAGGAAGAAATGAAAGGAGACTTTAGGGGCTGCAGAGAAACAATCATATTCTAATAAGAATTAGGTAGCCGAAAAATCAAATAGAATTAAACAAGTTTCGAAGACATCGGCGGATGAAACAAGTCGTGTCATGTAACAATTACTTAGACCGTACATTTCAATATACATGTCATCGGCGCACCAAAAACATAAATATTATCTAGGAAGGCTCTAACGTCCTATAATATGGAATCATTTCAATATTTTTACTTGCACAGTTTTGTTACGGATTTTTTTTTTGTTTAATAGAGCTAACTCATTATTTCTTAAATGCCTTTGGCTTGATCAGTGATGGATAAGCATCGATTATATATATATATTCTATAGCAGATAATGAATACAAAGATAGATTGCTTTCTTTATAGTTTTCATTTGTATTCCTTAGTGTTAGGATAATTGTAGTGTGGATCAGTGGTTGTAGGTGGTAGAAGAAGGTTGAAAAAGTGGCGGAGGTTGGCAGCAGACGTAGGGAGCAAGGATGGGGTTGGTCGACCAGCGTAGAGAGAAGAGGGGAGTTAGAAAATTAATCTTATTGATTAATTCCCAACTTATGTTTTCAATGAGGTATAGGCTTCTTATTTATATGTGTTAGACCTCATGGGATAAGCCCTTTAGCTCATTAATTACAATAGGTTATAATATCTCCTAGGAATCTAATAAAATCCCCTCCTAAATAATCCTCTAGCCAAGTACATTAAAGTTTCCTAATTAATAATACTGACCAAATAATTCTCGCTTGCGGCAATAAATTGGTAGCAGATAAAACCATTTCCTGTAGTGCAAAAAATTCTGACCAGAAAATGCCCTAAATGGGCTGCCGGCAACCTTAACAATAAAGCTTAGACGCGTACATACGGCAATCACAACCTGTGATGCACGGGGACGGCAATTGTGTCCCCGTGCAACACTGATCACAACACGAAATAAGTGAGAGAGAACCCGCCAAGACATAGGCTTCTGTTATCAGGGGAGGAAGAAAAAGGACTAGACACATTGGAAACTATTAGAAATAGTTGTGACGTCAGCAATCATATGGATAATAATACCTGAAGTTTGGGGCTGCTATGTGAAAGAAACTTCTTCTCCATTATTGATTTTTCGTTTGTAGAACCACCAGATTTCGAAGAAAGCCGGCCACCTATACTAATCAAGGAGCAGTAAATTGGTGAGTGACCCCATGCATGTTTCACTGTTGAGGAATATTTGGTCTCGTATACGGTTCCAAGTGTACAACATATCGTCATAAATTCTGAAAATAAAACCTATATAAATTTACTATCTTCTTTTATTCTATTATTATTGATCCATCGATCCGGTAACTCTTTTCCAAGTTAAATTACTACGGCTAATGAAGTAATATGCATCAATTAAATGAAATGCGGTCAATAATTAATACTACTGTAGAAGACCCTATCGATCTCTCTTCTTCTTCTTCTTCTTCGTATTTTAAATGTTTTGTTGACGTATATCCATAAAATAAAATCCCTTCGTAATTACGATATATGAATAGGATTGCTTGGATGCAACTCCTGTTACTAATGTAATAATCATGCATGCCTTTTTCATGAACCGAATTGAGCTATTCTGCGTATGGTTTACTCTTAACTTTTCTCTTTAATTATCATAGCGATGACCATCTAGCTATCCCACGCTACGTTACTGTTAAAAGGATATATACCCAGTTGTCTTATGAATCTTAATGTCAATATTTTGATTAATCATGTTTTGCACCATTTTGAAGGCTTCTGCTGAGAGAGGATGCAAAGTCTGAGATGGTGTCTCAACTTGACTCACCTGCGGCCTATAGTTTTGCAGAAGATCAGGCACCGAAAGCTTATGAATTTATATATTGTACAGAACTTCCACACTGTCAGGTATGTACTTTTTCCAGGAGGGCATGTGGTATTGAAATGTGTTTGACATTGTTTGAAAAAAATAAAAATAAAAAAAAGTTCCAACTGTTAAAGAGTTTATTTTGGCCTCCAATATGTTAGTTAATTTTTTATAGGCTAGAAATTACTGGTTGATTGTTCCCATCTTAGCTGTAGAACCAAATACTGATACTAATTGGATCTACGATGGTTGTAATGCTTGTGGGAGGAGGGTCACAACGTGTGACCTGAAATATGATTGTGCTAACAGCAAAAAGTCTGACGTGAATAATGGCCTAAGGTTAGGAAAATTTAAAATAATAGCTTCTGGTAATCAATGCCAATGTTTACAACATGCAAGCTTTGTTTTATTTTCATATTTTAGGTACAAGGTGGAGGTGTGTGTGGGAGATAGGACTAATTACATCTATGTCATCCTACGGGATAATGTTATCTTATAATAATAGGAAAAATGGAAAGTAAGGTATTTGGATCATCAAGCTCCCACATCCTCACTCCCTCCCACTTCAATCAATTATTGACATTAATTCATTGGCATTCATACGACAACATATGTTAACCACTTTGATGCTCCATGCTCTAAAATACAAAACATATATGCTATATTCATTGACATATCAGCACTCCATGAATCAAGAACAAGATAATATAGAATTTTGATAACATAAGAACAAAAGGAGCAATATACTCAACTCTTAGCCAAATCCAATTCATATAACTCCTTTATAAAACAAAGCAAGGTCATTACTAAAGCATAGCATCAAAGAGGACTATTACTTAACAAAGAACTAAATGACCAACTTGACATGTTCAAAATCAATCTTGAAATAAAAGTTACAACAAATGACCAAAAACCTATAATATAAACAACAAATGCTAGATTCTAAAATTCTTTGTAAACAACACATATCTAAAGATAGCAAATCAGCTCTAGTGGCATACATAAGGCATGTTTCAAATTATAATAGAAACCAATCAAATTACAAAATAAAATTATGTACTCACCTAAGAGATAGATAACAATAACCAATGAACATAATTTTTTTGTTCCTAAATCACGCGAGCTAAAGAACATAGATAATTCAAAATTAGATTAAATTAATCAAATTAATAGAACAAGCATGTTTCTAATTTAACGATTAACAATCAGGTTAAGAAATAAAATCATGCACTCACTTGAAAGATACATAACGACAACTGGCTCACAAACTAACCACATAAGCTGAAGAACATATCACTTCGATGATGTATAAAGAAGATCAGTAACCTACTCAAGGTGGCAATAGAGAATGAAGACTGACGGCCGATGACTAACAAGCGATGAGCACTAAGGATGACAAGCGATGATGACGACGAGCGTTGAGGATGACGAGCGCTGAGGGTGACGAGAGTAAGATAGGTCAACTGAGAGTATAAGTGAAGTTTTGTTTAAAGAGAGAAGGAAAGAGAAGGATAACCGACGGATAAGTAAATAACAACGAACAAACCAGACAGGTTCTTTGTACACTAGTAGTATTATATTACTATTACTGATAAGAGGAATATTTATGTATTGCTCCATTAGATAGAAACAAATAGAGGATTATAATTTATTCTTCTATTATATACAATCAAATAGGAGAATTTTTTGTTATTTCCCTATTAGATAGTAGCAAATAGGTTAAAAAAATTTGCCCCATTTGTTAAGATCAAATATTGGAAACATTTATTGCCCCGTTAAATTATTTATATTATGGTAAATATAAATTTTCCCTATTTAATGTACTAATATTTCCCTATTAGCTTGTATTTTTTATAGTATATGTGATTACATAGTAATTAAACCTTAATTAGTATTTTTATGAGCATTTAATTAACCCTTTATTGACAGTTTTTTCTTATAATCATTATTAAAAACAAATGATTTTTTCTTATAACCATTATCAAAAATGGCTAAAATATATATTAATTAGATTAGGGTTTTCATAATAGTTTAGAAAAGAACCTTTATTAAATTTTTTTTATTATAAATTATACATTTTTGTTCTAACTTACATAAACTATTATATGGTTAAATATTCACTAAATCATCAATGTGTAAAACAACACTAATTCATGCATATATTCTTTCCAAGAATATAGAAATTAGTAAACATACCACACATATGTAGCTCTACACTCCAAAGTAAAAAAGCTCATAGATCATAAAACATAACTATATATCAATAGCTAAGAAACACTTACATGTATATAAGCATGTGCATTTCCAATTGCATAGTAGAACAAAAGACATATGAGATATAAATCAGAACCTTCATGTATGTAGATCCCTAATATTGAGTATGTGAGCACATGAACTCGGCCCCATTCATCTCTAACTTTATCAATTTCATCATCCATGTAGTTTTGGCCTCGTGCATATCCACTGTAAAAAACTATAAATTGATACAATTCAATCATTTTGTTAGTAATTAATATAACATAGATTAATTAATGAAAAAACATGCAAAAAGAAATATACTGGCCTGGATCTATATTTGCATATTTTTTCTTGAGTATGAGATCCATTGATATACAAACATAGTATCCACAATCATTACCTTTTTGTTGTTGTGGGTATTGCAAAATGAATTTAGTTAGCTTGTTTTTTTATTAGATAATAATTGGAATTGAAATAAAATACAAAATGCATGTCTTTCTACATACCATTAATAGCTTATGTTCAAGATTCCTTGGATCTATCACACCATTTACACCTCTCCTTATATAAGATATTTGTAGTACCCTAATAAATATAGTTGATACACAATATTATAACTTTATATACATCAAAACATTAATGCAGAATACATGTATTAATAAGATAATGAATTAAGACGTATATAAACATTTCAATTAAATTTTTTCTTTCAAAACGAGAGACACCAAAAGGAACAAGATAATTTTGGAAGGAATCAAACACATATACTTTTTATTGATCAGGACGAATGGTGTATAAAACTTGATGTTGATTTATGAGGTGAGGTATGAGATAAATCTTATTGTTGTACCCCTCACTTAAGATATGATCCGCTACATAGTTTATAGGTCTACCCCCACTTGTTGTAGTATGGAAAGACAAACAATAGAGGACAACATCTCCTTTTCTACAACACAACTAGTAACCAACCTATGGATGATGATAATAATTAATTAATATTTATTAATAACCAGTAACTCATATATATACATAAGATGTCATAAAATTATATAAATCAATGAAAATTATTAAAATATATGATACAAAATATTACTTAACATATGCGACAACACTTGTTGTTGATATCTATTCATGCTTATAATTTTTGCTAATAACCTCTACCGAAACCATATAAATGGTATCTTCCCTCCTAAAATACCCAAAAAGAAATTTAAATATAATTAGATCGATACCAAGGTAGTTTTAAGCATATAAATATGACATCACCAAAGCTGATAGTCGCCAACGAGGTTCTTATAGTTGTTGGTTATCCTCTGAAGACGGATTTTTTTTAGACTAATTAATTTAATTTTATTTTTTATCTAGCTCTTTTTCATTTCTCAGTGCCCTCTTTTTTTTTCTCCTTCCAATAATAATTCTCTTTCCCTTTGTCTTAAGAGGATTCTTAATTTTTGATTCCATAATTCATAGTATTAAAAAAATATTAATACGGTGTAAAAAAATGTGTGCAACATGTTAGGTATATCATGGATAGAGGATGTCATTACCTCTTTAATAGTGAGACACATCTCGTATGTGATCCAAGGCACAAAAATTCCATGAGCTTCCAACACTGTAGCTACCTTATCATCTTCTTTATAACAAGGTAAGGGTGCATATTTGGTCATTAGAATGTCAATACATACAAGCCTCATAATTAGGGTCAAGATAGACCCATGGACCATCAGCATTTCAATACCATGATTGATATGTACCCTTTATTTCACCAAAATAATTGAGGGACCATTATTTAACAAGTCATATTTATGCAAACTCTGGACTAAAATATTACATATTGTTAATTATTTAGTTGACATATGATACATTTTATGTATAATAACTCATAGTTTGATATGCTTACCTCAGTATGTATAAGCTTTACAATTGTCTCTAACAATATTTATATTGGATATGTGAAGCTGATCCTATGCATATGAATCAAATGTCTTATACCCTTGAGATTTTATGGTGGCCAACTCTTTCTCTATTTTGGCTATTCTTTCAAATGCCATGTTTAAGTTTTGGGTCAGGAGAGCCACTTGGTCATTGGTGTTCCAAGATTCTAGATGATTAACCACACACACTTGTTCTCATAACCCCTAATCCAAGACTCCACTGTCTTCCTAGGTGTTCCTCAATTCCTATTAATTATGACACGATGCTATATTTATCTACATCCTTAACAAAATATGATGTTTTAAGTTCATCCTCTAATATATGTAATTTAGAATATATGAATAAATATAATATAATAGTTTGCTCTAAGAAAACTAACTAGGGTTAGGGATAACTTCAAACTTACATGTCTTCTAACAACTTTTTTTGTACGTCTTTATTATGATATCTATCTTTTGTTGCTTTAGCCTTTTTTTTATAATGTACCAATATTGATGAATGAGCTATATGGATCCTTATCCTAGGCTACAAGCTGTAATTCCAAAACATGTACCAACTCTTAATAGTCCCTACATTAAGATTTAAACACATGAATCAAAATATCATACCAACTCTTTTTTAAGGTGTGTATAGCCTTTTCAAGCCATATAAGGTGGTAAATATTCGGCTTAGAAATTTCTTTATTTTTGGCACTTTTTTCCTATAGTACAAACCAAAATATGTACTCACAATTATTTAAATATCAATGAAACATTCTTAATCAGAGATCTTAATAATTATACAACAAATACCTTAAACTCTTTTGAAAGATGATATGTAATAAACCTGGCTCAACTATCTTGATTAATGAAACTAAAGCATTTAGGGGGCTTCATGTGTAAAATATCATCACTCAAAGTCTAAGAAACCACTTTTTCCTCAACTCTAGGATTATAAGCACTCTACAAAATAATACATAAATATGTATATTAATGTTAATGTATTAAAATTAATAACAAGTAACATCTAAAAATTAACAAACAAAATATCATATACTATGATTTCTTACCAAATATGTTCCTTGAGACCTTTTGGAACCTAATTCCAATTATTGTAGGAGATAAGAACACGATTACGAGTGATGAACATATTTGCATACTCACCTATAAGAAAATTATAAGTATTCCATCTCAACTCTACTTATTCTACTCTATTTTTCATGCCTGTGATGATTCATCATAGTAAGTCCTATCTTCCCCTCTTCATCATTAGAGTCCCTATCAACAGTTTTCTTCATCATATATTTGCAAAATTTGAATATATAAATAGTAAAAATAAGGCTATAAATATATATATATACAAAATAAAGTGTCAAGTAAGAATATCATATGTATTAATCATATGAAAATACACAATAATTGTTATTTTGTTGCTATATATACAAACCATTCTAATACAAGAATACAGATATACCAATACACAAATTGCTCTTGCTTAGAAATAGTTCATATATATATACATATCAAATATTTATACAAGAGTTGTTAATTCAAAAGTAAATATATACTGTATATTTAAAATAAGACCTAAAAACTAAGAAGAAACTTAGGACAATAATAGTAATATGTATATCAAAAGATTGCTACAACTCAAACACCTAACTAAGAATACACCCTATCGATCCTATGAAATATGTCAATAGCCTTACCTAGGCTAAATAAAACCCATCACTCTCATAGTCTACTCATCTTAATATGTCATCTGCTCCCTCACATTATCAATGGAAAATCCAATGATAGATACTTTAAGATAAATAGGGTAGAAACTCAGCCATAAGATAAGACAAAACCTCCACTTATCTTATGTCACAATTATCTCTCTAGCTATCCAATTATAATCCCTCAAAAACACCTCACCCTCACCTAATCTCGGTGTGGTGCATTGCTATGGTGGACGAATAAATGCAATTAACTAGCTAAAGCCTCTGACCATGACACAATTTGAGTTAGTGTTAACAACAATTGATATGTTTTGAAATGGAATGGATTAAAGTGCAACCTACTCACAAACAAGCAACTTAACTCCTCGTATAGCCATATCATATAACCTTGAAAATCCGCATTAGGTACCATGCACAAATATGGTGGAGGTATGTAAATAATAGATATATGCAACATCTCATCACCTATAAAAGAGAATAACCACTAAATCATGTCATTAAGATTGTTATCTAACTTTTTTAAATTATAAAATATGTAAATTCTATAGCCTGATTAATTATACATAAGTAATATAATATCTTAACAAAATATTATGTTAAGATAACAATATAACCACATGCATAAATAATATATCAACTATGAAATTAATTAACTTATATTAGGAAAAAAATTATCAAAAGTGCATCCACACCATACAAGCAGTATCATTTTATCAATAAGAAATTAAATAAATTATATAGTATTTTTCAACAACATATTATACCAACATGCATGCTCATATTTATAGTATTTTTTAATATCAAAGATATCAACCTACAACCATGCATGCATATATTTATAGAGGGAGAGACTCAGCCTGCAACCAAAATGCATAACAATATAGCACTAGAGGCAATCATTTATCATATAAAAAAGAACACACATAATAGAAACTAAATACCATGCATGCATATATTTATAGTGAATAAAAAAGAAAAAAAGTTTTACCTAGCTAAATCTGAAAATCACATAAGGTGGAGAATATAAGAACAATTGAGGCCAAATCAAGAATCAAACAAACACTATGGCAACAAAGGGTAACGGATAAACGGGTAGAAGAGAGGGAGCACAAGCTAACGGTGGGCACAGCCTTTGCTAAGAGCAAGATAGAGAAAATGGCAAGAAAGAGAGGACAAATGTGATCGTTGACAGGTAAGAGTGAGGCATGGTGACCATCAACTAATGAAATGAGGACAAGCGCCGATAGAGAAAAATAAAAGGAGTGAGTGCAAGAGATAGCAAGAGAGAATTGAAAATCTAAAATAGAAGTAATGAGAGAAGAGGAAAAGAATGGTGAATATAATGTCAATGTTTTAATAACTATTATATTTATAATTGTTATTAAATCATGGCACAAATTTTTTCCCAATTTTGGTAACTATTATATTTATAATTGTTATCAAAACAAGGGCAACATTTTTTCCCTTCATTTTATTAATTGTTCTTATATAGAACCATTATCAAAAGACACTCCATATTTCCACACCCAAATTTTCACTTTTTCTTTTTTGTCAATGGTTTCAAACAACTCGTCATTTATTTGTCATTATTAATTGATGGTTATGTACTAGTGGTTATTTGGAAAATAACTCTTTACTATTTGGAAAACAAAATACAATGAGATGGCTAACCTACCCTCATACTGCCTTTCTCACTCAAACCTATCCTTCCCATCCTTTCCCCGATCTCTCCTCCTTTCATTTGCTTCACCTCTTTCACTTCCCTTGTTCTCATTCTCTTTCCACCAAAAACCTCTCCTCAGACCTTATTCTCTTAGTTAACCCAAAAATGGATTATGGAACCTACAAAGAAGAAAGAAAGGAAGAAGTTATTAGGCACAAAGAAGGAGATAGAGAACATATGAACTTGAATGAGGTATACATATATCATTTTAGTTCAATAGCTTTTGGCATGAATGATAGAAATGTGCAAAAACTTTAGATATAGACATAGTAACCCCCATCCATTAGTGAACCCTAACACCATAAACCTCTCTCTAGTTTTAAAATTGCGCTCAACCTCTACACTCAGACCCCCACCTACCTAGCATGAACTCCTTGTGCATCCCACCCTTGCTAAGCATACATCCTTCAGCTAGCATGCTACCACCCAACGTCAAACCTTTATGCAAAACACCTACCCCCATTGTGAAGTTGTGACACAACCAAACTCAACCTACAAAAAACCCAACATCAAATGTTAACATAACTCACCCCATTTAGCGGTAGGCGTTAACGCAACTTACCCTCGCTAGCATCAGATATTAACACAACTCACTGTTTGCGACATCACATATTGACACAACTCACTCTCCCTAGCATTACACATTGATGCAAACCACCCCTTCCTAAGCTTATCCACCTAAGAGGTCCCCCATAAATCCTAACCATACCCTAAACCCTAAACCATATACACTAAAGTCTAATCCCTAGATTGTATACCATAAATATAAAGCATAAATCCTAAGTTGATGCGTTGTTGTGTGCACAATAAATTTAATAAATAAACCCTAATTTCCAAATATGTAGTAGATGGAAAGAAGGAGTCGAACCCATAAGGAATGGTATATAATCAATAATTCTATAATTAATGTTAAAACCCCGATTATGTAATAATATTTATTTCTATCACTAAGTTCTATACTATGGATAAATAATAAAACACTTTACTCACTAATTAATGAATAGGGATAGAAAGGTATTGATTATGGTATTAGGATATCAAATAATCATGGAGAAAAGAATGATTCTAAATGATTTAACGTTGACTTATAGAAACTTATAATAATTCATCTCTTTACTTTCTCTCAATTCTAATAAATCGAATAAGCTCTCAATTTATCACCTAACCAATTAATAACCTAGGTTAAGAATGCTAGATTCAATTAATGACAGCATTATGAATGGAAAGCAGTCAACTACGACCATAATCACATAAGCTCGGATCATACAATCGTACGAATTAATGGACAAGATTAACAATTAATCTTTTGCTACTCTTAAAACGTTAATTAACAATTACGTATTAATTTCATTATTCTAGCATACATTAAGATATAAATTAGATAGGTGATCAGTCTAACTAGTTTAAATTCTTAATCTATGATGCGAGATCATTCAATTCCGTCCATCAATTCAATTAAATTTCATCTAGGATCATGAATTCAAATTAAATTGTCATATCTAAAACCCTAATTCCGTTATCAAATCCTCGTACCTTATAGTATCTACGTAATTGCAATAACACACAATTAAATGAAATAATCTATAATTAACATCAATGATTATTAATAAATTAACAATGAAACACTAAACATAAGAGAAATAGTAATGCAATAAAGAGAATTTATATGCATTCAATAAAAAATCAAAACTTGCAATTAAGAGAGGAATGGAGAAGAACTTATCAACTTGCAATTAAATTGCAGAATGTTGATTGTTTAATTGAATACAATGGAGAGAAAGAGAATTGGAATTATAAATTACATGTGGTATCTAGAGAATATAGATAAAAAGAGAGAATCTAATTCTCGAACTCCCTAAATCCCCTTCGAATATTCAGAACTTCAGAAATATATCAAGGAAAAGTTCGCGCGAACGGTTACAAAATTTAAGAAAAGCACGGTCCGTGTTGGAAAATACAGGACTTCCGTGTTTTTTCTTGAATTCTCTACCAAATGTTGAATTTTAAAAGCTGAGACTTTGTGTGCTGACAGAAAAACACGGGCTATGTTTATGAAACACGGGGGTGCCGTGTTTCTTGTTCCTTCATTATTTCTTTGTGAAATTTCAACACAAGCTTCCCTTTGATATATATTCTTCATTTCTACTCTTTTATTCCATTGATTTCATATCTCTTGATGTGTTCTTTGCTTCATTTTCTCTTTCCATCAATTTCTCCTTTAAATTTCTTCATTTTCATCTTTTCCTGCAAAATCTATTCAAAAGAGAAAAACTCGAGAAAAGATTAAATCTTATAAAAATAATGAGGAATAAATGACATTTTCACTTAGGAAAATAACATATAAATCCCATATATCATAAGCGCTAACCCATAAACCATGAGGAACTAAATTATTTTTCATTTATACATTCTTATTAATATGATGATGATGAAATGATAATTAATTAGCCATATTTATTTTGTAGGATAGACACCACAATTATTAAAGTTTTTTTTATAGCATATCAAATATTCTCTAATTGCAATGACCTTATAGCGTGGGTGTGTGTTATTATTAGAAGCCATATGATGGTTTTAGTCATTAAAGGTTCAAGGAAAGGAAAAGGTAAGGGAGCCAACATGGTAACTCTTAGACTCAAAAGAAGAGGTATGTACATGTGTACTCTATCTATAGATACAAAAAATGCACCAAATTCATCTTCAAAGAAAATTAATTTTCCTTGTAAGATTACTGATGCTAAAAATATTTATGGAGGATGGGAAGTACTTGTTAATAATGTAAGACACAATAATGATTTGGAAAATAATCTTCAAGGGCATACTTTTGTAGGAAAGTTGAAAGAATAAGAGTTAAAGTTTATTGGTGATATGACCAAAAGTTGTGTCAAGCCACAACACATTTAGTTGCTTCTTCAAAAAGAGTTTGTGGGAAACATCAGCATGAAGAGACATTTTTATAATGTCTATTAGAAGATAAGGTTGAATGAAATGGATGTTCAAACAACCTTACAACACATCATGAGTATATTAATGGAAAATAATTATTTCTAATGGCATCATAGTGAGAAAGAATTGGATATTCTAAGTGAATTTCTATTTGCACATCCTATATCTATTAATATTTTACATGCATTTTCTTTTGTTCTAATAATGTTTTGCATGGATAACAAATATATGTGGGGTGCTTTTACTTGAGACCGTTAGGTTAAGACTAATGAAGTTAAATTTCAACATTGCCTTTACATTTCCAAATCCTATTCTCACCAATCAAGAACTTGGGTTAACTTCAACTATGAAACATGTCTTTTTGATGTCACAACATATATTATGCAGACTTTATGTAAACAAAAATGTAAAGGGGAAATTTAAGAAAACTAAGGGTGAATCATTTGTATGTTGTTTTATGTCGCTATGAACAAACATGATAAATGCTACAGATGAGGCCATATATAAAGGGTGGTTGTTTTCATTATAAAAAAATAGAAATATACCTGATCTGTGTTCCTTATCTAAAAATGGTTTAGTTACTTCCATACAAAGAAAAAATTATCTCTACTTGATCAAGTATCACATATTTGTTAGGGTAAAACAAATAGGTATCGAATATCATTTATTGTTACATATGAACTTATTATTGATGAAACTTGTTAAAGAATAAAATCTTTACATTTCTCATCTCTCTTAATAGGGTGGAAGGTGCACATGGATCATTGAAGAGGTTCGTGGAGACATCAATAGGAAACTTCAACACTATTTTATAATAGATTGACTCATTATTACAATTACATAATCACGACATCAGAGCATCACTTGAGAAGCAATGATTCATTGTTCCTCGTCATGATACCAATGCGCTTTATGCCATTTGAAGAGGGCATATAGCCTTATTTGCATTGAAATTGATAAATAAATAATGCAGAAGACGTAACAATGGGGGCACTAACGAATTATTATGGGGGTGTTAAATGTTTCATAAGCATGGAATACCATATACTCAAAAAATTAATACTTACATGCATGATTTTATTCCTATACCCTTGTCATCTATCCATACTTTTTTTAAGAAGCTTGATATAGATGGCTCAATTTGTCCACCAACACCATTACAACTAATATAGGTTGCACTTCATATACTCAATTATTTCATTGAAGCTATTTTAAGCCAGCCACCTGCATTACATAATCAGTTAGCTCAAAAAAAAATTCAATATTACAATTCCTCAGAGAAAACCACTATAAGACCATCAAGAATGGTAATGAAGAGGTTATCCAAGGAAAATATATACTACAAGTGATCCGTATAGTCAGGAGCATACAAATATTAGGTATTCACGTCATTCAATATCAACTAAAGGTTGAGTTAGGTCATCTTTGGGTTAAATCCGTGGTTAAGGTTGTAATCCCCCAAAATTTTAGAAAACAAATAATCTAATAAATAGCTTTTATTTGAAATAAATTAGCTTTTAAAATTATTTAATTTAATTAATTTATGGATTTTTGAGTATATAAATTTGGACGGGAATATTTAGTAAATTAAAATAGATATTTTGTTATTTTATCATGCTATTTTTAGTTAAATAATTTTCCAAACTAATATTTTACTAACTTTATCCTTTTTAAACTAATATATTAGATTATAATGAATTAAATTATTAAATTAAATAATTTATCAAGAATATTACATTTTATGATTTTATAAATTAATTTACTTTATTTTCCCTATTTTTCCATTTCCCTTTTTTACCCTTTTCCCCTTTTTCCTTTTCTTCTCTTCTTTTTCCCTTTTCCCCCTCCCTTGGGCCGCCCGGCCTAACCTGTCTCCCCTGCGCCCCTGGGCCAAAGGCCCATTTCTTCTCCTCCTCGCATGCCCGTCCAGCACAGCCTAGCTGCCCTCCTTTCTTTTTTTTCCTCTAGATCGGTCGGCTCCCCTTCTTTCTTGCGCTGGTCCAACCGATCGCACCTCCCCTCCTTTTCTTTCTTCTTCCACGCCCGACCAACATCTTCTCTGCCATGGTCGAGCACGCCGCCGCCTGCAACTGCCATGCCCGACCACCACCTACCTCCCTGCTACTCCTTCTCTCTCCCCCGTCATTTTCTTTCCTAATTTGAACCAAACTAACCATGCATCCCTATCCCGCATTCCCTCTTTCTTTCCTTCTTCTTCCCCCTTTTCCCCTGCCAACCAACACCTCCCTTCCACCCTACGTCCTCTCGCCAACCAGCCACCTGCCCCCTCTCTTCTCCCTCTTCTTTTTCTTCATCTCTCCAGCCCTTCATTCCCCATATTTTCAAGCCCCCTTCTCCTTCCCCGAGCTCCCTCTTCTCTCCTTCCTTCTCCCCCTATTTTCCCCTATTTTTTATCGCTGCCGCCAACCACCGCTTACACCACCGCACCCAGCCCCTGCGCCGCCTTCTGCCACCACCTGCTACTGCCCTGCCCTGCCACGAAGCCCCCCAAGCCACCCTCGAGCCCCTATAGCTCCTCCCTTCTCCCCCTCTTCTTTTTCTCCCCACTTTTCTCCCTTACCGCCAAGCCTCCTGCAACCGCCCCGTTCGCCGCCGTCCGGCCACCTCTGCCGCCACCAAACCCATCATTCGACACCCTGCAACCCCCTCTACCACCACCATGCCTTAGTTGGTCGAAAACAGCCCTTTCACCCCTTCATTTTTCCCTCCTCTTTTCCTTCCTTCTCAGCCTCTCCACCTCGACCCACCTCGGCAGCCATCTTTGCCGCCTTGCTGCCGCCGTCTCCGCCACCTTTGACCGCCAACAACCCATCCTTAGCCTTCACCTACACCCCCTCTTCACTCCTGCACCCTTACCTTGCCTCCAAACCTCCCCCATCCATCTTCTTTCCTAGCCTAAAGACCTCAACCCAAAAATGACCATCCCTCATCTCTACCCCCTACCTTCGACCCATTTTACCCATCCCAACCTGCATGTGGCTCACGTTGCTCATGCAGCATGAGTTCCAAACTATTTGGGAGTTTTTATGTTTAATTATTGAGGTATATTAATGGTTAATTAAAGTATATTATTATTAAATAAATTTTTATAAAGTTTTATCCTTTTTAATTTCCTACTTTTAATATAATACTTATTGACATTATTTTTAGGTGTTGAGTTGCTAACTAAGCTTTGAACCTTTAATCGGGATACCGGTAAGGTTTGATGTTTGCGGAATTAAGGTAATCGTTAAACCTCCCTTAAATACATGAAAAAATGTATGCTAGCACATTAGAGATTTTAGTATGATTTTATGCATGTTTTGTGTTGCCTAGTATGATATACATGGTTGCTTATATTGATTGATAAAAAGAAAAGAAAAGAAAATTATGATAGCTTTTATGCCATGTGTAGAGATGATACTTAAGGAATGAGTTGGATATTTGATAGAAATGTTAGATGCTTATCTATGATGCGTTATGTCATTAATGTATGAAGAATGTTATTATGAGCCTAAGGGTATTTTAGTGATATGCCTATGTAAGTATATGATCTAATATATGTAGTTGATAATGAGTATTATGTTGAATAATGGCAAGTTGGTGGAGTTAGATGATAAGAATGAAGTACTAATATCATTATTTTATGTAGTGATGGTAAATTCATAAAAATGGTGAATAAAGGGGTTGAGTGGTAATTTTATAAGTGAAAAGGGTATTTTGGTAATTTCAAAAGAAAGGGGTGAAAGGATAATTTTATAAGAAAAAGGATAAAATTATATGTTGTAAGAGGAAGGGGTATTATGGTAATTGTTGAGGCAAAAAGGGTGATACGGTAATTTTATGATCAAATGGTAAAATGATAATTTTATAAGTAAAGAGTATTATGGTAATTTTTGGAGAAAAGGGTAAAGTGGTAATTTGGAGTCAAATAGCAAAATAGTAAATTTATAAGTAAGGGGTAAGAATGGTAATTTTGAAAGTAAGGGGTAAAATAGTAATTTTGGATGAATGAGGGTGTTATGATAATTTGCAAGCAAAAGGGGTAATATGGTAAAATTGGATGCAAGGGGGTAAATGGTAATTTTTATAAATAAAAGGATATTATGGTAAATTGGAAGTAAAGGGTAGAAGAGTAATTTTGTAAATAAAAGGGTATTATGGTAAATTTGGGAGTAAGGGGTAACTTGATAATTATAAAAACGACGAAGGGTAATTTGGTAATTAAATTATGATTATAGAAGGGCAATATAGTATTTATAAAAATGGAGAAGAGTAAATTAATAATTATAAATATGGAGAAGGGTAAATTAATAATCATAATTACAGAGAAGGGTAAATTAATAATCATAAATATGGAGAAGAGTAAACTTAATAATTATAAATACGGAGAAGGGTAAATTGGTAATTATAATTATGAAGAAGGGTAATTTAGCATTTACAATAATTGAAAAAGGTAAAATGGCAATTATAATAAGTAAGAGGGGTAAAATAATAATTATGATAAAGAAGAAGGGTAGTTTGGTAATTTATCCAACTAAAGGGGCAATTTGGTAATTTAACCGACTAAAGGGTAAATTAGTAATTATTTACCCAACTAAAGGGGCAAAATGGTGATCAAGATAATGAAAGAGGGTAATTTGGTAATTGATCCGACTCAAGGGCAATTTAGTAATTATAACAAAGGAGAAGGACAATGCGGTAATCTAACCAACCAAATGGGAAATATGATAAGTGTAGCAATTATGAGGGGTGAATGATGATTTAAAAAGGCGTAGGAGATAACTTGGTAACCTAAACCAAGGAAGGGGTAATTTAGTAATTATGTGACAAGGAGGGTAATAGAGTAATTTGTCAAGTAAGGAAGGGATACTTAGCAATTATATAAGTAAGGGGTAAATCAGTAATTTGTACCTAACATGTCGCTGTGATTGTGGAATTTCATAATTTGATTTAAATAATGCTGATTAGCCAAGTAAGAGTATTTGATAATTAGTAAGTATCATGAGAACAAATCTTAATTCGGAGTTAGATGAGATTATGATGGCCTTAATGGTTTCTCTGTGTATTATTGGATAATCATCTGAATAAGAAATGACTAATGATATCGGAACGATTGAAAGTGAATAAGTATCTGATTATTGTGCTGTTCGTGATCACCTTAATTAAGACATTAATACTTAAAGTGAAAGACCTCGAGATCGGGAATGATGACTCTTTAGGGGTCACTACCCTAAAGACGTGGTTTAGTCCACGATTATTCTGGTATTTGCTGGTGTGCCTTTGTGCCCCAACTAAGCCCTATATCTTACTCTATCTAGCTCTACGGAGCTAGTTAGGGGGTATGCATACTTATGGATTAGGTGTCCTTGTCGGTAGGGTAATGAGTTAGCTTTATGCACCAGTACGACCAGGGTACCTTTGCGTCCCTCGGTTCGTGGTTGAAGGGTACTAAGTAGCTTGTATGCACCGGTACGACCGGTGTACCTTTGTGTCCCGGGTTCTTGATCTCCGTCCGAGGCAATTAAATATAATTGTTGTGATGATTAAAGAAAGGAAAAACACTAATTACTAAAGTAAAAGATTAATGAGCCGGGCCCAGTTGACTTATGATATGAGTACCGATCCACCGGATATAATAGTGGCCCAGGAGCGTGTTTACCTAGCAAGTGATTATGAGTACCGATCCACCGAATATAATAGTGGCCCAGGAGCGTGTTGCCCTGGCAAGTGATTATGAGTACCGGTCCACCGGATATAATAGTGGTCTAGGAGCGTTTTGCCCTGGATGATGATTATATGTATATATTCCGGTCCACCGGCTAAAATAGTGGAGGTCTGAGCTCAATAAAACCAGTTATGTATGTGAATAAAGTTATGGAAAAATACTAATCACTTATAGTGGAACACCATGTGAGTTGGGGCCAGACCGGTCCACCGGCGAATAATAGTGGCCAGGAGCGTTTTGCCCTAGAGACCGATCCACCGACATATAATAGTGGTTAGGTGCGTTCTGCCCTATAAGTGACCGATCCACCGGCTAAAATAGTGGGATTCTCGTACTCACATGGATATAAAATATGAGATTGATTGAATGATGATGGAATAATGGCTTAAGGCCCGAATGTATTGATTTTACACTATGACATGGCTTAAGGCCCAAAAGTATCGATCGTAACTTATAACTTGTTGATATGTGATAGCCTTGTTATATATGTGATTGTTATGTATGCACCTCTTATTACATATGTATATAGCTTGCATTATGTGTTGCATTGCGGGCCTTTCTTTAAGTGTGGTATTAAAGGGTTACTCAGTACCATAGTACTGAAGGGATTCCCTTCGTGGGGCCCCTACCTATTCAATAGGCAATGCCCTTTGCAAGTCTTGTCAGGTGCTACTCAAGTGGGCAACGGGAAAGAGAGTAAGGAATTATCCGGTACCGTTAGGATTTTCTCTTTCTCCTTTTAAATTCCCGATTTTTAATGTTATGTTGTTACTGTAACCACCATTGGTGGATTTTAGTCTTGTAAACGATTTGATGCGCTACTCTGATTTATGCATGTTGAATTTCTTTCAAATTGTACTTTATTTTTCTTAGCCTTAGCACTTGGTACTGGAACGGTATGAGTGAACCGGTCTGGTACTAAGTGTGGCGGTAATATCCCTGAATTCACCGTTTAATATTTTGGCTTCTGTAATTTTCTTTTAATAAAACGAAATTTTTCAGTAGTAAATTTTGGGGGTGTTACAAAGGTTAAGTTCATGGATGGGATCAGGGCTAAGGACATCAACTGTCCTATATATTTATTATGTCATCATGCCACATATAGTTTCCATATATGTGTCACTTAAATCAACATGTAATACCATATATTCATAGTCGGTATAATGTAAAGGGAGATAGAAATTATGGCTTTAGATCATTAGCATATTGTATGCTTGGAGATGAGAATGAATAGGTTTGAATCTGTATAGAGTTGTACCATGAGGTTCAAGTAAGGCATCAAGTGAGAGTGTGTTGTAATATTTAATGGTTAATCAAATATTGCTCACTAGGAAGGGCAAGGTCCATGGACAAACTAGATGGAAGTGCCAGATATTGATCATTTAATTGCAACTCAATATAACGTGTTATTTGTATGTTATCTCAAGCTAGAGCTTCATTTCTACCATTAGTAGCACAACATAACATGTAGGGTCTTGAAGGTGAAGTGAACATCTATTTCCCAATGCAGCGCACACACACACACACACTATATATATATTGGTATGCATTATGTTACATGTTATTCCGGTATTATCAACACAGGGTATAAATTTATTATAATAATTTATTATGTAGGTAAAACTATTAGAAAATTATCCACTACCACCGGTGCATGTTGTTTGATGCGTATTCTATGATAGTAGTATTTCAGCATTGATGACAACATATCAATCAAAGTTTCTATAATACACTATTTTTTAAATATTAATTATAAATTAATAATCACGTGTGATAGTTATAATGATTATTTTAGTAGTTTTAGTATTAAACATGTTATTATTATTTGTATTATTATGAAGGCTTAGATATAAATTTAGTCAGGTTAAAATTGGATAGTAATTGGGCTATTAAATTTAATCCTAGATTACACTATTACATCTTAGCTTAATTATTTTATTAATAACCTTTGACCCAAAACTTGAAATAAATCCCCTAAAATTTATCCCCAATTAATTTTACTCTCTCCCTTTCTTTTTAACCTATCCTAGATTGGATTATTTTTTTGTGGATATACTTTTACCCTATACCCTAATCTATCTAAACTAAACATAAAACTATAATAAAATAAAAATATTTTTACCCTACTATTTTACCCACTTGAATTTACCCCTTATGTGCCCTAATTCTCTCCTCAAAACACTCTCCTAATTACACTCTCCCTATCTCCCTCCTAAATTCACTAAACTAAACCTAATTTCATATATGCATATTCACGCATACACACGCACAACAACCCCCCCTCGAGAACCAAACAACCCCTTACTAACCATCTCCCTTTCTCATTGTCACCTCCCTTCACAGTTAGCCCTCAACCAAACAACCCCATTCCCCTATATTATCTGATTCAACACCCTTCCCCGAGCCAAACCCAACCCCCTACATTCCTCCACCCAACTCTCCAGTGCACCACCACCTTCCTCATCCCCCCTTCTTCCTACATGCACAACCCTACCCCTCCCTGCCTCTGGCTCCTCTCCTCCCATGCCCTTCCACTCCCAGCAGAACCACCACCCTCGCCCACTAGCCATAACCACCTGTCTTTTGCCCTTGTCCACCCCAGCATCCACCATCACCATCATTCGTATCCCCTACACCAAGCAACCATAGCACTCCAACTCAGCCACCCAACAACACACCTCCACCACCACTCGTCACCATCCTACACCACCAGCACCACGCACTTGTACCACCACCACCACCCTTCTCCTCCTACATTGTCTAGCCCTGCTCATAGCCTCCCTTCTCCTTTGGTACTTCCACCATCAAGCCCAACACTAGACCCCAAGCACCAACCGCCACCTCGAGCTAGCCACCAGCAGTCGGACCCAACCCCTACATCACCACCTCACAACCACTAACTCGCTACCCTCCACTGTAGCTAACCAGCACCATCACTGCCAGTTTCCACCACCTCAGCCGGCCAACAATAGTCCGTTGCACAAGGCTCATGCTATGCATTCAACATAATAAATGTTGTGGTTGTTGTAAATTTTGGTACATATCATTATTAAGGGTATGATGGAAATTTTAAAAAATAATTATTTTAATATTATAATTATTATTTTATCTTATAAATATTAATTCAAAAATTTTGGTATTATTTTTAGGTACAAAAGTTTGATTAATGGGACTTGATAATTTTAATAGGATACTATTATTTTTTATTTTTTTGCTGGTATTCAGGTAACCATTATACTCTACTAAAATGATAAATATTGCATGATAGCACATTAGGGTTTTTTATGTATGAAATATTTTAAGCATGGTTTGTTACGTTATACTTATGTGATTACTATTGTTATCATAAAAAAAATGAGTATGTTATCTAATGTAAAATATTTCGAGTATGAAAGCATGATTCAAATGATTCTATTGTCATGAAATTTTTTTTATGATATGTGTATATAAAATAATAGGGTTAGCATACTTAGATATAATTTTTGAAATAATAATTATGGATGTGTGTCCTAAGGGCAATTTAGTCATTTTTAGTTTATTACGATATTCATCTTGTAAATCATTCCTAATATGTATTATTTATTTTTAAATATGTGATCATGTGTTTTGGATGGTTTAAAAGTGTACGATAGGGTTTTATAGGCAGAAACATATGTAAGGGCAAAATGATCATTTAGCACATCTAATAATTTAAATTGCATAATATATAATTATATTATTACATTTTAGCCTTTTCATGACAAATTAATAAATAAAATATATTTAGTATTTAAAATGGATGATAATCTAATAATTATTAGTCTTGGGGACATTTTGGTCATGTTCAGTCCAATGCACCCAAATACAAATAATTGAGTCTAAGATGTCCTTAGTATACTTTAGCATTGGCCTTGGTATTGACCTTATTTATGGATATCTTGGATAATTGGAAATAAAGAGAAAAAATGGATAATTGTGGAAATGGGAATAAATGTGCAATATGTGTTTTCTTTTGTTATCTTATAAAATAGTAATACTTAAATCAGAAGACCTCAAGTTTAGAAATAGTTTCTCTACAGGGGTAGGTATCCTAGACACAAGGTAGGAGCCCTCGGTTTGTTTGATTTTACTGATGTGCTAGTCGTGCCCCAGTAAGGCCCTAGTGTACTCTATAGGTAACATACGGGCTCTATAAGGGGTATCGATACTTAAGGATAAGGTATATTAGGTGTGGATGACACTGTGTAGCCTTGTGCACTAGTATGACCAAAGTGTTGTTATGCCTCTAGGTTGGATGGTTGGGAGGGTACCATGATGCCTTATGCGTTAGTGTAACTAGTGTACTTTTATGTTTCTCAATTATTATTGTATCCCTTGTGGAAATAAAAATGGAAATGATGTAATTTGATTGGAATGATTATTATTGGATTGGTCAGTAGTAGCCTTTGTGCCTACTTATGGTTTTGGCAGTAGCCTTTGTGCCTACATGTATTTTTGGTAGCAACCTTTATACCTACTTATGGTTGTTATTGTACCCTTGAGCCTTACTTGTGTTGTTATGGTTCTATTAGGATTGATGTTGAGATGTGAGTTATTCTATGAAGGCTATGCTTGTTGAGTTGTACTTATTACTTCAGAGAGCATCTTTAAATTATTGGTTGATAAATGTTATTATATTCTAAATGACCATGCATGAACTGTATATAGTGTGATTGTAATACCCCGTATTTTTAAAATCAAGATTTATTAAGGTTAATGATTTTATTAGCGTAATTTGATGTAAATAATTACTTATTTTAATTTCGATTCGTTTTATGGATTTATCGAAGATTTCAAATTCATAATTGACTGTGATTAATTATTGTCGTTGCGAACCATTCTAGACAAATTCGTTCACGACAATGATTTTATCATATTCTTATGAATTCGATCTTCGGTTAAAAATATATATTCCCGTTCTTTCTCGTATTTTGGTTTTTAATATTTTAATTCGTTTTTTTTTATTATATCTTCGTTATGTGATTACGACTTTGTTTTGAACTTATATTTCGTTAACGAAATATATTATTTGAATTATAGAATTTCTATTTATATAGTTAAATTTATTTTAATAATTTGATCCGTAGAAAATACTTCCGACTTTAAATTTATTCGTTTTCGGTAATCGCTAATATTTTCGGAAAGTTTTAAATTGAAAAGATTTTTGGAGTTATTTATGAAATTCCTTCGGGAATTAATTCCCTTTCGTTTTATTCTTTTTGATTAAAAAAAACCGATTTCAGAAATTATTTAAATTAGCCTTGGGCTATTCGAATTTGACTTAAATATTTTAGTATATGTTTTTAAATAATTTTTCGAGGTCTTATAATACATTTCCGTAAATAATATAAATTTTGTGTTCGCTGTTAAATCCTTCCGAAAATGTTTTCAAAATTCTTTATATAGTCTTTTTACTAATTTTAAGCTTTCGGATCCGGTCAAAATAAAATTTTGATTAAATGAATTTTAGATAAAATCTTCTACTAATATTTTGATGTTTTTGGTATTTTATCTAATGTGTATTTGTAAAAAAAAAAACCCGCACCCCAACCCCGACCGGCGCCCCTCTTTTCTTTTTCTTTCTCTTCTCTTCCCTACCTCGATGCTCCTCCCGTGTGCCCCTGTTCTGCAACCCTAACCCTAGCCGGCCTCCCTCGCCTCTCTCCTCCTCGCTCCCTCGCTAGCCACCGTCTCCTCTCCGCTCCGGCCAACCTCGCCAGCCTCGTCGGCCTCAACCTGCAGCAGCAGCCGAAGCCTTAGCCACCGAAGCAGCCGCGCAGCACCAGCAACGAACTGCAGCAGGGCAGCGACGAGCCACGCAGCTCGTGCCACCGTCCGGCTCCGGCGAGCGCCGTTGACCACCGGCGAGCAACCCCCGGGCCCCAACGAAGCTTCCCCGGCCTTCCTTTGCCCCGATTCGTCGGTTTTTCGTTTGGTATAATTTCTGAAAAACCCTAACCTTATTTTGATTAATTGGGTATGGATTGGCTTGTAAAAAGCTAAATTGATTGTTTGTTTGTGTATATATGTGCTGTAAGATTGATTTGGATAGGTTAATTGTGTGGTTGTGTTGGAATTTTGGAAAAATTGGATTTTTAGCCGGGTTATGCCCAAATTTTTCGGATTCATTCGTTTTCGCGGTTTTGGACAAATTAATTATACAATATGTTTTAAAATGTATCCAATTTCATTTTGGAACCGTCAATTTGAGAAAATTATGCAGGTTTTATCGGAATTTGATTCCTAGGTCAAATTTCGGGTATAATGAAATTGGGTCATATAATTGAGCCGTTCCGCTCAATTGATTTTATAATATTGTTTAAAATGTATTTAATTTTATATTGGAAGTGTTGATTTGGAAAAATTGTGCGTAATTTATCGAAATTGAATTTTTAGGTCAAAACCCCCGCGGGTTTAAATTGGATTTTGTGATTGGGTTATTATATTCAATTGATTATATAAATTATATTAGAATATGTTTAATTTCATTTCCAAACCGTCAATTGATATGTTTTGGCAAGAATTAATCGGATTTGCGTTCCGGGCTCAAAAACCCTAATTTTGCTAAATTGAGTATTTCCTTTGTTGATTTTGATCAATTGATTATTTGATATGTTATAAAATGTGTTTAATTGCATTTCTAAACATTTAATTTGATTAAATTTATAGAATTTTACCGAATTGCATTTTCGGGCCTAAAACCCTAGATTTTAAGTAAGATTACGAGATTGGTTATTTGTATAATTGTTTTTCTAAAGTTAGATTTATAGAAGTTGTTGAAATGATCCTAATTACTTTCTAATACCTTTAATTGTAATTAATTGATTTGAATTACTTGAGTTGTGTCATGGGCTTTAAAACCCTAATTTTAAAAATGGATTGTTTGGAATTGGTTAATCAGAAAATTGTTTTGTTGAAATTGATTATCTGGATTTATCTAAAATTAGTTTAATTGTGTTTTAAACTATCAATTTGAGGTAATCAAAGTAATTTGGTCGATTCGTAGTTAGGCATTTAAAATCCTAATCTTCGGGGATGATTTTGTAGAATTAATTTTACTATGTGTAGTTTATCTAATCGATTTCTATCTTTGGGTTTTACATCATTTAAATTATGTTTTAACCTAATCGGTTGGGATTTGATTCTATGTAAATGGTTGGGTTACCTATTTAGTTGTAAAACCTAATAAATAAGTTATTTTCGATATATTACCTTATGATCGATTATTGTTTCTCGGGATTTCCAAATTAAGTTGAAATGTCCCAAAGGATAATTGTATTAATCCATTTTGATTTAGTTTTAACCTTAATTTTAATAAAGCTATGCTTTTAAGTTTTAATTTTTAGACACGTTTTCTAAGAAAGATCATTTGTGTCGTTTGTGTTTATTTAATTAGAATAATTGAAATTATTGATTGATAGGATAGTTTCTAATTTAGCTTTTGATTTCTATCGGATCTAGGAACGCTTTCTCGTGGATCCACGAGCTAGGGATCTCTCTCCCTCTTACGTCGCTTAGCTAGCTTCGGATCCAGGTAAGTCTTTACTTACCTCTACCTGTGGATGTTTAGTAAGGACGAGGCTAAGGCCATCTGTGTGTATCGTATGTTTTACCTGCCTTGTATGCCTTATGCGGTGGTGTGCTTTAGTCTGTATATTATCTGTGTATTTATGTAGCGCAGCTTGGAACCGAGGTACGTCCCCGTACTCTTGTTTATATGTACTAATATGGTATGGTGTAAGGATAGAGTGGTGTGATGTGACATGTATGCTAGGAGTTGATGAGGAGTTGTGGAGTGGGGGGCTTGAAAGAGAAACATAAGCGAATAGGATAACCAAAGGGAAGTACGTTGGCTAACGCAGGGAAAAATGACCTAGGCAATTTATGATTAATAAATGGATGGGAAAAGGGGGAATTAAATAAATGGAAGAGTGGAAGAAGTAAATTTGTCTAAAGGAAACTAGGGTTTGCATGAGAAGGATAGAGTTGGCATGGTGGGAGTGTTAGGGTTTGCATGGGGTGGTTAAGGTTCGCATGGGGGCGAACCTTACGTATGGAAAGTTACTCTAAGGCGTAGGGAAGGTAATGGAAAGTTTGTTTGGGAGTTTGGAGGCTGGAGGTGAGAAATAGTACGTGGGATAAATTAAGGGTACATAGGGACCAACTAGGGTTTGGGAAGGAAACCCTAACTTAAGAAGGTGGAAAAAAAAAAGAAAGGAAAATAATAAGAATTTATGAGGAAGAGTGAATTATGTGGGAGAGTCGAGTTTGAGGGTAATGTTTGGGTTTTCAGTGCGAGAAATGTGAAAAGTATGGTAATTACCAAAGGGTGTTTAGTGGCCTAATATAAGCATAGGAGACAGCTCGGTAACCTATACCGAGTGAGGATATAGATAAGATTGGATGTGGGACATGTATCCCACGTGCCATGGATGTTTTATATAAATTATGTGTCGTGTTTTAAATGTCGTGATCTTACCTATTCCGTGAGTAATGTAGCTTGGAATCAAGACGTGTGCTTATGTTCCTATTAGTATATGATAGTACGCGTATATCTTCAGATTTGAGGTGAAATGTTTATGTACGATGTTTATGATGTGTTATGATACGGCCCTCTAGGATATGCATGTCAATGGTGTGATGTAATTCAATAAGACACTGATAAGACATTAATTACGTAAAGTGAAAGATGTCGAGCCGAGCCTGCGATCCGGTCCACCGGCTATAATAGTGGATCAGAGGCGTTCTGCCCTGTGCGTATATTTCCGGTCCACCGGCTATAATAGTGGATCAGAGGCGTTCTGCCTTGTGCGATATTTCCGGTCCACCGGCTATAATAGTGGGGGTTTTCGCGCTCGACAAACCAAACTTATAAGTTAATCCATGGGAAAGATACTAAGTACTTAAAGTGAAACACCATGTGAGTCGGGGCTGCGATCCGGTCCACCGGCTATAATAGTGGATCAGAGGCGTTTTGCCCTGTGCGTATATTTTCCGGTCCACCGGCTATAATAGTGGATCAGAGGCGTTCTGCCCTGTGCGATATTTTCCGGTCCACCGGCTATAATAGTGGGGCTCCCGCACTCACATGGGTTAATAAAGAAATGTGTGGAATGGATTTATTACTACTTATGAGAATAAAAAGACAAAGTACCGAGGAAACATTCACCGCTTTCTTACATGTTATTGTATGTTGTCTATGTGCTGAACTTGTAATATATGTCCTATGTGCTGGCCTTAGCTCGTCTGTCACACTATGAGTGTATGGCGAGACTCATGCTGTGGGTTGTGAGTATGTATGTTATTGTATTAACGTATTGTACTATAATTTAATATGCGCTTGATGAGATCTTTCTTATAAGATAAGGTAGCGAGACTTACTCAGTACTGGACCCGTACTGATACTACACTGATTGAATGGGTCCTGTGATGATCCACCAATGGTGGGGAGCAGACCTCTTGTGCAGGTTGATACTGAGTTGGGGTGGAAGGCTTGCCTTGAGTGAGTAGGCGATCCGGATTTTTATTTTCTGGATTTGTTTTGTTTAATTGTATTCACACTTGAAAGTTGCAAGTATTGTATTTAGATTTCTAAAGGTTTTGTAATTGACTTTAAATTTCTCATACTCTGTTAAGTGGTTACTATTCGGATTTAATTGTTTGACAGGTTTTAGCCTTGCATCTAACATGAGATAGATGGTTGACATTTATCTTGTGTTAGATGTGGCGGTAACATTTCCCAAATTCGCTCCTAGCTTCCGCTCTATTCCCTTCCTTAGAAAGTAGGCATATTTTCTTTTCTGGTTGCTCGTGAGTGACAGTGTATTAAGTTTTGTCTGGTATGAGGAGAACTATTAACGAATAGGAGATAAATAAGAATTGTGGGCTAGAATGTTGTAGTTGCTACATTAGTAGCATTTTCGAAATTAAGTGTGTAGACTATCATGGTTATATCGTGGATTAGAGAGCTTGTTAGCAAAGTGTTTTGGGTTTAAGAATTCCCTTTGACCTAGATGTATGTGGTTGGTGTTTTTGGAGGACCTTTTGTGACTCGTTAAGCTAAGTATTTGCCTTGTTTTCTTGTATAATGCCATAGAGACAACTCTTTGCGTAAAGTTTTATGTGCATATTATGTATTGGTTGTATTATTAGAGTTGTGTAACCCTTATGGTTTTCATTCCTTTATTCTCTTTGAACTCTACGTGATACTTTTGTTATTCTCTTGTAAGACTTTATTTTAACGATAGTATTTTCGTAACTTATTTGACCTTAAGTCCGTATTTCTTCCTTGTTTGAATTCCATTGTATTCGATCTATTAGATATCAATTTTTCTCTCTTTTACTTTACTTCCTATGCCATGTTTTGAATCAACTTTGCTTGGTTTGGTTCCGTAAACACCATTTTATTTTCTTCAGATTTACTTTAACCTATTGATTGTGGTCAATGTTTTATTCAATTGTTTGTCAAGCTTCCACTACCTAAGTTTTCCCGAACTTCGGGGACGAAGTTCCTTTTTAAGGGGGTAGTGATGTAATACCCCGTATTTTTAAAATCAAGATTTATTAAGGTTAATGATTTTATTAGCGTAATTTGATGTAAATAATTACTTATTTTAATTTCGATTCGTTTTATGGATTTATCGAAGATTTCAAATTCATAATTGACTGTGATTAATTATTGTCGTTGCGAACCATTCTAGACAAATTCGTTCACGACAATGATTTTATCATATTCTTATGAATTCGATCTTCGGTTAAAAATATATATTCCCGTTCTTTCTCGTATTTTGGTTTTTAATATTTTAATTCGTTTTTTTTTATTATATCTTCGTTATGTGATTACGACTTTGTTTTGAACTTATATTTCGTTAACGAAATATATTATTTGAATTATAGAATTTCTATTTATATAGTTAAATTTATTTTAATAATTTGATCCGTAGAAAATACTTCCGACTTTAAATTTATTCGTTTTCGGTAATCGCTAATATTTTCGGAAAGTTTTAAATTGAAAAGATTTTTGGAGTTATTTATGAAATTCCTTCGGGAATTAATTCCCTTTCGTTTTATTCTTTTTGATTAAAAAAAAACCGATTTCAGAAATTATTTAAATTAGCCTTGGGCTATTCGAATTTGACTTAAATATTTTAGTATATGTTTTTAAATAATTTTTCGAGGTCTTATAATACATTTCCGTAAATAATATAAATTTTGTGTTCGCTGTTAAATCCTTCCGAAAATGTTTTCAAAATTCTTTATATAGTCTTTTTACTAATTTTAAGCTTTCGGATCCGGTCAAAATAAAATTTTGATTAAATGAATTTTAGATAAAATCTTCTACTAATATTTTGATGTTTTTGGTATTTTATCTAATGTGTATTTGTAAAAAAAAAAAACTCGCACCCCAACCCCGACCGGCGCCCCTCTTTTCTTTTTCTTTCTCTTCTCTTCCCTACCTCGATGCTCCTCCCGTGTGCCCCTGTTCTGCAACCCTAACCCTAGCCGGCCTCCCTCGCCTCTCTCCTCCTCGCTCCCTCGCTAGCCACCGTCTCCTCTCCGCTCCGGCCAACCTCGCCAGCCTCGTCGGCCTCAACCTGCAGCAGCAGCCGAAGCCTTAGCCACCGAAGCAGCCGCGCAGCACCAGCAACGAACTGCAGCAGGGCAGCGACGAGCCACGCAGCTCGTGCCACCGTCCGGCTCCGGCGAGCGCCGTTGACCACCGGCGAGCAACCCCCGGGCCCCAACGAAGCTTCCCCGGCCTTCCTTTGCCCCGATTCGTCGGTTTTTCGTTTGGTATAATTTCTGAAAAACCCTAACCTTATTTTGATTAATTGGGTATGGATTGGCTTGTAAAAAGCTAAATTGATTGTTTGTTTGTGTATATATGTGCTGTAAGATTGATTTGGATAGGTTAATTGTGTGGTTGTGTTGGAATTTTGGAAAAATTGGATTTTTAGCCGGGTTATGCCCAAATTTTTCGGATTCATTCGTTTTCGCGGTTTTGGACAAATTAATTATACAATATGTTTTAAAATGTATCCAATTTCATTTTGGAACCGTCAATTTGAGAAAATTATGCAGGTTTTATCGGAATTTGATTCCTAGGTCAAATTTCGGGTATAATGAAATTGGGTCATATAATTGAGCCGTTCCGCTCAATTGATTTTATAATATTGTTTAAAATGTATTTAATTTTATATTGGAAGTGTTGATTTGGAAAAATTGTGCGTAATTTATCGAAATTGAATTTTTAGGTCAAAACCCCCGCGGGTTTAAATTGGATTTTGTGATTGGGTTATTATATTCAATTGATTATATAAATTATATTAGAATATGTTTAATTTCATTTCCAAACCGTCAATTGATATGTTTTGGCAAGAATTAATCGGATTTGCGTTCCGGGCTCAAAAACCCTAATTTTGCTAAATTGAGTATTTCCTTTGTTGATTTTGATCAATTGATTATTTGATATGTTATAAAATGTGTTTAATTGCATTTCTAAACATTTAATTTGATTAAATTTATAGAATTTTACCGAATTGCATTTTCGGGCCTAAAACCCTAGATTTTAAGTAAGATTACGAGATTGGTTATTTGTATAATTGTTTTTCTAAAGTTAGATTTATAGAAGTTGTTGAAATGATCCTAATTACTTTCTAATACCTTTAATTGTAATTAATTGATTTGAATTACTTGAGTTGTGTCATGGGCTTTAAAACCCTAATTTTAAAAATGGATTGTTTGGAATTGGTTAATCAGAAAATTGTTTTGTTGAAATTGATTATCTGGATTTATCTAAAATTAGTTTAATTGTGTTTTAAACTATCAATTTGAGGTAATCAAAGTAATTTGGTCGATTCGTAGTTAGGCATTTAAAATCCTAATCTTCGGGGATGATTTTGTAGAATTAATTTTACTATGTGTAGTTTATCTAATCGATTTCTATCTTTGGGTTTTACATCATTTAAATTATGTTTTAACCTAATCGGTTGGGATTTGATTCTATGTAAATGGTTGGGTTACCTATTTAGTTGTAAAACCTAATAAATAAGTTATTTTCGATATATTACCTTATGATCGATTATTGTTTCTCGGGATTTCCAAATCAAGTTGAAATGTCCCAAAGGATAATTGTATTAATCCATTTTGATTTAGTTTTAACCTTAATTTTAATAAAGCTATGCTTTTAAGTTTTAATTTTTAGACACGTTTTCTAAGAAAGATCATTTGTGTCGTTTGTGTTTATTTAATTAGAATAATTGAAATTATTGATTGATAGGATAGTTTCTAATTTAGCTTTTGATTTCTATCGGATCTAGGAACGCTTTCTCGTGGATCCACGAGCTAGGGATCTCTCTCCCTCTTACGTCGCTTAGCTAGCTTCGGATCCAGGTAAGTCTTTACTTACCTCTACCTGTGGATGTTTAGTAAGGACGAGGCTAAGGCCATCTGTGTGTATCGTATGTTTTACCTGCCTTGTATGCCTTATGCGGTGGTGTGCTTTAGTCTGTATATTATCTGTGTATTTATGTAGCGCAGCTTGGAACCGAGGTACGTCCCCGTACTCTTGTTTATATGTACTAATATGGTATGGTGTAAGGATAGAGTGGTGTGATGTGACATGTATGCTAGGAGTTGATGAGGAGTTGTGGAGTGGGGGGCTTGAAAGAGAAACATAAGCGAATAGGATAACCAAAGGGAAGTACGTTGGCTAACGCAGGGAAAAATGACCTAGGCAATTTATGATTAATAAATGGATGGGAAAAGGGGGAATTAAATAAATGGAAGAGTGGAAGAAGTAAATTTGTCTAAAGGAAACTAGGGTTTGCATGAGAAGGATAGAGTTGGCATGGTGGGAGTGTTAGGGTTTGCATGGGGTGGTTAAGGTTCGCATGGGGGCGAACCTTACGTATGGAAAGTTACTCTAAGGCGTAGGGAAGGTAATGGAAAGTTTGTTTGGGAGTTTGGAGGCTGGAGGTGAGAAATAGTACGTGGGATAAATTAAGGGTACATAGGGACCAACTAGGGTTTGGGAAGGAAACCCTAACTTAAGAAGGTGGAAAAAAAAAGAAAGGAAAATAATAAGAATTTATGAGGAAGAGTGAATTATGTGGGAGAGTCGAGTTTGAGGGTAATGTTTGGGTTTTCAGTGCGAGAAATGTGAAAAGTATGGTAATTACCAAAGGGTGTTTAGTGGCCTAATATAAGCATAGGAGACAGCTCGGTAACCTATACCGAGTGAGGATATAGATAAGATTGGATGTGGGACATGTATCCCACGTGCCATGGATGTTTTATATAAATTATGTGTCGTGTTTTAAATGTCGTGATCTTACCTATTCCGTGAGTAATGTAGCTTGGAATCAAGACGTGTGCTTATGTTCCTATTAGTATATGATAGTACGCGTATATCTTCAGATTTGAGGTGAAATGTTTATGTACGATGTTTATGATGTGTTATGATACGGCCCTCTAGGATATGCATGTCAATGGTGTGATGTAATTCAATAAGACACTGATAAGACATTAATTACGTAAAGTGAAAGATGTCGAGCCGAGCCTGCGATCCGGTCCACCGGCTATAATAGTGGATCAGAGGCGTTCTGCCCTGTGCGTATATTTCCGGTCCACCGGCTATAATAGTGGATCAGAGGCGTTCTGCCTTGTGCGATATTTCCGGTCCACCGGCTATAATAGTGGGGGTTTTCGCGCTCGACAAACCAAACTTATAAGTTAATCCATGGGAAAGATACTAAGTACTTAAAGTGAAACACCATGTGAGTCGGGGCTGCGATCCGGTCCACCGGCTATAATAGTGGATCAGAGGCGTTTTGCCCTGTGCGTATATTTTCCGGTCCACCGGCTATAATAGTGGATCAGAGGCGTTCTGCCCTGTGCGATATTTTCCGGTCCACCGGCTATAATAGTGGGGCTCCCGCACTCACATGGGTTAATAAAGAAATGTGTGGAATGGATTTATTACTACTTATGAGAATAAAAAGACAAAGTACCGAGGAAACATTCACCGCTTTCTTACATGTTATTGTATGTTGTCTATGTGCTGAACTTGTAATATATGTCCTATGTGCTGGCCTTAGCTCGTCTGTCACACTATGAGTGTATGGCGAGACTCATGCTGTGGGTTGTGAGTATGTATGTTATTGTATTAACGTATTGTACTATAATTTAATATGCGCTTGATGAGATCTTTCTTATAAGATAAGGTAGCGAGACTTACTCAGTACTGGACCCGTACTGATACTACACTGATTGAATGGGTCCTGTGATGATCCACCAATGGTGGGGAGCAGACCTCTTGTGCAGGTTGATACTGAGTTGGGGTGGAAGGCTTGCCTTGAGTGAGTAGGCGATCCGGATTTTTATTTTCTGGATTTGTTTTGTTTAATTGTATTCACACTTGAAAGTTGCAAGTATTGTATTTAGATTTCTAAAGGTTTTGTAATTGACTTTAAATTTCTCATACTCTGTTAAGTGGTTACTATTCGGATTTAATTGTTTGACAGGTTTTAGCCTTGCATCTAACATGAGATAGATGGTTGACATTTATCTTGTGTTAGATGTGGCGGTAACATTTCCCAAATTCGCTCCTAGCTTCCGCTCTATTCTTTCAAAAAAATTTTTTTTCAGGAGTGAAATTTGGGGGTTTTACAGTGATGATTGTTTTTTACCTATTATGAATACCATATTTTGATCATCTCATGTACGTCCAATGTTTATCCCATGTGTTAGCATGATGCCTTTATGGTTATTAGGTTATGGTTGTTCCTAATCATACTCAAAAATAATTCCTGGTATGTTCATTTGGTAAGTTTTCAGTTATTCCAGATGAATGAACATAAGTAGTGTATGGTCTTGATGACATTTGATTATCTAAATGATTAATGTGCATCAATATTCGTATGTATATTTAAATGTATTACACCATGTTATTTGTATGCCTTGTACGTATTCCATGTTTTTCTTATTAGTTCTCTATAAAGGGTTATTCAGTACCATAGTACTAATAGGTTCTTTTTCATGGTCCCTAGCTTATTCAACAGGTAGTGATTACCTTGCAAGAATACTTTGAGGGTTAGGCTTGATGGCTTCTAGTATAGGGTTGAGATTTAGGACTATATAGTGTTTGCCCCAATACCTTTTGATCTGAATATTTTATGGACTCTTAAGTCCCTTGCTATTTTCCTTTTATTATATTGTAACTATTTATCTGATATTTTTCTACTTATCAAGACAATATAATCTATAATGAAATTTCTAATTTGGCTTTGTTATAAATTTTATTTAAATAAAATAATAATTTAACCTTAGCACTTAGTATAAGGATAGAAGATGATACGAAACATATACTGAGTGTGGCAGTAACACCCATTATTTTTGTAATTAACGCTTCCCTAAAATGAAATTTTAAGTAGTAAATTTAGGAGTGTTAAGTTTCAACTATGGTAAAAGGTTAAATAATGGTGGAACACATCCAATGAAAACAATCCATATATCTCCTTATTATCAAAATTTAGGGTGTTGAATTGTTATAGCCTTTTGTATTTGAACCTTGAATTATGTTCTTTTGTATTTTGTATCATGATCTCTTACATGGTTTGATTGTTATCACATGTGTTGAAATTCGATTCCTACAGTGTAAGTGTACAAATGCATCAATGTTTGAAAATGTTACTAACAACAAGTTTCGTATAATTTGAAAATTTACAACATGAATATGTATATATATATATATATATATATATATATATATATATATATATATATATATATATATATATATATATATATATCATATTTGGTGACCATGCCCTCCCTCGCGTCCACCACCAAAACCTCTCTCATGGATAGAAGCACCTAAATTTCATACAACGGCCTCAAGAACCACCTATTATTGCCTATATTATGGAGTCAATTGACCCCTCTAATACATAATACATACGACAAAGAGCTTTTGATGTAGCATCAAGACATCTTGCATCTATTATTTATTCTTCCTCATTATGTTACACATCCAATAGTTTCTCTATTATTGGCAACAAATACTAATAATACACTTGAACATACCAATCCATGTAGTTAAAATCCATATCCCATGGGTCCACTACCTATTGTCTTAAAATACATGGGTTTAGTATATGTTTTATGCCTCACACTCTAGTAGGTAAGCATGTGTGAGTAGTGAACTTTATATTCCCTTATTTTCCATCCTTTGTGTCCAGTACTCATTAATATGATAGGCTCATTGGTGATTTCTTGTATATAGACAAACTAACGAGTTACTGAATATGGAATATATGGTTCTACTACATCATTGAATGTAAGCAATCGTGAAATAATACCATAGGAAATGTACTTATAAGGCTACAAACTCTGTACGAATCAAATACAACCTGTAATAAAAAATTTGTACACCAAATACTAATACCCATGATAGTTAAAAATGTAATTACATTTAATTTTCAATTTGAGTATACCTTTTTAGCACTCATAACATCAATAGATCTTCCACAGTATTCGAACATACGAATGCTCTTATCAAAAAGTCTCTCACTCCACCATCTTCGACAAAACTATGTGTTAGGATCCTAATCACTTTGAACAAGACCAAACTCTATAAATTGTTCATATATTCACGTCTGTTATAATACACATGTTTGAATTATTTTCATTAATTAAAAAGAGCATATTATATAGATGATAGTAAGATAATCACTTATAACAGGCTTGCACATTTGAATATCTAACGAGCTCTAGCTTTTGGTGCAATACCAATCTGCATATATAAAAAAAATCAAGTTCACCTGCTCCCCAATCTTATTTTTTTATTGCCATGGGATCTTGGATAAATAGAATCCAATATGTGCTAACTCTATCAAATGATTTATCAACAAATAACAACAAGCCCGATGACTATAACAAGTACCCAATAGCTTTTGTTTTATGGGGTACTACATTTGACATGCACAAATCTTGAAGGTACTTGAATGTCAATCCACCTCCTCTAATCACATTGACTACATCCTCCTCATCCATACCAAATAAAACAACTAACATATACACCACTTGTAAACATATGTTATCTATATTGTCCATATACATTGAATAACCCTCAACATTCATCCCTAGTACATGCTGGATATATAAAAGGGTGATTGTCATCTCACCCCATGACATATGGAAGCTATTTGTGTTTGGCTTCCATCTCTCAAAAAATTTATATATAAGTGATGAGTATATGTCTTCTAATGAGTTAGAAGACATATGTTCTAGTCTAGTACCATAAATGAGACTGAAATAGTAATAACCAATGGTACTAATCCATTTGTGTATATGGTTTTATCAAATGTGAACTTTCAACACATCATAATCCTATTTAATAAAAGAAACAAAAATAATGAAAATAACATCATTAAAAAAAATTCAAAAAAAAAACAATGGAGCATTAAACTTCCAAACTAACCCTTGCGAACCATATCTTCATGCAATATGACCACCAAAGCTTGGGATCAAACTAAGATTTCTTGGACCTCCAAGAAAGAACCACTTATTCTTCATGCATATGCCTCCTAATTCCTTACTTACATCATCATCATTTCCATCATTGAAATTATCATCACTTTCATTCTTATATGTAACAGGTTGATGATGTACATGAGTTGAAGAGGATGATGATGGTTCAATCGTATGGATTGAGGTTGGTGGAATGATAAAGAGTAAGTGACCTCCTTCATCACTTTCCTTATATCATGTTATATAACTACTCTCAACTACTATAGGATCCATCAATAACGATTGACCCCTGTGGCCAAATGAAGATTCCATCAATGCATTGGTTGTAAATGAAAACTGACCTACATAGTCCATGAATGTCAGAATCTTAGGTATGTCATGATACTCAGGAAAAAAATTATTGTGGATCTATTTCCTATTCCAATTTTAATAGAGCTACTTCTTATAAAGCTTGTACATCACCCTCTCAAGCTTGTTGTGTACATTTTTTGGTACTTCATAGTCATCAAATAAGATTTATAGTAACATTTACTATACGCTACATTGAAGCTTGTTTAAGTCATTGTTCTCCTTTTTTTATGCGTTGCACAAAAGGAGTTACCCCATGTTCTTCGATTCTATCTAGTATTTTTCCTTGTCTACAACTCATTTGTAATATACGGAATATATCATGTTAGTACCTAGAATATGTGGTATCAGTACCTACATCAACAATGTCTAAAAAGATATAAATACAAAATTAGGAATGTCTTCATAATTTAAAAATTCAAGATTTTATCATAAGAGGCTAATACTGGATTTAGCAATTTAAATGATTTTGTTAATTTATTTATTAGGGTTTTATAGAATAACTTCATAAGTTTTCAAAAAATTGAATATATGCATGTATACATTGAATTTTAAGTATTCATATCATGGTTTACAAGGACCAAATAAATTTTTAGAAAATATTCCATAAAAATGAAGTATTAGAAATTAGAGTAAAAGATAATGTACACTTATCATAGCTTCTAGGTTAAGGGTTGAGGTTCATGGTTCAGGGGATTCAAGTTTCAGGGTTGATGCATTGAATACTATCACATATACTCATGCTTGCACTAGCTATAACCATATGGAGCTCCCCAACCTAGCTCACCATTAGATCTCAATGCAAGGCCCCAAGAGTAGTGTCATATCTCAATGGAAGGACCCAACAATAGTGTCGAATCATGACACAACTCTCCCAAATGCAAAGTTATACCTCATCTCAACATAACCAAGATAGCACCAAATCTTGACACAAGTCCCCAACCTAAGCTTCCCACACCTAGCATCACTATTCAACGCAACAACCTAATCCCCAGTGTTACTTCTTAACATAGCCTACTAACCTGAGTGTTAGTGTTCGACAATATACTCCCACCCTAGATTCACTATTCGACACAAAAACCTAATCCCACCTACCACAAGCCTAACATCAAAATTTAATGGAGTTACACCAAGTCGTGCACCAATCTTCAACGTAACACATATTTTATAGCATTAGAATTTTGCGCAACGTCATATAAATTTACATAAACATCCTAGAAATAATTTTAGATCTGAAACCAAATTTAAGAAAAATACATACCTTGATGTAGATATAAGAGATAAGGGCTGCAAAGATTTTTGAGAGAGAGTGTGAGTGTAACACTTGCAAATTTTAGAACTATAAATTTTTGTTTAAAATAGCTAATTGCATAAGCTAAAACATAAAACATAGGGGTGTCACGCTACATCCAACATTGAAAAGGCACTTTCTTTGCCTAATCTATATCGGGTACAAATCAAAATTAACCTTTTACCTAGGAATCAGGTGTGGAAAATACTCGATTCCACTATAATACAAGATATAAAATATATATAAGTAAAATTTATAATAAAAATAGAGGACTAAGAGTTCATAAAGAGAGAGAGATTTTCAGATAACTATACCCTATACCAATTTCGATTATGCACTCATCATGTACGTAAGCACAATATGAACAGATATCAGCACTTACCTATAAAACAAGGCAGATCTGCTTGTAGGAATAAACAGCACTCATAAAAATGATGATCAGTATACTACGTACTGAGTAAAGTAATAATAAAACCAAAGAAATGTCACATAAAGTCATTAGATCACACAAGAAATAGACGTGCATATAGAATAACATATGATACCAACTTATATATTAATTTCCAAGGGTTACATATTAATAGTATGATCAATATCTATAATCTTAAATCAACCACTAGCATCACGCTTAACCATCCCACAATGAGTATAGGTTCATTTTCCTTCCCTATTTGAACTGCTAATCTTCTTCCATTTCCAAATTTGCACCGTAAAACTCCGTGCATCAGCTCTATCATCTTGAGATTTGGTTATGGTATAGTGAAGATCGACAAAAATTTGAAAATGGCATTTTAGAGAGCTTGTAATCCGACTGTTGTGACTTTCAGTAACTTGTGAAGCTAAGCAAAAGTTGTCCAATGGAGAGGATCGCAAAGGTGGTGAGGGAAGCGGCAGTTGATAGGATTGTTTTGGATGATGGAAGGTTCCTGCTTCAATCCTATATTTTTTTAATAAACATAAAAGCAAACACCAAGTCTATGATGTAAATTGTGGAAAATTCAAGTTCCTCGTTACTTTTGACTCCATGAAGATTGTTGAAGCAGTCTTAATATTTTGCTTGGAAAAGTTACTGTAGTTAGCTACAATTCATTATTTTACTATACTTAAGGTACAAATTAATTAAATTTCATATATTAAAAATATATATATATGATCGAAAAACTAAGGTTTGAAGCAACACGGGCTTAGAAGAGGGCATTGATTCAATGCTTGCACACCTTTCAGTTATTAGGTGGTGCAAACATGATGATCATTATATATAGAGCTGGCAAAAGTTGACCCAAGCCGAAAAATTCGACAAATACCGACTCGATTCGTCCGAAATCCGAACTGATTTTATCTGAATAATTAAAAGTCCAAAACCTATCCGACCCGATCCGATACATATCCGATATCCGATATAACTTGAGAAATCATAAGCACGAAATAAATCCAACCCAACCCAACCTGCTACTCACCCGAAACCCGATATAACCTGAAAAATTATAAATCTGAAATGACTCGACTCGATCCATTATTTATCTGAAATTTGATATTATCCGAAAAATTATAAATATATAAAGATTCAACCGGTACTATCCGAAATTTACCTTTAACCCATAACTCAATTTTTTCAAAACTTCATAAAACATAAAATAATACAGATGTGCAACTAATCCATACTAGCACTTACATCAAAATCTAGAAACAATATACTTTCTTAAAATTTATATCACTTATATATATATAAATACAATATCCATCGATTCCAATATTAAATTATAGAAATAAAAGTAGAGAAAAAAGAAAAAAACTCTAGTATACCATCTAAATATTAGTTCACTTCCATGATTCCATCTAGTACCATAAGATAATAATAGTGTAGCCTTGAACACTATATGTTAGTATCTATATGGCCATACCTTGCAATATAGCACCTACAATATCATAGGAAAGTAGGGAAAATCTAGAGTAAAAATGTTAGTTATTTATTAAGAAAATTAAAGATTAATATTTTTTATTACATCAGCAATGTTCAATAGTAAGAAGTCAATATTAGTTGGTCTTTTGTCAATAATAGTCATTATTACTTACTTTATCTAATTTAGCTTGATATGATCTAATCAAAATATAAAATAAATAAAAAACTAATGTGTTGTTATTATTATTTTTGCCATAATTGATATTCATTAATTACTATTATTATTGTTATCATTATTTTGTATTATTATTATTATTAAAATTATGTTGATATGATGTGATCAATCTCTTATAAAAATAATATAAGATGTACAACTTTAGAAGCTTTTATTTGTTATCAATTATCAATGATTATTGTAAGTTAATATTATGTAAAAGTGTAGAAGATATAAATATAATATAAACTTAAAATAATACTCGAACTTAATATGACCAAGTTAATAATAGAGTTGAATTATAAGCTATACCTTAACATAAAAAGAAAAGTGATACAATTTAAAAACTTTTAAATTTAAAACGTTAAATATATCTCCAAAGATGAAATAATAACAAAAAATTTTAAGGTCCCAAAACAATTAATATAATAATTTGCTTTTAATTAAATAAGATAAATTAAAATAAATGATCTCAAAATAATTGGCTTTTAATAACATCTTGGAATATAAAAAAATAACACAAGTATGACTCAAATATGAAATTACCTAAGTCTAATCCAAATTTGACCTGAACCCGATCCAAACCCGAACGAAATTAGAACAACCTAAATTTACCCAAATCTGAGTCCATCCGATCTCAACCAGACCCGATCCTAACCAGACCCAATCTAAGAGCTTAGAATGACCCAAGATTATCCGATACTCAATTGATCCGAATTAAACCTGACCCAGTCTGACTCGACAAAATAATCCGAGAGTATCCAAAATCGATATAACCCGATTATCATGTAACCCAATCCGATAGTGACCCAATCCAATTGCCAACTCTAGTTGTACAAGGAGGATGCGGATAAAATGAAATCTCTGAATTGCCACCATAATAATGAGATAAGGAAAAAGTGTTAAAGTTTGTGGACCTAAATTAAAAAATAAGGTTAACGGTATAATTGAAAGTGCCTGTAAACAAATAACCTAAAATATAAATAAAAAATTGGAAACCTTAATATGGACTAGTACGATGAACTGTTCTATTTTGTAATTTGCTAATTACACAGTAAATATTAAATCTTATGAGTAAACTTTGCATGAAAACGTCAACCCAACAGCCACCTCAATACCTTCATCATCATCCGACACATTTCCGCGCAGGGAATTCGAAGAAGGTAGAAATACGCAGCAGCAGCAACCATCCTTTTCGCGAGTTTCTCTTTCCTTTTCAGTCACCCCACTTCGACTTACTATCCAAAGGCACGCAAGCACCAACACTGCCCTGGCTTTTCTTCTTTCTCCTTTCTTTGCTTTCTTTCTTTTCCTTGTACGTAGTACCCCATCCCCATCCCTTCCTCTCTCTCACTCTCTCTCTCTCTCTCTCACACACACACAGAGTGTATGTAAAATCTAGGTTGTTGAGAGATGTTTACAGTTGAGTACTATCGAAATTTAACTTCACTTGCTCTCTACGTACTCCTCTGAGGATTCCCCATACTTCACATTCTTCTTATCTATTCTTGCTTACACTAATACAGTTGCTCACAATGCAAGGCAACCCTGCACTGATCTCTTGCTTTTAACAAACTTTTAACTGTGCAAAGATGAGAGAGGTATAACATCAATTTTCAATATACCATAGTACCAGTCTGGCAGCGATTATAGGACAAGCGGCAACAGAGTTCCCATAATGCCTTTTGGTTTGGTCTCCGCTTGGAACAAGCGCAGAAGAAGCAAGTCCCAAGATCAAGGCGACCCTTGTATGTTGTTTGTTCCCAATTCTCAGCTGGCTTCTCTCATCATGCTGCGGTTCTTCCACACTTTTTTTATTTTATTTATTTTACTGGGTCTTAGATGAACTCTATAAGAAGGAAACGAATAAAATGAGAGAGTTTTGGTTAGGCCTTGATACAGCGGGCTGAGTTCATGTATTACGAACTAAAATTTTGCAATTTCAGGGATTTACAAACCTGTTGAGTTTTGGCAACTTGAAGACTGTAATCCACCAGCCAAAAGGTGTCATGAATCATCCGTATTCACTCTCAAGCAGATGGAAGAGGCAACCTGCTCATTTAGCGATGATAACTTGCTTGGAAAAGGAGGCTTTGGTCGAGTTTATAAGGGCACTCTGCGCTCAGGGGAGGTAAGCTTCCAACCTGCAGGAACTACCATCATGACAAAATTCTATGTATGAAAGGTTCAGAAAAACGACAAAAACAAATGACAGGAATTCCATTTGATGGATCAGCGAATGGAAATATTTGAGCCATCTGAATTAAGATAGACCGACCGTTACACCCTTCAATTTCAGACACAGAATTTAATAATGAACAAGTACACAACTGCAATCATCATGAGTCAAAGATGCAACAAAAATCATATATGCTCAAACTACTAGCTAATTGCTGCAGTTCTCTAAACCAATAGGTTGTAGCAATCAAGAAAATGGAGCTGCCGCCAGTTAAAGAAGCTCAAGGGGAACGCGAATTCCGAGTGGAAGTAGACATGCTCACCAGACTGAATCACCCGAATCTGGTCTCATTGAAAGGGTATTGTGCCGATGGAAAGCACAGGTTCCTTGTGTATGAATACATGCCAAAGGGGAATCTGCAAGATCACTTGAACGGTAAGTTATCATTAATAGTACTATCTATAATCAAAACAGTAATAGTGGTTGTATGCTAATTGTCTTACTATCATCTATGAGGAATAGGCGAAGCTAAGATGGACTGGCCTCTAAGGCTTAAAGTGGCACTGGGAGCAGCAAGAGGACTTGCGTATCTCCATTCCAGTTCAGCTGTCGGGATTCCAATCGTCCATCGAGATTTTAAATCCACCAACATTCTTTTAAGTACAAATTTTGATGCCAAGGTACACAAAAAAGTGGAAGAACATGTATAACCTATACAACGCAAGGACACTTTTTTTTTTTTTTTTTTTTTTTAGGATTCATAGTAGGTAGCCTCTTTCAGATAAGGAAACTAAAATGGGTACTGTTACAGATATCTGATTTTGGACTCGCCAAGTTAATGCCAGAGGGACAGGAGACTTTTGCAACAGCCATGGTTTTGGGCACTTTCGGCTACTTTGACCCTGAGTACACATCGGTATGCCAGCAATCTCTTCCTCTCTTTCCTCTTTAATATGATAATTCATATTGAATCGTTGTCCCCATGTCCACCATCTCGCTTGTATTCTTAAACTCCAACCCTTATCCCGAAAGAAAGATAAAAAGAAACTTTTTTGCCCATCCAAATTACTTGTGTGAAAATGACTCCATTACAACCCAGTGAATGCATCTGTTATAATAGTGAGATGGACCAAAAGAATATAACAACTGCAGCTAGGTGAATTTGCATTAGCTCCTAATCTCTCTCAATTCTAAGGGCCTCACAGCATTGTGGTAGTTCTTCTCTTTCCTCCTCCTCTGTAAGATTACATAGCTTTTAACTGTGAACCAGTAAGAAAGATTATGAGTCTCCTTCCACAGTTCCCTGTAAATTAGGAAGGTAAAAAGAAGTGAAAAACTGTACTGTGCACTTAAAATGGTGTAAAGAATACCTATCACAGCACTGGAAGTTGGTTGTGATTTTTCACCAAGGAGAAAACTCATTTCTGTGACTGCACTTAGCTTTCACCTCCGCCTTTCATGTCTAATATGGACAATGTTTTTAATTGATTCACTTACTGAGAGAGAAAGCCTAACCGTAAGATGCTATTCTGGTGGCAGACAGGTAAACTCACTTTACAATGTGATGTTTATGCATTTGGTGTAGTTCTGCTTGAGCTCTTAACGGGCCGTCGTGCAGTGGACTTGAGCCAAGGACCAACTGATCAAAACCTTGTACTACAGGTAGGAACTATATTAAGCCCATATGCACACTTAAAGCTAGTTAACGGGACAGAGGTTTCCGGTAACAGATAATTGACAGGGAAAAAACTTGTTTTTTAGGTCCGGAATATGCTTAGCGATCGAAAAAAACTACGGAAGCTTATAGACTCTGAAGTCCCAAGGAACTCATATACCGTGGAGTCCGTAGCCATGTTTGCCAATTTGGCGTCACGTTGTGTTCGAGTCGATAGCAGTGAGAGACCAACCATGTTAGATTGTGTCAAAGAACTCCAACTGATTTTTCACACCAACGCCAAAGGGTTGGGTATGGCTATGCACACTCTTCGGATGATCTGAAAGCTTGACACATCTCAATGGATCATTAAAAAAAAAAAAAAAAAGCTTTGGCAGTTTTGAGATATGGGACCTCTGCAGCAGCAGCAATCTTTTTCTGGATGACAATCAAATCCTGAGACATCTCTCTCTATTCACCTCTTTGATGATCTTACAGTTGATAGGCATGACAGATACCTTCGGTCTTATTGATGCTCAATATGCAAACGCATTGCAAGAAGTATGCTAGCAAAGTGCAACCAGCACAGAGAGCTGAACAGTTTCCATCTACTAGACAATGCTCTCACTCATTCTATTTCTTTTTAACTTTCTCTACCCTTTTATATTATGTTGAGGTGGGAGAAGCAGTTAGGGGTATTTGGGGGACAAGATACTGAGAACAAATGCAAGACTATTTAAGTCTTTGTTCATATATGCTAATCAGTACAAAAACAATTTGTGCAAACTAATCACGTACTGAATGGCAACTTCAGTCAGTTTACACTTTTCATGAGATACAGGAAGAAATCAAATTAAAGACACAGGACCATTTACAAGGCATCATATTTAATCAGATGAGTATTTCACGCAAGCAGACAGATAACAACCTATTCTGGTATAATCAGCCAAAAAAATATTTTCTTTTTCAGCATTATGAGCATAAAGGTAAGCTTGCAAGAGCATCATTAACCTAATGGTCACCTAAATTCTATTGAAAATCAATTTCTCCTACAAGATTCAAAGTAAAAAGAATAATAAAAATCTGAGGTCAGTCTGTCCTTAACATGAGCACTGAATCTGAAAGTACAAGCAACTTAAAATATGGCCCACTTTGCGGACAAGAAAGATTCATAGGTAAAAATTACATTGGATGCAAAAGAACAGATTATTCATTCTCATTATGGGCAATGAGCAATATGCCTTTTTCTTCCACAATTGGAAAGGAAAATTCACTTCTGCTCTGGCAGATGATATTACGGCAGCACAAGCATGTCAAATGGAATTTAAAATCTCAATTCAAGGGTAAGACAACTGAAAATAGTCTTAGATTATGCATATTTGGTTTGGACATTGCAGAAGAGAGAGAATCACATCTAGCAAAGGATCAAACATTTTGCTCGATCAATTGTCATCTCCTTCTTCTTATGTAGTTCTTATATGATTTTAAACGTTTTATATGATGGAAAAAGAAGTTACAACAAAGGGTAAAACGGATGGGGGCATACTCAGTCATATTAAATCATGCATTCAGTCTCGCATCTTCAGCCAAACTCTCTCATACCAGATGGATTGCAGAAAATTGGAAGTACCTTGTGCATCAAATGCTTCAGCCTCAGCAGTTTTTCCAACAAGCACAATACAACAGAAGAGCAAGAGTAACAATTTCACCACTTGGATGACACAGATAACCGGTGAAATCATCAAAACATATGAATCAGTTGCAGTCAGACAATGGAATATATTTCAACTAAAAGCAACCAGTATGTTATTTCACCAAGTTATTTTAGTACAGCAATTATAGACGAATGATTTTACATTACTAACCTTAAAGCAGGTAAAGAAACTCAGGAAAGAAACAAGCAAATCCCAAAGTAGGTTTCAAAATTTATGTAATCAAACTTGAAGCTATCCATCAAGTAAACAAAACAAAAGGACCGCATACATCTTCAGTATATAATTTGCTGAGATAAAGATGAAAGAATGTATAATGACATTTCTAGATATGTGATCTAATACATTTTTATTGGTTTGACTACACTTAATAATAAATTGTGATAAAAGGTAAAAAAAAAAAAGGGTAAAAATTTTACAAAAATTAATAGATTACAGCCGAAATGAAGTATAAGCTGTAAACTAGTCACTTACCAAACAGTGCCCATGTTGCCAAACGAAACCTATATCACCTTTAAACATTGAGGCAGGCCTTTTACAACAAGCATGCCTGTTGTAATTCTCAACCAACAGTTTGTCCCAAGAAATTTCATCTGCAGTCCAATTACCAATGTCACCAAGGGCTTCAACAGTGGTCACCAAGACGATCCTTTACCAGCCCACAAAATGGTATAAGCTTTCCTCAAAAAGATTAATAAACAAACAAAATTCTATGAAGATGGAGAGAGAGTTATATGGTTTAAAATCAGATCAAAACGTTTGTCTGACGTCGGTTCCCCCTCTTGGAAACGTGGGAGCTATTTATCTGCGGGTCTTAGTCCATTAGCTATTGGTTCACCCTAAAAAACGGGTAGCTTCCATGGTAGCAAAAAAAAAACAAAACAGTACAAGGTACTTTCTTACCGTCTCATAGACTCTCTCAAAATGGAATCAAGAAGTCAAATAGCAACTATCCCATGAAGCTTCAGATTCTCCTACTCGACAATACTCACATCACTTAGACTTCACTTGTATGCATCATCTCTAAATCTATAATAAACCTCATGGGTCCTTTCACATGATAGCCACCTAAGCTTTTCAATTATCCTCAAATAATCACAATGTGCCTTGGAAAATAATTCCTTTCAAGACATCCTTTGTCTTTGTGACTAAAGGAGAACAACACTATACATGCCCTGACTAAAGGATTGAACACCTATACTACTTATCAAGATATCATGGACGAGGTTTTGAATATGTACATCCATGCCAATTTAATGTGACATAAGGAGACATCTCGAGTCAACAGAAAGTGAAAGGAACACGAATTCCTCCAGTCAAATTAGTTACTGTGGATGATGCTTTGGATATGTACAAAGATGAAAGTGAAAACACAACGGAAAGTGGGGGAAGGAAAATGCTGTCTCAACAGCTACAACAGTCAACCTGATACTAAATTTCGTTTTAATAGTGGGAAACTGAATTGTCTTATCAACATCTAGATAATATAGAAGGAATCACGTGTTAGAATCATATCACATGAAACTTCATGTATAAATCTGTCATAGTTTTCATAAACAATACAACCTTGACACTGTGAAATAGGATGCAGATCCAAGTGATACTGACATGTCAGGTTGTTGCGTCATTACTGAGGATGTTGGATAAGAGATAAGCTAGTCAATTTAGAAGAATCGAAGGATTTACATCATTGATAAGAGCCAAAAAGGACACATCTCAGCCATATATCAGCCCAACACAAGCAAAATCCAGTTACACAAGTGAAGGTAATTGGAACTTGACCTGAGGGGAAAATCTTCAAGTAGGCATTACTTTCATAGTCTCCATCGGATCGTGATGTGAATCCTAACAAAAGAAATTTTTGGAGTGTTGAAGCTATTATTGAGTCCTCCATATGCAAAGGAACCTCAAACTGACATAATGGTTGTCCATATGTGCTAAGGATATTTATTGTTTAAATTCATCTTCTGCAATGAACTGTTAACCTCGCGGTAGAGCTATGTTACTTGTCTCTGGTGATAGTGAAACTATAGACCTGGACTTATTGATCCATGGATGTAGTACAATGATGGCGCTGCAGGAATGGTAGTCCAATTCAGAGCAGTGGAAAGGCTCCAGAACAGAATATTAGGAGGGAGAAGGGATACTAGACAGAGGAAGAGAATCGATTGTAATTTTTCTAGCTGCCACTGGGCTACGTGTATAATTACAACTAGATTTTTCCAACGGAAATAAAAAGAAGCTAACAGAATGGAAAGATATGCTAATGAGGGAATCCTCCATATTACAGGTAAGCATAACTGCAACTTCTAGAATCCTCATACCTGGGATTGGCTGCAACGAGCTCAAACGTAATCCTGTAGCCACCTGGTCTTGGAAGTCCTCCGGTTGGGCCTAGGATTGACAGTAGCAGGCTGGTCACTGGGCGGGTTCGTATCATACGAGGAGTACCAACCTCACTCTTGGCTCTACTCGGTTGCAAACTGGTATGCCCCCAGTTCCCACTCTCTTCTATATTTACCAAGCAAAGCCTCTTCATTTCCATTATATCAACAAAGAGTAAAAAGTATCTAGCTATTCTCTAATTTACATAGCGTATATCACTAGCTCCTACCCAAAACATTAGAAATTTAGAATCAAATGTAACAATATCATATAACAAAATCTGCACATCCGACTCAAGTATATAAAACCAAATGATTGCTTAACAACCTCAGGTCAGGCTAGATGGCAAACATGATTTATTTCCTCCGAATAGGTAGAGCATTCCATATCAAAAGCAGACACGCGCAATGCAATTTGTTGAACTTCATTGGCATAGACAATCATAAGACCAATCACGCATATTGCCACAATTTTCTTGATCACTCATGCCTCTAGTGCATATAATACGAAGACTCGGCATCATAATGCATGCATACAATTTACAACCGGGGAAATAACAAAAAGAAACAGAAAAAAGTCCAAGACCCAGAAAGATCAAACCTTCTCATACGATTTTTCATATTCACGTGACAGATAAAGGAAATTCTTAGGTGACGTATGCGTCGGCAGTGAAGAATTAGCACCCTTTCTATCAAAAGGACGACTCCACTGTCCCACAGTCAAGTCTTCTTCTTCCTCACTAGCCACCGCCCTCCTCTCCTCTATTGGAGACCACCAAAGTAGCAAAATGTGGCAAAATCCTCCTCTCAATCAGATATTGCTCGACCGAAAACCCCAAAATTTTAACTTAACCGGTCGGTAAACGCATCGGCTCAGCAAAAGATTATGAAAGAAATTTAACGGTCATGTCGATTTCGTCAAGCCAAGTCACTCTGTTCCACTCATGTTCAGAAGCCAGTTCAGCTGATATGTGAGATTTTAAAGGAATTGAAGCCTTTCAATCTCTTCAGGTGTTAGGAATTGGCCTGCATTGAGTGGGTTTTGGAGGTACGGGAAAGAACGGAAGGAATTAGAAGACGGAGGGCCAGAAGATTCCGAGGTGGAGAAGGAAGAAATAGCTGAGATAGGGAGGTGAGAGGTTGTAGGCCAGCAAACGACAGGAGGTGAAATAAGAGGTGATTCATGTGAACAACTGCTGGGAAGTAGACAGAATCCGGCGGCCGTTCGAGGGAAGTGCTGCGTGAAGCCGTGAACCATGCAGACCTTACATTTTGCTAGAATCGAGGTTTACATACTCATAACGGATAAACGAGTTTAAAAAAAAAATTAATTGATATAAATATTTTAATATATTTGTGTTTTATGTAGCTAATACTTTTTTTATATATAAAAATTGACAATTTACACACTATTTTAAAATTTAATAAATATATTATTAGTATTACAATTACAATTACAATATTTATTAAAAAACAACAAAACAACTAATACATAAAATAATAAAGAAAAAAATAAAGGTAAAAGTAAAAAAATAAACATTAACTCTTCCAGAATTTTTATGTTTAAATAAATTTTTTCATCCAAAATAACTTTGAAAAAAGTGAAGTATATAAATTTTTTTTTATTAAAATCCTCCAATAAAAAATAAATATTTTAAAATAATTACTTTAACTTTTTAAATAGTATTTTAATATTTTTACAATAAAAATAACTGAATAAATATAAAAAAAAAATGAAACTTAAATAATATCACCAAATAGGTGACAAATATACATGGGAACACACATTCATAAATATTAAATGGATGGGGTGGGTTATATTTGGATTTAGAACTGCTAAATCTAAATTTATTAAAATATATATGAACTTGATTTAATCTCTCAAAAAATATTCCAACGACTTTTGCTCATTTGATTTGTTCCGAAAATTTGAGGACCAAAAAAAATACTCCGTAACTGAATTCTATTACTACTACTATTATAATTGTTGTTGATGCGAATTAAACCACCATTATTATTAGTATCTTAGATAGATATTGTACGACCCCTCTCAAATAGTATCATCCCATCAGGGAGGGGTAATTAAAGCTCTTTAGCACATGCACGTCACTTATGCTGAAATCAAACGAGAATCATTGGAATCCAATATAATGATGCTTGAGAATGCTGAAAGACAGACGAAAAAAAAAAATCCCCTCGGAGGCCCTGAGTTCCAAGTAGGATCGTAAATAGGGTGGATTTGGAACGGGTATATTCATATTTGTATCCGTATTTGAATCAGTACCTATATCTGAACTGGTATCCAATATCACATCCATATTCGTATCCGTTAGATATCCGTTATCCGAAGGATTATCAATTTACCTGTTAATGGATATTATCCAACCAATAAACACATTTAGAGTTAAGCCAAATAATAATTTTAACCTTAATTTATACTATATTTATTTAAAAATTAATGATCAAAGGGTAATTATATATCGGGTAAACGAGTACGAATATGAATACGGGTACGGGTATGAATATATCATACCCGTATCCGTACCCAAACCTAACGGGTATTTTTTTTCCATCCTCCATATTCGTTTATCCATATCCGTTTAAGTATCTATCGGGTTTCGGGTAAAATCTGCCCCGTTTACATCTCTAGTTCCAAGTGAGAAATGGCTGTCCAAAAAAAGTTTGTCGGTGTCAACAAACGAAGCACAACAGGGAGTGGGGTCGTAAATAAATTGAGTAAGTTCCGTATTTGAACTGACTTACCTCGTTAAAAGTTCAATTCGGCTCGTTCATTTAGTTAAATAAGCCGAACCAAACCTTATTTTTGGGCTCATTTATTAGATGAGCCAAGCCCAATATCGAAAAAATAAGGCTCGGTTTATTTTTTACCTTGGCTCGTAAGCTTGATTCAACTCGATTCGTTAAAAGTTTAGCTCGATTAATTTGTTTAGTTAAATGAGTTGAACCTAAGCCTTATTTTAGACTCATTTAGTTAAATAAGCTGAGTACGAGCCCACAGATATTCTGCTCGGCTCGGTTCATTTACAACCCTAATAGGAAGGGAGTGGAACACGATGTTTTGGCTTTAGGAAGAATTTTTTTTTTCAATAATAAAAAAAAAAAGCTCGCCTAATGCGAGCTTCAATGTAATAATTCCATTTTTAAAAAAGTCCTCATTCGGTAACGATTTTTATCGTTTGAAAATAAAATTGACTTATGTTATAAATTTTCTTACATCTTTCAAGAACTTAGAATTCTAATTGCCTTCTTAAATATTTTATTCTCACGTGCTTTTTCTTTCTTGACACTTTGACTTGAGATTTGTGAACTACTCTTGAGTTTTAAACTTTTCTAAAACTCTTTTTTATTAGGGATATTTGAGTTTTTGATATTTTTTGGGTCTCTTAAACTTTTTTAAAATATCAAACCGAATTATTGGAAAAAAAATACTATTTATTATACTTGTGTACCTTAGTCACATTTTAAATCCTCAAATGACCATTTTAGCTATTTAAAATTTATGATGTTTTAGTGATCGTTGAATTTTAGTGTTATTGAGTTCTAAATGATATAAAATTAAATTATGTAATTATTTTTATTATTTATAGATTTAATCATAGTTTTATACATAATAAATCATCAAATTCAACTTGTGTTTTTCTAACTCTCATCTCATTTTGTGTGAATCAATCCGAACCATTCTGTAATTCCCTAAAATTTTAAAAGCCTATAATTTAATAAATAACTTTTATTTAGGATAAATTAGTTTTTAAATTTATTTAATTTAACTATTGTATGGATTTTTGAGTATATAAAATTGGATATAAATATTTAATAAATTCAAATAAATATTTTATTATTTTATCATACTCATTTTACTTGAATAAATTTCCAAACCAATATTTTTCCTAAAATTAATTTTTAAACCCATATGTATTAAATTATATTAAATCAAATTATTAAATAAATTTATTATCCAAAAATATTACATTTTATTATTTTATAAATTAAATTATTTTATTTTTCCCTCTTTCCCTTTTTTTTCCCTTTTCCTTTTTTTTTCTCCTTTTTCTCCTTTTCCTCCTTTCTTTCTTTTTCCTTTTTCCTTCCCTTGGGCCACCAGCACCTCGGCCTGCCTTGCCTTCCTCACGCTTGGGTCGTATGTAATCCTTCGAAATTTTAAAAGCTTATAATTTAATAAATAACTTTTATTGTAGATAAATTAGCTTTTAAATCTATTTAATCTAATTATTTTATGAATTTTTTAGTATATAAAATTGGATATAAATATTTAATAAATTAAATTAAATATTTTTTATTTTATCATACTCTTTTTATTTAAATAATTTTCCCAAACCATTATTTTACTAAAATTATCTTTTTTAAACCCATATATTTAATTATATTAAATTAAATTATTAAATAAATTTAATACCCAAAAATATTACATTTTATTAATTTATAAATTAAATTATTTTATTTTTCCCCATTTTCCCTTTCCTTTTTCCCTTTTTCCTTTTCTTTCTCCTTTTTCTCCTTGTTCTCCTTTCTTTCCTTTTCCTTTTTCTTCCTTCGGGCCACCAGCACCCCAACCTACCTCCCCCCTTGCGCCTGGGCTGTAGGCCTGCTTCTCCTCCTCCCTCTCCATCTCCCGCATGCGTTGTCCGGCCTATACCCCCTCCTTTTCTTTTCTTCCTCCCTTCCCCGCGCAAGCCCGACCAGTCCTCCTTTCTTTCTTTTCTTTCCTTTCTCCCCCGACCGAGCCAGCTCATTCCCTTCTCCCCCTTCGCCAGGCCTGCACGCAGCCTCCCCTTTCTTTCTTTCTTCTTCTTCCTTTCTTCGACGCTACACCCGACCACCTCCACCATCTTCGGCCACCCTACCTACAACCCTCCTCCTCTCTACTACTCTCCCTATCTCTCTCCCTCTCTCTCTCTTGCCGTTTTTCCTACCCCATCTTTGCCCCACCACCTCTCTCTCTCTCCTTGCCCATGTCCTTCCATTCCCCTCATTTCCCTTCTCTCTCCTTACAACTCCCATACTCCTTTCGTCGTTGTTCTGCCGCCTCTGCCACCACTTGAGCCACCAAACCAATCCCTGCAACCTCCTCTACCACTCCCACACCCCCTTTGGCCAAAAAAACCACATACAGGCCTTCATTTTCCTCCTCCCTTTTTCTTCCTTCTTATCCCCCTCCTCCTCGGTAGTCACCTTCGTAGCCTCGCTGCCACCGTCGCCGCCCTTTGCTACCGTCAACCTATCTCCAACCACCACCTACACCCCCTCTCCACCTCTGCACCCTTCCTTTGCCTTAAACCCTCCCTCACCTACCTTCTTTCCTAGCCCCAAAACCCTAACCAGAAAACACCACTCCCTCCTCCATTTCTTACCATTTCGAGCCCCTCCCACTCATTTCTTTACATGCAGCTCATGCTGCATGAATAGTATGAGCTATTGCAGGCCTTGGTATATTTTGTTTAATAGGTTTTAAGGTATAATAATATTTAAGTATTTCATTAATTAAGTGTTATAAAGTCTTATGCTTTGGTTTGTCTTATTTCTAATATAATAAACATTGATATTATTTTTAGGTATTGGTTTTGCTAATCAAAGCTTGAAACTTTAACCGAAATACCGGTACGGTTCGTTTTTGTGGGAACTAAGGTAATCGTTAAACCCCACTTAAACGCATGTATAAACATATGTTAGCACATTAGGCTTTTTAATATGTTATTATGCTTGATATATGTTGTTTAATATAATATATGTAGTTTCTTGTGTTGATTGATAAAAAGGAAAGCATGCTAGTTTATATGCCATGTATGGAAGAAATGCTTAAGGAAGGAGAATTGTTATTCAAGAATATGTTGAGTATTTATCCATGTTATATTATGTTATATTATGTGACCATTGAACCATGAATAATATTATTGTGAGCCTAGGGGCATTTTAATAATATATCTTGTGCAAGAGTGTGGCCTAATGTGTGTGGATGTTAATGAGTATATTGTTGAAGTATAATAATTGGTGAAATTAGATGATGAAAATAGGGTATTAATATTAATATTCATGTAGTGATGATAATTTAATATAAAAAAAAGTGGGGTAATAAGGGGCAAAATGGTAATTTTAGAAGTAATGGGTAAAATGATAATTTTGGAAGTAAAGGGGTAAAATGACAATTTTATAAGTAAAAGGGTATTATGGCAATTTTTGAAAGTTAAAGGGTAAAATAGTAATTTTAGAATTATGGGCAAAATGGTAATTTTGGAGGCAAAGGGCAAAATGGTAATTTATAAGTGAAAAGGGTAAAATGGTAATTTTGTAGGTTAAATGATAAAATGGTAATTTGTAAGTAGAAGGGGAAGATGATAATTTTGGAAAAGGATAGTTTGGTAATTATGATAATAGAGAATGACAATTTGGTAATCTAACCAACTAAAGGGCAATTTTGTAATTATGAAAATGGAGAAAGGTAATTTGGTAATTTAACCAACTAAAGTGGTAATTTGGTAATTTTGATAATTGAGAAGGGTAGTTTGGTAACTATGATAATAGAGAAGGACAATTTGGTAACTTAACCAACTAAAGGGTAATTTGGTAACTTAACCAACTAAAGGGCAATATGGTAATTATGAAAATGGAGAAAGGTAATTTGGTAATTTAACCAACTAAAGGGGTAATTTGGTAATTTTGATAATGGAGAAGGATAGTTTGGTAATTATGATAATAGAGAAGGACAATTTGGTAAATTAACCAACTAAAGGGTAATTTGGTAATTTTGATAATGGAAAAGGGTAGTTTGGTAATTATGATAATAGAGAGGGGAAATTTGGTAATTTAACCAACTAAAGGGCAAATTGGTAATTATGATAATGTAGAAGGGTAATTTGGTAATTTATCCAACTAAAGGGGCAATTTAGTAATTATAGCAAAGGAGAAGGGTAATTGGATAATCTAACCAACCAAATGGGAAATATGATAAGTGTAACAATTATGAAGGATGATTAGTGACCTAATAAGTGTTGGAAATAACTAGGCAACCCAAACCGAGTAGGGATGTGGCTAAGAACAACTATGTGTGGGTTACGTGCCTTGTGTGTCATGTGTTATGCCATATTGTGTACTTTATGCTTAATGATTAATCATTTGTAGCGCAACTTGGAGTGGATGTATGCTTATGTGACTTTCCTATAGCATGTGGATGATGATTATATATGTTGTGCGTACGATGTTATATGATGTGACCCTCTATGACATGCATGCTAGGATGTTTAACAATATGATATGGGATGAAATGATAAAAAGGAACAAAGGGGAAGTGAGTTGACTAAGGCGAATAATAGTGGGGTTCCTGCACTCACGTGGATATAAAATCTGAGAGGTGATTGAATAATGATGGACTAATGGCCTGCATGATCGGTCCACCGGCGAATAATAGTGGGGTTCCTGCACTCACGTGGATATAAAATCTGAGAGGTGATTGAATAATGATGGACTAATGACCTGCATGACCGGTCCACCGGCGAATAATAGTGGGGTTCCTGCACTCACGTGGATATAAAATCTAAGAGGTGATTGAATAATGATGGACTAATGGCCTTAAGGCCCTAAAAGTATCGATTGCTCATTATGACCTATTAATATTTGATTGACTTGTTAAGTGTGCGAATGTACAAAAGTGAATATTATGTATGCATTATTAATATCTGATTGACTTATTAAATATGTGAATGTATGGATGTGAATATTATGTTTACACCTACCATTATGTATGAATATAGTGGTGTATCATGTGTTACATTGCAAGCCTATTGTTAAGTATATTTTAAAGGGTTACTCAGTACCGTAGTACTGAAGGGTTCCATTCGTGGGGCCCCTGCCTATTTAATGGGCAGTGTCCCTTGCAGGTTGTTTTCAAGTGTTATTCAAGTGGGCTATCAGGAAAGAGCGTAAGGATTATCCGAAATCCTTTAGGGTTCACATCTCTCTCTCTTTTAACTCCTGGTTTTAATGTAACTTGTATTCTTATAACCCCCATTGGTGGATTCTATTCTTGTAAATGATTTACTACGCTACTCTTATTTTAAATATGTTTGAGTTTCTCGTAAGTTGTATTCTTCTCTTTTAGCCTTAGCACTTGGTACTGGAACGGTATGAGTGAACCGGTCTGGTACTAAGTGTGGCGGTAATATCCCCAAAATTTACAGTTTTGTTATTTCGCTTCCTCTAATTATTTTAATAAAATGAAATTTTTAAGTAGTGAATTTTGGGGGTGTTACACATTCATTCTTAATTAGGATGATTTTAAGCCACTCATTTTGGCCCATGTGTTGGCACCACCCTCCTTGCATTGTTATTATCAATTTTAATTTTGTTTCCTTGGTATAAGTTATTATTTTACCTTTGTACACCACCTTAAGTTAACTAATCTTTCTTTTTTCTTTTCTAACCATTCCATGACATGTGTCAAAATTCATCCCCCCTTAGCCTTATCCTTTTTAGGCATTTTCAACACAAAACTTACATGTTAAGATTCCTTTGATATTATCCACTTTACCAACAATTATCATACCCTTAACTTAGACATTTTCTTCTCTTGTTCCTTCCTCATTTTTGATGCTCCCTTCCTTCTTCCTTCTTCCTTCTCTCATTTTTGTGGCCTTTGTTCCATTTTCCTTCCATTGTTACAAGGTCTTTAACTTCTAAATTCATTTATCTAACTTTCTCTGATTTTTTATTAAGTAAAAAAAAAACTGTTAGGTTTAGTGTATGGTGAAGTTCTTTCTTTTTATTCCTAAGCTAATATTATTTCTTTCTTAGTAGTGGAGCTTTGAAAGTAATGGTAAACACTCCGAACCCTTGGAAAATAGCTTTTACATGCTAAGAATAACACGTTTCATGTTTAATTTTCTTTGAGGAGCTATCTGGCCATTATGCCTTAACCAGGGGTTTTATAATTTTTAATTCAATTCATAGATGTCATGATTTTTAGGTAGGTTTTTATTTAAGTGTTATGTTTAACATGATTTAATTTGAGCATCATTAACCTTGATTTTACTAAGTAAGGTTTATCTTGAAGACTTGAGTGTTTCCCTTTTATGATGGTGTCAGATTTGGGATAGTAATTGGGGTTTGAGTGATTTTTGTTCAAATATGATGTTCCCACGTTAATCCTCGACATTTCTGGGATAATTTTGATGTATAACTTGTTACATTTTGAATGGGTTTAGTATGATTTTTTTTAGTTTGAAATTTGTGATGATCTAGGTCTTCTTGATTATGTTCTTCATTTGTTCATCATGTTCTTGGTTAGTTGTTAACTAATTAACATATGTAGGGTTAACATAGAATTAATCACATTGTGGCTAATCAAAGCATAAAATGACATGTTTATCCTTTAAAAAGCCTTAAGTATGTTTTTAAAGTTAATGGTTAACCATTTACCATTAATTTTGAATAGTTATTAATGTGAATAGTAATTTAATAATAAATAGTAATTTTTGGTAGTAAATTTTTCACGATTTCTAGAATTAAACTTCTCAATATAAAATAACATTTATTGTCGAACGTGAATAGTATTTTTTATGAGTAGTAGTAAGTTTTCCAAAATTGGTGTGCAGCCTTATTGAATGGTAGTTAAGCCTAATATATCTAATATTTTCATCTCTTGGCCCTTCCGAAGTCTTTCAACTAAAAGTGGTAATTTTAGAATGAATGGGGGCATGCATCTCGTAACATGTTAAATGTTAACTATAAAAACTTGATTATTTGTATCATGTGATTTATGTGAGGTATACACTTGTGGATATATTTGGTATGAAATTACAAAACACAATCTAAGGACTTATCATTTTATGTTTCTGTAAAATACAAGAGACCACTAACTATATAGCAGATCAGTATCTTCTCTACTTTATTGGTTCCACTAAACCTTATAGGGTGTGCACCTTTAAAAACTATAATATATTTGGTGAGGCTACTAGGGTTGGAGTCCATTGGTAGTAGACAGGATTTTCAACCTATAGTGGCATACTATATATCCATGTAAGGTGGACATTACTAGCCCCGCGATGTAGATGTCTATGTGTGGTGGAGTTAGATGATTCTATTGTTATGATTAATCCCTATGGCATGTGTATCCCTTGGTGGTTTAATAGGATGTCCTTATTTGAATATTTTTATATGTTTATAATTGAGCCTCATGGCCTATATATCTATTGGTGGTTAGATAGGATGTCTAGACTTGTGACTTAGACTTTGTATCCATAAATCTTATGGCTTATGTGATTTTTTTTCTATGTTGGTGCACTATGGCCTATGTGCCCATTAGTGATTGGATGAGATGTCCTCATGTGAATATTAAAATGCGTTTAGTGTAAATGCTTAAAAACACTTGTGCGATCATGAGTCAAAAATCTAAGATTTATGTTGGAAATGCAAGTTACAGATGACTTTAGTCCTTACGCTCCTTCCATTGAAATAATGAATCCTTTGTAAATTATTCTCTTTGCCAAGTATACACTAGGGGTTTAACAGATTGCATGTTATAATCTATTTTAAATTGCTTAGTTGAGCCAACATACATGTATTGATCCATGATTTGAGTCTATTTATGTTATTGTATATGGTAATATGTATGCTATTTGCCTAGAGTTTTATTTGTTTACTCATTACTTTCATACTAAATATTTTTTTTTTCGAGTGTCTATGTAAGTACTTGTTTTATTGTATATATTTGCTTAATACTTTCAACTTTTACTCTTATTTGTTATCTTTCATCATCTATATTATACTTGTTTTATTGTTTTACGGTGAAGGTTATAAATGTAATATTAAAATTAATGTTAGTAGTTTCTTAAAATGTATGTAAAATGCCAAAATGAATTCGTTTTTGGAACAAAAGGAGTGAAATGTATCAATGATTAAAGTTTTTCCTTGAAATCCATGAGAAATTATATTGTGAAACAAAAGGATTATGTATAAAATCTAAATATAAATAATTAGAGATGCGTGTTAAACAACATATAATCTTTATATAAGAGAATTAATTTGATTCATACAAAAATTTGTAAGCATTTATTACAAGTTTTTTTTTTACTGGAAAAGTAGTTATTTAGTTTTTTTTTTCATAATTTAATTTCATATCGTACAATAAAACAAAAGATTTTTTCCCATGAAAATTTTTTTTGGTATGCCTTCCTTTTATCTTTCAAATTCTTATTCTTATATTCTATACCTACTTAGAAGCTACTCTTAGTATTATCTACAACACAAGTGATGTGTTAAACAAGATAAAGTAGCAAGAATCGCTCTTCTATCAATAATATAATTTGTCAATAATAAAGATTTTTTCTTTGAATTTACCTTTTATTTAAAGCATTTTTCCTTTTTTTCCTTTTTTAATTCTCTATTAATTCACTTACACATTTTCAATGTATTAGAGTCCACCACCAACACATTTTTAAAATATTTGATTTAAATATAAAGTTAGATATTTATTATTTATTTCACACTCATATTTTAAATACGCGTACATTTTATGGGTTGGTAAAATAGTAGAAATAATAACAGTTGTTATCAATTTTTGCAAACATGTTAAAATGAATTATTACTAATTTGGGTTATTAAAAAATTATATCAAAGTTTTTTTAGAGTTCTTTTTAAATAGAGACCTACATTAATATATTTCTAACACACAAAAAAAAGGAAAGGAAAAAAGAGCTCAAATATTTGATTTGAACCTAGAGTTGGATATCTATTATTCATTTCACACTCATATTTGATAAATATCTACTATATAATTTTAATGCATTTTGTTAAATATGTGTGCCTTTTATAGGTTGGTAAAATATTATAAATAATGACAACTGTTATTGATTTTTACAAACATGTTAAAATGAATTATTACTAATTTAAGTTATTAAAAAATTATATCAATGTATTTTTAGATTTTTTTTTACAAATAGAGATCCACACACACACACACACACATCGATTTGTTCTTTAATCTAGTAAATATTAATGTCTAAATTGATAACTATTAACAATTGAACCAAGAAATATAATATTAATTATTCCCCACATCCATGAATATTGAATACTCTTCCTTTGTCCACATCCACCTTCTTCAACTTCATCAATATCTATCCATCTCCATGCCTATAGTATGTTGAAATGTACAATCAAGAAAACTTTCTCACCTCAACACATCTAGGAACTCCTTATTTTAGATGGTAGAATTTTCTGAACCCTACAATTAGCTAAAATCTATATAAGTAGGAATTAAAGCATCAAACTCTGGAATAGAAAGTGTTCAATTGTATAGAATGAATATCCACATTGATCTCTCAATTCCCTACCACTAATCACACCAATTGATTATTCAAATTAGAATAAATTCACAAAGTTTTACACCTTGTGAATCTTGACACCAAGTTAGGTAGTTCAAGCCTTAGACTTGCAACAAAGTAAGTGATTGGAATATATAAAATTAAGAATTAGGTCTTAAGTTATTAGCGATCTAGTTACTAGGAGGGGGAGGAGATAGTAAGGAGGATCAAGCACATAGGAGGGAGGAAACACGGAGGGGAGAAACAATGCTTATATGGTGCACACAATATAATGCAGGGTACACCTACACTGACATACTAGAAAAAGCATCAAACATGTGAATAACCAAAAAACCCATTCACTAAGCTAAATTAAAAAAAAATAAGATCATTACATACATAACGTTGGGCTTCCCATTAAATTGAATTATTAAAAAATCCTCATAGAACAACTACATGATAAAATCCATTCTACACGTTATTTGTGTTAGAAAGAAGGAAAAGAAACTTCAACCATAATTATCTCCAAGTCCATTATGCAAAATCTAATTTCAAGTATAGTCATCTCCACAACACCACTACAAAAATACAAAAATACAATAGCTTATATAAGGTTGTTGTAAAAAAGAAAAACCTTATATAATCTATCTTGTAAAAAATGGACCAAATTAGGAAAAATGTGTTACTACAAAGAAGTATAAGTGTCAGTTTTAATATAATAGTAGTTTTATATAATGTCACTTAAAGGGGAACTTTACAAAAGATTATAGACGATTGTTTCAGTTGTTTATACATTTTTCTTTAATTTTTTTTCATAATATAGATGATAGTTATAATATAATAATAGTCATATATAATATCTTCAAAAGGTGACACTTTATAAAAGTCTATAAAACAATATTTTTAGTGAAGCGACATTTTGTTTTAGGATATAGACAATACTTTAAGATTATAACCGTTGTCTATACCTAAACCCGCTTTTTTTCTTCCTTCACTTTAACTTAGAAAAAAATTTTATTTTCACTTATTTACTCGCACACACAAAAAAAACAAAAAAAGAATAAGAACTTTTAGGGGTGCGACGAACCTCTACCATTTCTACCACCTCAAACCTTCTTCTTCAACGATGGTTGTCATATTTTCCTCTTCCTTTTGTTGTCACCATTATTCTTCATACTTTAGGTATGCACTTTTCTCTTTCATTATTATTTAGTGTTGTGTATAACTTGAGTTCTCCATGCTTAAATAGTTGTGTTTCCTTAAAATATGATTGTTCAAATTTGCTCTCTAGTATGTTACATACCCTTTAAAAGTGGTTTCGATTGTTTCTTAGAGTGTTTTTTATTGTCATTTAGTTTTAGGATTTTAGAATAATTGTTTTACTTCTTCTTTGATGGTTGTGTTTTACATGCTCTATTGGTTGCTACTATTTTATTAGTAAGGAGGACAGAATATTGGTTGCTACTAGTTGGTTGGTTACATGTTATGTTATAGTGGTGCTACTTATTTGAGTGTTGTTTAATGTTATGTAGTTGTAAAATTTTATAGTGTTTGCATTTTCCTAGTTATGTGGTAATCTAATTAATAAGAAATTGGTTTTGAGGCAATTTATGTAATTATAGCTTAGTGTGTGTTGGAATTTTAATGAATGACAAGAGATGTTAGGTTTTGGAATTTTACTTACTTGTGTGAGAATAGAAAAAATTGATCAATACCTTATTAAAATCTAAAATTTTGTGTTTCTTTGATGGTTAATTTCATGTGGTTTGTATGGATTCTTAAAATGATCAAGTATGAAAAGGTGCTAAAGGAAAGAGAGGGAGGATGTAGATGAAGAATGAATCTAAGTTAAGGCACACGAGACTTAGATATATAGTTGAAGAATTTACTAATTAAGGGGTGCCAACTGAAGATAATGAGACATATTGCATAAGTTATGTGAATGCTATAGCTCATGTAATGGTTCTCACATGGGATTAAGGAGAATATATAGGTCAATATACAGGTATAATGAGCATTTATATACCAATATTATACCATCATTTAAGTTATATACTAATAATATTTATTGCCCTCATGGTGTAGAGTAGTTTTGATGTGTCCAAACATTGCAATAAGGTCATTCTCCAAAAATGTGCTAAATCTTAAAAAGGCCTAATGTTTAATTTAACATATCTTTACATGGTTGGTGAAGATGGAAATTACCAATCACAACCATTAACAGATTATCAAGGCATGATCACACCCCAAGAATGGTATAGGTCTGTTGAGTTAAGAAAGTTAAAATAAGCTGAGGTATATAATGACTCATAATATATACTATGCCTTAAACAATACCAATACTTATATGTACATTTATTCTATCTATAATATGTATGTTGTTGATGGCATAAGAAGAACCAATTAGCAAAAAAAAAATGCTTATCCTCACAATAATTCACGTGTCGATAATAATGTCGCGAGAAAGATGGTAAGAAACTATACGTCATTATACATTAATTATTTTTAGTTTCAAATAACAATAACTAACTTGATTTTTAGAGGAAAATGAGGTAAATGATAATGTATAAAAGGAAGGTACTCTATATGTACATTTTACAAGAGTGGACGTCTAGGTGAGAGTGATGGTAAACAAGAAACTAAAGAAGGCCACCAATGAACCAACCCAACAAATCTTTGATAAAATTATAAGGATTTAAATTTATATTGTTTGCATATGATTTATTACGCCTAAATACAATCATTTCTCTAATAGAAGGATGTCCAAGCATTAAGAGTGTTGGCAAGTGGTCAAAATGATGTCCTTTCTCAAGCTTTAGGGGATCAAGGGTCATGGTGGTCAAGTCAGAGGGTTTCTACATGGTGCCACATTTTCAATTACTTTTAGATGACTTCCTAGTACCCACACTCTAAAGGAAGAAGTCAATTGTCTAAATACCAAAGTGTATACTTTAAGATCGATTCAACTAGAGTGAATTGCCAATGAACAAAGGATTAAGGAGCTAATGCTAAAGTATATGAATGAAAGGACATTTAATTCAATGGTTGACATAATTGTCCTTGCTACTACTCCTACTATAACACCCCCACAATTCACTACTAAAAATTTTATTTTGTAGAAGTTATTAAGTAAAATAAATGGGTGTTACCACCATACTAATCATGAGTTCGGTCTTCATACCATTATCATAGTAAGTATAAGGTAGAAACCTTAAGCTTTAAACATAATAAAAAGAGAATGAGACATAGATAGATAACATCGGAAACATAAATAAATTTTAGGATATAAATCTAATACAAGAGTACTCAAATGATATAAAGGGATACATGGGCTCTAAGAGTCCAAAAGAAGGTAATAAAAAAAAAGCTACCTAACAGTACTAAAATAACAAGAACTCTATGACACAAACCCTAAATAAATAATGATGTCACTAATCCACGAGTAGCACATCGTAATACAATCATCAAATACCTACACAATGTTTATAGGATCGTTTACTCATGCGAATGAGAAAGTGTCAATAAAAATGGGCATATCATTACTTGTGTATGGAGTAATATGATGAATTCAATTAACATAGCATGCTACACATAACTCATGCTACACGTAAAATAAAGCATATGATGATGTATGATATAATTACATTCATAATATAAATTATAACTTAGAGTACGAGCCACATTATTATCTTCACTTAGTGGTAAAAAAACTAACTTCTTATTCACATAGGGTACAAGGAATGGTTATCGGCATAAAGCTCCTTCTAGAGCATAATGCGCCCAATAACCACTATTTTCTTTCATGTGGAATATATTTACGACATAAATCTCCTTCCAAGGCATAATACACTTGAGAACCACAATACTAGATACATAATCTTTAAGTATGTGTGCTCTCTATAGGTTTGTATAATGGAATTATATAGAGCAAATCTAGTACCACTTTGTATCTGACATAACCATGATATCATCATTTTAACTTTTTTAAATCCAGACACTTAGTAACAAGGTCCCACACAAAAAACCTGACACTTATATCATTTACTATACATTTATTACTTATGTGAAATTGTTCCAACAATTGTGTTTTTAACATGTGATTAAGTTTGCACTAAGCTCAGATAAGGAATTCCCATATAAAATAATAAATGAGAGATTCATAGAAACATTGCACTAACACTTAAAGATAAGACAGATATATTTAAAAAGCCACTTAACTCAAGGGTTCCACTTAGCAAGGCCCTTATAGTTTGTTTGGATTGGGGCGAATTAGGGTGAGAGTAAATATTAAAAATTAATCTAGGTGAAATAAATAGTGAGAAATTCGGGTGAATATTTAAAATGTTATTTAGATGATAGTGAGAAACTAAACTAGGTGAATCGAGGAAAATTTTTTAAAAATTCCATATATATTGAGGTTAATCGGGGTGAATTTACTTATGTTTTCACCTTCACCTTAGTTAACCCCCAAATTATAGGTTAAGAAAAATAAGGTTAACTAGAGTGAGCGGAGGTAAAACTTTAACCCTAAACAGGTTGAATCAAATGATTCACCTCCATAGACCCCCATTCACCTCAAACAAAATGAATCATTGAGGTTATCCTGAAGCCATACATGGCCTAAGAAGATTGTATTAGGGTGAACATTTAAAATTCCCCTAAAACATCCAAATCCTTAACCTAGTAATTACAACACCCAAATTAATTCATCAAACCTCCAAAAGAATTATAAGCCTTAAACATGTTATAATATACACACTTAATCCAAAACCAATTTATAACTCCTTGATAAGCACCAATAAAATCACCATACCCGTAGGGTTTTCTAAGTCCATATTAGCCATTTAAACTTAGATTAATAACCTATGATAATCACCATAAGCTCAAATGACATTGTTAGCCTCCATAACTTATCTTTAATCCACTTAATTAATCAAGCATCTCAAAATTTTAGAATTCAAGTAAAACGATAACTATACCCTTACTCACACTAATTATCATCTAAACTTATTAAATTCACAGTAAACCTAAATCAACTCTAAAAATGAACATATAATCTATCATATTTTATGTAAAGGACCCTATGAACACAATGGTACCATCAAAATTCACAAAAAACTTGTTGAAACACCAAAGTTGTCCTTGGATCAAAACTAACATTAAAGACCCAAATATCAATTCAACTCTAATTATTTCCAAACTTACACGTAAGCTTTTGCACCCTAATATATACTCATATACATGCTCAAAATAGATTAAAAGAAATAAAGTCCACATGCGATAATAGGTCCAAAAATAGCATATAGTTTAACCTAGCCCTTTATCCACCAAAACTTGAGATAATCAATAGTACATGGTAGCATATTACCACATACATAAAACCATGGTTGGTAAAATTTATCTCACCATAAAATCATAATGCTGAAAGACGCATCATGAAAACAGAGGGCTGAAATGCACAAGAGAGAAGGATGGAGGGAGGGAGAGAGAGATTTTATAACTAACATGAAATAATACATGTTGTTACTCATATAAAATCATAAATCATTAATTTATGCATAATACATACTTACTAAATCATGTTGTTTAACATAGAAATATACCATGCCATCATGATATTAATCAACACAACCCAAGCATATAAAACCACTGTTTAAAAATTTACATTATCTATAAGATTGTCTTCAAGCAAGAAGAAAACTCCAAAACTTTCACTTTCACCACCTAAGCTTGACCACCTTCAAACAAGATAAAAGAGGTTAGGAAAATTAATAAAATTAAGGAAACAAGTAAAGGAAGAGATAAATATTGAGCATAAATTAAGGTGGGAAATGAGTGAATGGTTAGGTATTAGTGACAATAACAACACTTACTCCCACGAAACCATCCCAATAACCCTCCCCCCAAATGCTAGGAAAAATAAGCCAAAAAAGAGGAAGAGGAAGGTTGGGTTAAGATGTTTTAATGTAGAAAACAACTAAGGGAGAAAAGGGACAAAGGATGTTGTCGGATGCTAGAGAAAAACACGTCAATAAACGACATGCAAGGGGGGAACATTGTATGCAACAACTATAAGGGAAAAACACACTAAAAACAACATAAAGAGAAAAGGTTTGGTTGTATCAAGGTAAGGATTGAAGTTAAGGGTGGAGAAAGAAGAAAAATCAAAGAGAACTGAGGAAGAAATGGTTGTTTTGATTGGAAGAGAATGAGAGAAGAGGAGAGTGCAAGCTGACTTTAAATGTGCATGAGTTAAGAAAAAAAGAATGTTGTGTTAGGGGGTTGTTTGGGTTGTTGGAGGGTTCTCATAAGAGGATTTTAGGTTATCACAACCTAACATGAACAAAGGGAGTGGGGGTGTGAGAAAGAGTATAAAACATTCGAGTGAAAGCATTATTGATAGTGATACATTAAGTGAGTGTTTGGGTGGGTTTAAGGCATAGTTAGGATCTAACTAGCTAGGCAAACTAGGGAAGAAATCTGGTTGGAAGGATGATTGGTGTGTCACATGGGAGAAGAAAGGGCATAGGTGGTCTTTTCATTTTTTTTTATAAAAATAAAATATGTAGAAGGAGTTAAATAGAGATTTATTAGGAAAAATATTAAATAAATCCGAAAAATTATAAAAATATATCGAAAGGTGCAAAATAATGTTAGAAACCTTAATATAGAAAAATATTAGGTATAAGAGTTGGTTTGAAGTTCAACGGGTTAAAAAAATAAGAAAAAATGATTAAAATCATCTAATCATGTAAATGGAAATTTTCCACAATTTAACAATTGAGAAGGGATGGGTGTGCTAGAATGGAACAAAATGAGTTAACAAGTTTAGAAAACTTTTAGGATGAGTTATAAAATTTGGATGAGATGAAAATATATGAAAAAAGATTAAATTGAAGAACTGTAGAAAGAATGACTTTACACAAATGAATAAAATAATCTATGCAAAGCTCAAATTTAATACAAATGGCTTGAAAATCTATATTATGAATTTTGAAAACGGATTCTGAGCCTAAATATATGTCAAATAGGATTAGAAAAAATTAGGGTATTACACCCACGACCCCTAGTATTAGACATATCCTCGAATTACATGAGATAATATACTTCACTTTTAATTGTTTTCTTACTTAAAATGTATCTCTAGTTGAGATATATAAAATTAAAAAAAACTCTTGAATATATGGTGAATATACATATGATATCAAGATATTAAGGGAAGGGGTTATTGTTGCCAAAGGTATTACCCATGTATTTTAAGAGAGATTGTTAGAGTCTGATGAAGTTTGAGTGAGTCTAACAACATCTACGGCGAATATAATTTTTTTAAGTTACCTTTTTTAACAAACAATGATCCTGATCTCTTATATTTTGCAATGGAGATACTTAGATGGCTATGTCATTTAGTTGTCATCAACGATGCAATAATATTAAGAATAGATAGAGTTAAATTAATTAATTTCTTAATTATTATATATTAACCTATTTTCCTTCTTTTTGACTAGGATGGCAAAATGTTATGGAAAAAGCTAAGTCTTAAGAAGCAATGAGAGAATCACTACAAGAAATTGATGCATTAATAACCAATTTAGCAACTATTTTTTTCCACTATTGATGAATTATTAATGACCATCATCAAAATTCATTTCTATTGATATATCTATTGTGACCAATGTAATTTCTGGTCATTAATTATAAATTTATTTTTTCACTGAAAATGTTAAAGTCTCATATTGTAACACCCTAATAATTGAAAATCTATTTTTTTTATAAAATATTAGTGTTAGTTTATAAGTTTTAACCTTTACTTTTATTTTAATTGGTTTATTTTATTTAAATTATATTTCTTATAAATGTTTGTTAAAGCTTTGATTTGTTTTAAGATCTTATTGACAATTTCAAATTTATGTTGAAATTTATTTAATCGCTTGTCGTTACGGATACTTCAAGATAAAATCGTTCATGACTACGATTTTATTAAATTCACATAATTCGTTTTCGTTTGAAAATATATTTTTATTTCTACAGGTGTTTTGATTTTAATACTTTAAATTACTTTTTCATTATAAATTTATCATATGATTATGATATATTTTAGAGTTATAATTTGTTACTGAAAATAAATTGTGTTAAATTATAAAATTCATTTAATGTAGTAAAATTATTTTAATAATATTTATTCATAAGAATTATTCCATCTTTGATTTTTATTATTTGTACAAGGTTAAGAAGATCTTCAAAAAAATTAAATTACAAATATTTTCATAATTCATTTATGATTTTTCTAGCAAAATTAATTTTATTTTGTTTTTTCTCATTTTGGTTTATGGAAGACTTTTTTAGAAATGATTTATACTAATTAAACTCGCTCAAAGTTTTATAAAAATATTTCTCTAAAGTATTTTAAATAATATTTTAAAACTATTTTTTATTTAAAATAATGTTAAGATTTATTTTACATAAAATCTTTTTATCCGATAAGTCTTTTATTTTTTTTCTTCCAAAAAGCTATTAATGAAATCTTATAGTTCAATTTAATCTAGTTGAAATTATATTTTTAATATAATCCCATTTTAGGTATTTGTACAAAAAAAAGTACAAATCTACTGCTTCTTTATTTTCTTTTCCTCTTATCTCTTTTCTTTTCCCATTCTTTCTCTACTTGCAAACCGAAACCCACAACCTCAACCTCCTTCTTCCTGCTCCTTTCTCCCCTATATTCTCTTTATTTTTGGTCTACCCATACCACCACCACAACACCTTTCCTCACCACTCAACCACACCACAACAAACTGCCTCCACTTCTAAGCTCCTACATATTAGCAGATAACAATGGATGGCAACATCAATAGCACCTAGGCGACAATAATCTAACACCAACAACACAGTAGTTTGGCGCCACCACTGGCCACCTCAGTGATGCCTGCTGTTGACAAACATTCTCCAACCTCCTATGAAGCTCCTCCACCCTTTACCCGCTCTGTTTTGACTGATTTCTATGGGTATATTATTTCCAAACCTTAACTATTATTTTTATTAAATTTCTATGAATTAGTTTATGATAAGATAAATTAATTTTTGAATTGATTATTCATGAGTTTTATGATTGATTTTTAAGGATTAATTGCATGGTATATGTTTGATTTCTAAAAAAATAAAGTTTTGACCCCGTTATGTTTGCATTTCTTGGATTTGATAGTTTAAGCTATTTTCTAGAAATTTTAGACTTTTTTTATGCATTCCCTTGAGGTCCTAAAGGGTTAGCTATCATGAATAAGTTGTTGCTTGTGTTATGTTGTCTTATGGGCTTATGAGTGTTGTTTCGCTTGCATATAAGGAGTTGGTGGGGATGTTGATATGTTTGTTGTGCAGTAGAGCCTAATGTCCTGTTACTTTGATTAAAAGGAATTTAGGTTCATTTTTTTATCGTATTGCATGGTTTTCCCATTGAACCTTTCTTGATTAGTATCACATGGTAACTATGTATTGAAGCTCTTAGATTAGTACAATAGTAATTGTTTATAATGTGCTACTTTGAACTTTTATGGTGGTGGTTTTATTCATTTGCTATTATGTTTACGGTTTTCCTACATGCTAAATATGTTTTATATTGTGTACTTTGTGTGTTTTTTTGTTATTATAAATGTTTAATTTTGACCTATAATATTAAAATGTTCTAGTAAACTTATAACATGAAAATTAAGTATCAAAAAATACATCTCTAATCATTGTTATAAGTAGAAAGCAAATAAAAATGTAGCTTATATTTAAAAGGGGTTTTTTAGTATGAAATACCTAGTAGAGAACATATATCTCTTGATTTTTTTCTATAAATCATAGTTGATTTTATTCATGTATGCCTTTACATATCAAATGTAAATGAGGTCATTTATTTGTGATCTTTATAAACATATAAAAATGACATTTGATGTTGAATGAATTTTGTTGTGGTTCTTAAATTGAACTTTTGTATGCTATATCTACTACCATGTTGTGTCATAAATCAATTTTGACCTTTTCATTTCATGTAGTTTTTTGGACTAACTTTAGCAATCTATAGGTGTTTTTATTTTATTTTATTTTTTTCTACTGATTTGATGAATTTATCTATGAGATTTATAGAGTTTTATTGTTATAAATTTTGTTTATGCTATACAATTATACATGTTGCTACATTATATTAAGTTTTTTTTTGGGTTGTTATTTAAGTTGATGTTAATTCTAATATTTTAGTAGGTTTAGTATTTTTTCATGATTAATTAATTTTGATAGATGTCAACATAGTAGTAGATGGGAATTTTAAATTATCATATCTATCATATAGGATATTTTTGGAGTGTTGTTCAAGTTAGACTAATTAGTTTAGTATAATATTTATGCCTAGTTTTATCCACTAATTTGAGTTTGATTTTAAATTGGATGTGCTAATATTGTTGCGTTAATGATCTATATATATTATCTCAAAAGTCAAAAGGTAGGAAGGGTTTTGATGGACGGTGGTGCTCAAGGTTTTACTTCAGTACTTTATATTATTTTACAATCTCTTTTTGATTTTCTTATATTATTTGTGTAATACCCCAAAATTTACTACGAAATTTTTTTACTTTTTAAAAAAAAAATTAAGTAGAAGCAAATACAGTAAATTTTGGGGATACTACCACTATACTTAGTACCAGACCGATGTCTCTCTACCGTTCCAATATCAAGTGCTAATGCTAAAAACATACTTTACACAAATCCAAGATTACAAACTTAAAATAGAGTAGCGCAATAATTAAATTACTAGATTAAAATCCACCATTAGTGGTTACAGAATAAAATCATTGAAACGGGAAGCATAGGAGTTTTAAGGAAAATCACTGAAATCTTTAGGGATAGTTCTACGCTCTTAACCTGAGAATAAAGCCTAGATAACTCCTGTAGGCTAACTTGTAAAGGACACTGCCCATTAAATAGATAGAGGCCCGCCGAAAGGAACTCCTCAATACTATGGTACTAATTAACACTTTATATAGAACTAAAAGATAAGGCTCGCATGCAACAAATCAATCAAAATACATGAACAATAAATTACACATATATCTAGAACGAGATACAATAATCATCATAATGAACTCGTGCATCGAGATTAAATGTCACAAAGGCTCTTTCATATAGAATTAGCAGAACTTACCAAAAGAGTTTCCAAGTAAAACTCTTTGTAATATAATTAAATAGCCAACATCATATTCAACCATCGCACACCACCACTCAACTCAAAGGTAGACACCAAGGCTGCTACCATATCATATCAACAGCTCATAATGGCATAATCAATATTATCTAGACTCAAGCCATTAATTAGAGATTAATCATCTCTTAAATTATATTCATGTAGGTTTGGGGACCCCACTATTATAATCGGTAAATCAGGCACAATATATACTCTAAGGTAGAACGCATGTGACCACTATTATAACAGGTGGGACCAGTAAATATATACAACCCTAGGGTAAAACACATATGGCTACTATTATAACTGGTGGATCAATAAATATATACAACCGCAGGGCAAAATACACCTGACCACTATTATAGCTAGCGGATCGGTACATATGCTATTATTCACAATGTCTCGACATACGTAGTGTTCCACTATAAGTGATTAGCATCTTTCCATTTAATCAGCACACCAATTCCATTTATTAACTTGAGGGAGGAGATCACGAACCCAGAGACACAAAGGTACACTTATCATACCGGCACATAAAAGCATCACAGTATCCTACCGACTATCAACCTAGGGACGCAAAGGTACACTGGTCGTGCTGGTGCACAAAGACACACGGTATCCTATCGATAAGGACACCTAATCCATAAGTATGCATACCCCCTAAGTAGATCTGTAGAGCTAAATAGAGTAAGATGTAGGGCCTAAGTAGGGCACTAAGGCACACCGGTAAAATCCAGAATAATCATGGGCTAAACCACATCTTTAGGATAGCGACTCCTAAAGAGCCACCATTCCCGATCTCGAGGTATTTCATTTTTAGTATTAGTATCTTAATTAAGGTGACCACGATAAACACTTTCATTACATACTTAACCATTTTATTTTTTTCCATTATTATAAAGTAATCAATATTAATTTTATTGTCAACGTTAACTTAAATAGTCCACTAAGGCCATCTTAAGTTCCTATACTCATACTTAGGCACCTTATGTCAAAATAACTAAAATGACCCTAAGGCTAAGGCTACCACTTATCATCCACTTCTGTCACATAATTCATTTTTATTTATCAACATGTCATAATAGGTTAACATATCGTGATTATGCTATTGATTACAAAGTTAAAGTACTCTACATACCAAATGATCATTTATACACAAACCATAACATGCACTTCTAGAACAACCAGCACACATTTTTATGCATAATCAGCAATTAAGGCACTTCTTACATGTTTATGAAAATAACATCATAACACAACCTAATTTACTAATTTTCCCCTAGTCCATGCATACTCATTATGATGCACTCCAATTTACTGAAATACCCTTAACCTTATAATATACATGATTATACTTAAATAGTTGATACTAAGGCCAAAACCCTATTCTCTTATTTAACATCAATCATTATTTATTATGAAGGCTCATTAGACCACTTTCCATATTACATGTAAAATTACCAAATTGTCCCTAATCCATATTTGGTTGAATATCATGCTCAAATAAGTGATGCTAAGTTGATAGTCCTCTATTATCATATCTAACCTAAACTTATACCTACCATACATGTTTATTACACTAATCCCTATCTTACCTACAAAATTACCAAAATTTCCCTCTTACTTGCCAAATGACTAAAATACCATTCTTACTTGCAAAATTACTAAAATGCCCTTCTTACTCACAAAATTGCTAAATTACCCTTTTTACTTGAAAAAATTACCAAATTGCCCTTTTTACTTGCAAATTACCAAAATACTCTTCTTACTTACAAAATTATCTAAAATTCCCTTCTTACTTGTAAAATTACCAAAATGCCATTCTTGTAAAATTATCAAATTACCCTTCTTACTTGTAAAATTACCAAATATCCTTCTAACTTGTAAAAATTACTAAAATACCCTTCTTACTTATAAAATTACTAAATTACCCTTTGTACTTGTAAAATTGCCATAATGCCCTTCTTACATGCAAAATTACTAAAATACCCTTCATACTTGTAAAATTACTAAAATGCCCTTAGGTCATTTATTATTATTGATCATGCCCCCACATACTTTATTAACACTACAAAACCCTTATTATTATTCTTAGCACCAACTATTACCTATCATGCACATTTATTTAAGTAACCTCCACTTTACATGTAAAATTACTAAAATTCCCCTAGCACATAAAATATTAATATCCATTACCCACATGCATCATTTAACACCACAAAACCCTTATTATTCTTCTTAACACCCATTATCACCTACCGTGCACATTTATTTAGGTCACTCCTATTGAACATGTAAACTTACTAAGATGCCTCTAGAACATAAAATATCATTTTTCATAATAGAACAAGTATTTTTAATGCTACAAAATCCTGCCATCATTTTCAACATCCCACAACACTTAATATGTATTTTCATTAAGATAATCAACATCATACATGAAAATTACTAAATTAACACCCATTATCACCTACCGTGCACATTTATTTAGGTCACTCCTATTGAACATGTAAACTTACTAAGATGCCCCTAGAACATAAAATATCATTTTTCATAATAGAACAAGTATTTTTAATGCTACAAAATCCTACCATCATTTTCAACATCCCACAACACTTAATATGTATTTTCATTAAGATAATCAACATCATACATGAAAATTACTAAATTACCTGTAGGCCATAATCATGGATGTTTCTATTAATACTTATTTTTATACTCCACCAAACTTCTATATCCCTTTTTAACCTCATACATAACACATTAATCACCCCATTTAGGTTTAGACATCACGATATGTCCAAATTACCAAATTGCCCCTATGGCTCATATTAGCATTATTTCTACTACAAGTGTCCATATTTACTTAGCATAGCATGTATATGCACATAATATCATTATTAATATTAATCCTCTTTCCTTAACCACCAATTCCACACATGTCACATTATACACAAGATAGCATGCTTTTCTTCCTATCTTTCAATATAACATTAAAAATCATGAGATGATTATCAACACATTATATAAAAGTAAAACACATACCAAAATCTTAATGTGCTAACATACGTAAATCCATACATTTTAGTGGGGTATAACGGTTACCTTATTTCCGGTAATAACCAAACTTAACCGGTATCTTAGTTTAAAAGTTTAAGCTTTGATTAGTGAAAATTATAGCTAAAAATAATGTTACAAGTAACATTTTATTAGTGGATAAGTAAAAGAATATTTTTATTAAAAATGCTTATTAAATACATATTATTACTAAAATACCTCAATATTAGCTAAACAATCAAAATCATGTAGCACTACTTACGCTGCATGGGTAGCGTGAGTATGCATGGCATGAAGGATGGGTGAGGGGAAAGGGTGGAAGATGGTCAAAAGGTGGGAAGGGTATCAGGTAACGAGGGTTGAGGGGGTGATGGGGGGAGTTAGGGTTGACAGTTGGACGCAGAAGTGAGGCAAGGTGTAGGTGGTGGTTGGGGGTGGTATCAGGTGGCCAAGGGGAGCATCGGCGGCAGAAAAAAGGGGAGATGAGCAGTACATATGGCGATGTAGGGAGATGGTTGAGAGGAGAAGAAAAGAAAAGGAAGGGGGAGTTGGCTGCAAGTGGCATGCGTGGTTGCTTGGGGTAGTGCAATGAGGGAGTAGGGGGCATGAGAGCTGGTGTGGTGGCCAATTCGACGGTAGAGATGATGGAAATGGGGCAATGCACAAAAAAAGGGAGAAATAGGGAAAGAAAGAAGGGGAGACTCGGGCAGGAGGAAAGGGATTTCAAGGGAGAGAAATAGGGCATAGGAGAAGAGGATAACGAGAAGAAGAGAAGAAGGGAAGAGAGGTGGTGGGTGCAGGGGAGGTTTGCAGGTGCATGACCTACTATGGTAGGGAGAAGAAGAATGGGGAAAGATAAGGGGCATGCAAGAAGGGTGCAAGGTGTGTGCATGGTCGAAAATGGAAGGAAAGGGATGGAGGAGAGAGGGGTTATAGGTTGGGGTGCATAGGTGTAGGGGGTTGGTGGCAGAGGGCGGGCAAGGTACAGGCAGGGGGCTGTTTGGTCGACGTCGTGGGGAAGAAGAAGGAAGAAAGGGAAAAAAGAAGGAGGCTGGATAGGGGAGGGGGAGAGAATGGGCAGGCCGGCCTGCATGAGGAAGAAAGGAAAAAGAAAGGGAAGGAGTTAGGCTACCCCAATGGGGGAGAAAAGGAAGGAAAGAAATAAAAGAAGGAAGAGGGAGGCATAGCATGGGCTGGATTGACCCAGTAGGGAAGGAAGAAAAAAAAGAGGAAGGGGGATAGGCTAGCCTAAAGGAAAAGAAGAAAGGAAAGAAAGTAAAGGAAAAAGAAAAAAGGAAGGAAAAGAAAAAAAAATTATTTTTAGAGTTAGGATTAGAAATTAGGTTAATGAAAAAATTATTAAATTAATTTATCAAAATTCAAGGTATTAACTTAAGAAAACAATTTTGGTAAAATTAATGGTTTACAGATTTATTTAAATAAAAAGAGTATGATAAAAATAATAAAATATTTATATTAACTTATTAAATAATCCTATCTATTTTTATAAATCAAAGGTCCACAAAATAATTAAATTAATAATTTAAGATTAAATTTAATGAGAGATGAAATATTAAATTTTAGATTATAAAATTTTGGGGTATTACAATTTTCTATGTTAATTCATTTAAGAAGTTTATAATCATTTAAGTTGATAAAATCATATAAAGAATATGATGATGGTCAACATTGACATTAATTTTTTAAAAAGAAAAAAATTATGTTGTAATTGGTGTGCCTTTGTGCTTTCTATTTCGTTCATTAATATTTTAGTAATGATGTTTAGTGTTATATCTTTATAATACTTGTGGTGTTGACTTAAAAATAATAATTAGGTGTTTTATCTATTTGGTATTTTTTTTCTAACTTTTATGTTTATGCCTTCTTTTCCCTTTATAAAATGACACTCAATAATGGATTGGCCTTGTTGATGACCATTTTCATGATCCAATATATTTTACCAGGGTTGAAGAATTATTAAACTATGCATTTTATAAAATCAATGGAAATCTAATTAGATGTTCGTGTGTCAATCTAAAATGAGAAATGTAAAATTTTCAAAGCTTAAAGATGGCAACATAGCAAGCATAGTGGGGAAGAGAAGGCAAAAGCAAATGAATAAAAATTCATGTTAAAATATTACGATAATTTCACCTAAAACCTCAACTTCATATGCTTTTTATGTCCATTAAGATGGGATCTCTAATGACATAGCATATTGATAAGAATAATGATGGAGATTTGAGGCATCCAGTTGATGTGTTGGTGTAGAAAAAACATGAAGAGATCAATCTCAATTTTGCTTTTGAACCTCAAAATGCTATACTTGGGCTAGCTAGTGATGGGTTTCAACCATTCAACAATGTAAGACCATCATATGATATATAGCATGTTGTGATGCATATTAGTAACATAGACTTAGGTCAAATACGAACACAATAGCAGTTAGAAATTTAAGATAGAACCAGACCTCTAGGGATGACACATCTTTATGAGAAATTGATAGAGATCCTCTATTAAGAACACTTACATAATTTTGTAAGCTATATTTTTCCATTACAAGCTTATCCATATCCTCTAAACCTATAAAAAAAAACTTGACACACTAAATGTCTACATTTTTTAAAGAAACCTTAATTTCCAATAGTATTTTTGAAACCTTCAAAACTTCTTAAAAGTTTGAATGATTCCAACATTCTAGTATATAAGGTCACAATATCAATATCATTAGAGTTTAAACATTATAGGACACATATTGCTATCATGCATAAGATTCTTGCCTCTCAATAAGTAGATTTGGGGCATATATTGGTTGCTCATAAGGATTATACATATATGTTTCCATTAATGTTTCTTTTCTTCACTAGAATCATCATAAGACCATTAGATTAATGATAATCATTTAGTTCTTTACATTTCTCTATTTTAGATTGATAGTTTGTTTCATATTTTATTTTAGCTCTAATGGTTGAATTATTAAAATGCACATCCAATAGCATCCAAGTGGATATATATATAAAGGTCATTGATTTTGAAAAGTTAACTAGTGGTCGTAATATTCATAGTATAGATGTGAGGTTTCTTCTTTTAATAATGAAAAGCTAATTCTTTGTTTCTGATACAAAATTGAACCTTATTCATTCATTTTGTTGGATCGACATATATCATTAACAATTGACAATTGACTATAAATATCATGTAATTAATTTTTATGTATATTATTTTAGATAACATGTGTTAAGTCACTCAATAATAATAGTGGATGGCCTAACAAAACAAGGGGTACAATTATTTTCTAGCTTGGTTGTGATTTTTGTTGGTTAATTGGTTGATTTGCTTGTAAGGATTTGTGTTGTTAAACTTTTTGTTATTTTTTATGTTTTTTCTTATGTTGCAACTAGTAGGCTGAATGGATGGAAATTTTATGGTGTATTAAGTTGTTTTTGGTGTTCCTCTCCCATTGTGAAAGTGGATTTGGTGATGTGAAAGCATAGTGTGCTTGGTACTTTTTTTCTTCTTCTTATGAGTCAAGTGGTGTTTGCTTTATTAGTTAGATTTAATTTGTTTGAGTTTATACCCTAGGTATTTTAGAGGATTTTTTTTCCTATGATAGGGTTAGTGGGTAATTTTTATGTTGTAGATAGTTGATGGTGCTAATTTTAGATGCTACCAATTTGGTTTGCAAGTAATTTTTATCTTGGGTTGAAGAGTAATAATATACTCTTATTTTTATTGTTTGATGTGATGCTTTCTGTATCTTTTATATGATATGTCATTGTTTATTTGATACTTATATTAATTATTATTTTTATATTTATGTTGTTATATCCATTTCATTTTGACAAACTGTCCAAGTCTATTATATCTAGTAAATAGAATTTTTAAGGGGTCGATAATCATGATATTTTTGTAATGTAACGTCATTGTGTAGCTCATTTGTAATATATTTATATTTGATCAAATATTTTGTTGTACTAGATATTTGATACAAAATATTTTTATGAATATTTAGTTTAGTTGAATGTTTGTAGGTAAATATTTAGAAAATTATATCCATGTGTTAAAATACATATATGTGCATATAGGTACAGGGCTTGAGAAGATTGAAATGAATATGTTTACATATAAGTGTAGGGGTTTGAGAAGAATATTGAAATGTTAATTATATTATTGAATAAATAATTATGGCATTTATGACCAATATGTTATGTCAACAATAATAATGAATTTTAGTAGTGACGAAAAAATTGGTAGTTATTGATGTAAGAATTTATTTATTTATTTAATCACAAATATAAAAAATTGGTCCTTATTGGTGTGATAATTTATTTATTTACAAAAAAAATTATCACTAATATTATTTACAAAAACGTATTTTGTTAGTCGTTATTGCTTACTGAGACCAACATTATACGCCATTGCTATTACTTTTGTGACTAACATTATACGTTGTCGTTATTACTTTAAAAAAAATTTCAGTTGGTTGTTAAAGCCTTTAGCAAGGGACCAATAACAACCATTGATGAACAATAATTTTTTTTAGTCATTATTAACAATAACGACCAAATTTTGGCCATTAATGATGAAAAATGTTGGTCATTAAAATCCTAATTTTCTGTAGTGTCTGGGTCGATGCCCGAGCGGTTAATGGGGACGGACTGTAAATTCGTTGGCAAGATGTCTACGCTGGTTCAAATCCAGCTCGGTAGAACATATATGTGAATTCTTATGTCCTCAAGTGATATCATATGGGCACCTTAAATAAAATGTGGGGTGTATGTTCCAAGCTATAATGGTGTCTCCACATAGATTTATTTCCCCCTTTTTTGTTTAGTTCACATTATATTTTTGCCATTTTACATCCATGGAGAAGGATGATATGTTAGTATGACCCCTAGGGAGGAAAATGGAATAACATTCCACACAAGGTTATGAATAGATAATTAATTGATTTCTATCTTTAATAAATTTATTTCATGAGTTAATTATTATATTATATAATTAATATGTCTCTATGCCTCAATTAGGAAATTTAAGATATATCTAGAGAATCAAAAAGAAGGACCTAAAGTATACAAACTGGATTACCTGAAGGTGTGTATAGCTTTATATCTTTACTATGTTTTAATATTTACTATTTAATGCAGTTCTAACAACTTGATATGTGTATTTCATTTAATGTAGCATCAAAAACAAGGAGACCATGATAGTTATGCTATTTTCTTATAAAATATATGAGAGATATCGTTGCAAAATAACAAAGTGGAGATTCAGATGTATGTATTGATCACCATATATATATATATATATATATATAAAGTATACTTATAACCATGAAAATTGTGATCTTTTTTTACTTAAGTATATCAAAATGATGAGGTGAGATTTTTGGATAGCCATATTAACAAAGTCATACAAGAGTGATAGTCACATTAACAAAGTCATACTACATTAAATGAAATGCACATATCAATTTTTTAGAACTATACTAAATAGTAAATATTAAAACATAAAATAGATATAAAACTATACGCACCTTTATGTAAGCCAGTGCACAGTCTATTACTTTCCGGTATCTCCCCAACATATCTATTCCCAGGATAACATTAAAGTCTCAAAGGTCTAACTTAGCCAAATCCGTTAGGAAGTCTGTCCCGCCTATCTCTAAGGTCATAACCAAGTAGAGGCTAGTGCAATCCAATCTATCCCCAGAAGGCCGCATCACAAAAATAAATATAGTAGAAGATGGAGACAAGGCATCTCTAGCAATAAACGCAGTAGACACAAAAGATATAGATGCCCCTGAATCAAACAATACATAAGTTGGTAATGAGAGGATGGAGAACATACTAATGACCACATCCAACTGTCAATCAACCTCTGCCTAGCTGATGACATTCAAGTGTCTACCTAATAGTCCTCTTTGGTATCCTCTACGATACCCTCCAATAGGGTTGTTCATGTTATCTGATATCGGCTTATCCGATCTAATATATAAAGCAATTGGATCTAAAAAAGTAAATAACCGATCTAATATTTTATTCAAATCAAATATTTGATCTAGTCAACAAAAAGTCAAATAAACTAGATATCCAATCTGATAAAAATAAATAATATTTTTTATAATTTTTATTTTATATATAAATAAATTTAGATGTGTGTGTGTGTAATTTTTACTTGATTTAATATTTGGGCCAAAATTTAATTTATTTAAAATTATATTTTTAATATAATCTCTTTTTAGATCGGATAAAATTTAATTAAATCTTGTGATGTAGTAGCTTTAATTTTAGTTTTAACATTAGATATTTGTGGAGTAAGTTAAATATTTGCTGAGCAGATCAGATATTTTCTCAACAAATCGGATAATATTAAATATATTTGTGATTTGGTGGTTTTTTTATATTTAAAATTTTATTCGGATAATATCGATTATATTTTATATCACAGCCAAAATTTTGAATATTTGATATTTCAGATATCTGAAGTTTCAAATCAAATATCAAATATTATTTTTAGATATCTGAAATTTTGGATATCCGAAATATTGGATATTTGAACTGTGAACAATCCTACCCACCGAGTGTTAGCAACTCCTTAGAGAAAGAAAGTTGTTATGCCCGTCTTCTAAGCAGATGGGTAATACACAGCCTCTTAAGTCTTGTCCATGTTCTGAATCCATCCCTCTAAGATGATCGGATACTCATAACCATTATAGATCGGCGAGTGTTGTCTCGTAACCCTCCAAAGTCATTCTTCTTCGATACCCTCCTATGGATAATGTGGAGGTGGTGACGACGGCTAAAGATGAGCCAGTGGTGGCAAACACCTAATGAACTCGATGAACCTCTCCAAGGTCTCCTCTAGACGACCGACATGACTGTTAAGAGCCATGGAAAACTATTTGCAATATAAAAACATATTGAGAGAAGTATTCCTAGCTTACTAACACATAATACATATAATCACATTCAAAGGCTACCTAGACTACCCATTTTCGATTCCTCACAAATTAATTCGGGTTTTTGAAGAATCAAATTTTTCTGAAATATGAAATAGACCATTAAAATCAAATAAGAAATCATTTGAAAATCAAAATTTGAAAATAAATCACGATAGTCAAGACTAAAACTTTGATACCAACTTGTAACACCCTAAAATTTACTACTAAAAATTTTTGTTTTATAACAGAAGCATAAAATCAAACAACCAGGTGTTACCACCGTAATTCATATAAGTCTAGCTTACCAACCCATCCTTATGTCAATCACAATGCAAAATAATTTAAAATGTTCAACCAAATAAAATGAAAACGAGAAGAGTTTTATAAACTTAAATACAAGTTTAGAGATTAACTCCAAGTACAGTAATCCAAAATATAGATAAAAGGGAGATTATGGGTGTAACACGCCAACTTTTACTACTGAAAAAATTTATTTTGCAGCGGAAGTAATTAAGTAAAATAGTGGGAGTTACCGCCATAATTCTAGCTTATGCAACCATCCTTACATCAATCATACGGCTAAAACATTTAAGGTAATACAAGAAAATTAGAAAACAAAAGAATATTTATAGTACAATACTGAGTTTGGAGTCTAATTCCGAGTTTAACAATACAAAATACAAAAGAGGGATACCATGGATTAAGAGTGCAAAAAGAGTATCTAGTTAAATACATAAATCAGATAAAAAATACTCTTCACTTGACCCTAACATAGATGAAGTCACTCAGCTCCACATAAGGCGTCATAGGCAGCAAAATGATATAACTGATCTTGTGAGACTTACACATAAGATTTAGAGCCTTCTGCTCTTAGAAATGAGTAGCACCCATAATATAAGTGGTTAGTATGCTACGTACTGAGTAAGGGAACAATACTATCGAAATAGGGATATAAACAATACATGCTTTCATATTAGATAATAATGGAATAACCAAATAAATGAAACATCTCATAAGACAGAATATGATCTAGACCCCTTTATTAAGTATAATCCATTTTCATTCTTTTATATACATTGAGTCTAGAAACCCACTATTCTTAAACCGATGGAACGATCTAAAACTCTTCTTAGGGACAACACACCCGAGCCACTATTCTTTTCGGTGGATCAAAGATAAAAAAATATACTCTAGAAGCAAAACACCGTCGAGCCAATATTCTCTCCGGTGGAACATATATATATATATATATATATATATATATATATATATATATCGAAAAATAAATCACCTTGGTCTTAACTCGCGTATGCTTCCACTTTAAATCATTAGTATCTTTTCCATAAGTTAATATGATACATTTTCATTTCACAATGAGTAGGGACCCAACTATTCTTAATCTGGTGGAATGAACTGAAGCACCTTATCAGGATAAAAACGCTTCCGAGCCACTATTTTTTTCGATGGAATGGAGATTGAAAACATCTTCTCAAGGCAAAATGCTCCTGAACCACTATTCTCCCCGGTGGAACGAGATACATATATATAGAAAAATAGATCACCTTGGCCCTACTCATGTACTCTTTCACTTTAAGTGATTAGTATCTTATTCAAGATTGATTCTCAGGCATTGGACACATTCAAAATAGATATACATATAGCATAGGTCCAAGTCTTTAAGTCCTTTCAAACCCTAATTACACACCCTTTAGTATTCATTTTCCCTTATTGATTATTTCACACAACTTATATTATATTATCTCTAATTCCCCTCATGTTTATCATACCCAATACACACAACCTAATTCCCATAATTATGCTTTAATAATCTCATCCTGATATGTTAATCACATAAATATCCAAGACCCAAATTACATAGAATTATCATCACACCTCCCATAAAACTTTCATGATTACCAATCCTGATAAATAACCTCTAAATCTTAAACATAGAATAATGGTATTATCACTACAAGATAGTTTGGCCCAAATTAGCCATTGAATCATTTAAGGACCCCAAATAAAAATAATACTTCCATGAGCTCCTCATGCTATTAATATCATGTTTTAAACCTCCTAACACTAAAATACCAAAATTTTCTCATTATCCTATAATGATCAAGTTGCCCTTAAGAACAAATAAAAACCCTTATTTTTCCACACATGTTATTTTTCAAGTCCACAATTAGCCATCATACCTCATGAGAACTCTTAAGTCCATTTATCAAACTCACTTAGCCCATATTTCATACCATAATGCATATATTTTCACAAGTATGACATTATCACAACAAAATAATGATAGTACCTCTTACCCATTCTTACTTTCTTTTAATAATATAATACCCTTAAGTCTATATTTCATTCCATAGGATATATTCCCACAAATATGAAATTATCACAACAAAATATTAATGGTACTTCTTATACATTCTTACTTTCCTTCAATAACATAATATCCTTAAACCCATATTTCACACCATAAGATATAATTCCCCAAATATAACATTATCACAACAAAATATAACAAAATGGTACTTCTCACAAATTATTACTTTCTTCCAACATAACATTTATGTCATCACAAAATATCAGGATCAACACATGTTACATTATGTGTAAACAATATCATGAAAAACACATACCATACAAGCAAATAACATCAAAAACCCTAAACATCGAATAGTATCCTTACCAACTAGGACACCAAGCTCTAAGCATGCAAATCCTAGACTTCCTCCTCCGAAGCTATTGGAATACCACCTACAAAAATAATAAAATTCACGATTAGGCTGGAAGAGTTAAATCAAAGGAGAAATCAAGGTAAAGAGGGAAAAAATAGATATAAGCATAGTCAAATGGGAGCTTGAGATGTGTGGATGTGTAGAGGAATGTGTGGTGAAGTTATGGTTAAACTTTGGTGGTGTTTGGATAAGGTTTGGGGGTGAAAATAGGGGTGCATGGCTATGCAATAGACGGTATAGCTCTTGGTTAAGAGAAAATATGCTGCACGACTAGACGATGCAAAAGTTGCAAGGCCGTGCAGTAAGAGGCCGAGAGGAAAAACCATGCACGTTCAGGTGGTGCAAGAGTTGCATGACTGTGTTGAAGGATATTTTAGGTGTTCCACAACCGTGCAACAAGTGGTGCATAGGCCGTGCACTTTGAAATGATGCGATGCACAAGAGGAAGAAGAAAGTAAAAGAGGTGGTGATCGATGGCGATGGACGGTGAAGCCGAGGGGAGAGGTTGGGGTGACCTTGGTGGTTGGTCGACTGGCCAAAGGGCTGCGAGTGGTGGCTAAGGTGGTGGAAATGGTGCTGCGCAAGCCAAAAATAGGGAAAGAAAGGAGAAGAAGAAGAAAAGAGAGAAGGAGGAAAGGAGAAGGAAGAGGGAGCTCGACAATAGCTCTTTGACACAATTATAGGCAGAATGAGGCAAAACCAAAGAGGAAGAAGGATAGTGTGAAGTGTATATATATATGTGTGTGTGTGTGTGTGTGTATTATATACACATATACATACATACATATGTGCGTGTGGTGTGAGTTGGGAAGGGCGATAAGAACAGGGGGACCGGTGTGCGACGGAGATGATGGTGATGGTGCAGCTGCAAGGTGCTGATGATGGTGATAGTTGCATATGATGGTTAGGGTAGGGTACTAGTTGTAGGGTAAGGGTGGTGATGGTTGATGGAGGTGTTGCATGGGAAGGGAAAATGGAAGGAGAAATTGAGTGTGTGTAAGGAGTGTACAGTCAGGAAGGGATAAGGGTACAGAAGGAGACGAAGGAAAAAAAGAAAGGAGGTAAGGTGATGGGTGATAGATGTAGAAAGGTGATGGTGCAAGTGGGTGGTACAAATTGCAAGTGCAAGTTGCAACCAAGTCAAAGTGTGTAGCTTGAGGTTGGCGGGAGGAGGAGAAGAAAGAAGAAAAGAAAAGGAGAAAGAAAGGAAAAAGAGAAGGGTTGGGGGATTAGTTTAGGATGATTTAGATTAGCCAAAGGCGATTAGGATTAGTGAAAATTTTAGTGGGTTTTGATTTTGGTTTACGGATTACGGTTTATCAAAGTTAAGGTTTCAGAATCAGTTAAAATTTTGAGATTAAGGAGTTAGGTTAAGGCTAACATAAGATTAATTGATATTAGAATTAAATTAGGGTGCTAATAATACAGGATTAGGCTAAACAAATTTTGAGGGGGTATTATAATGGGTCTAAGAGTCCCGAAAGGACATCCTAGTAAAACCAATATTTAGATAACATGACTCTACGCCCAAAATTCTTAATACATAAAATCTCTCTACTCCATACAAAGTATCATAATCTATAAAATCATTCGCTTGGTCCTCATTGTCCACACAAAAACATCCGATTCATATGCTCTTGGGAAAGAGCACCACCCATGAAAAGGATGATCAGTACGCTACGTACTGAGTAAGGTAACAATACAGCTGAAATAGGGAAACGTATAATAATTACATGCATTCACAACGAAAAGTAGCAGACATATGAGATACAACAATCAATTCAGGGAAATTACTAATTTTAGATTCGTACAACTAGAATATAACATGATCCATTCTTTTATTTACATTAAGTTTAGGGACCCCACTATTATTAACCGGTGGAATGGTTCTCAAAATTATACAAACCCAGGATATAATGCTCTTGGCCACTATTTTCTACTGGTGGAACGGTTATCAATATATAAACCCAAGGGAAGAACGCTCCTGACCACTATTTTTATCCGATGGAACAGATAAGTACAATTGATCCTAACTCACATAGTCTTTCACTTTAAATGATTAGTATCTTATCCATGATTATGATCGTTCTTGGGATTTATTTTAAATTGACTTCAAGGAACTCTACTATTCTCAACCGGTGGAATAGTTATCAAAATTATACAACCCCAGGACAGAATGCTCTTAGTCACTATTCTCTACTAGTGGAACGGTTATCAATATATATAAAGCCCTGGGGCGTTACACTTCCGTCCACTATTCTCATTTGGTGGAACGGACAGGTACAACCAGTCCTGATTTATATGATCTTTCACTTTAAATTATTAGTATCTTAATCATAACTGGTTTGATGAGTACAAAACATAATTAAGGCAAACAAGATATTGACATACAGATATCAAGACCATCTTCAAAATTACTATTCACAGAGCTCCTAAGACCCTAATTTTATAGGTAAGTCGTAACTCTCTACCAAATTCAATATAAATCCTTAAAATAAAAATATTAACAACATATCCAAAATTCATGGTCTAACTCTAACATTTACACATGTAATAATAACATTGCACTTTTAAGGTTACTATTCCCTAATTAGGCCATTATCTTACTTTGAGAAATATAAGACATTCAATAATCACTCCAAAAACTTCTCATGATATATATTATCATATTTTAATCCACTAAAAAGTCAAAATACTAAAATTTACATATTAACCCATAATGACCAAAATTCCCTTAAAGATAACCAATATCCCTTATTTTACAAAAATATTATAGTTTCAATATCATTATTTTCTAATCCTCCATTTATTATCATACCTTTTAAATATAATTATTTCCCACTTATCATAATTTATTTGGACCATATTACTCTTTCACAAGTTATACTGTTCCATAAAATATGACTTATTAGCATAACAACATCATATCATCACATCTTTTGCCATTCTTACTCTCTTTCTATCATATAATCCATATTATCATAACACATCATTAAAAACATACATTTAACAATATATTAACAATAACATGCTAAAACACATAGCCATTCAGGTATTTAACACAAAACCCTAAACACCAACTAGTATCCTTACCAACAATGACATTGGGCTCTAAGCACGTAAATCCTAAATCGTATCCTCTAATATCACTAAAATATCACCTATGAAAACAAAATAATATACAATTAGGATCAAAGATTAAAATAAAGAGAAAATTTAAGGTAAAGGAGGGTAAAAATGAAAATAATTGGAGTCAAAGGGAAGCTTGAGTTCTTTGGAAGTGTGATAGTTGGTATGGTGGTGCTATGGTGGTGTTTGGGTGATGTTTGAGTGTGAAAAAATGGATACACAGCCGAGAAAGGGGGTTACATGGGCGTGATCAAGGTTTTGCATGCTTAGGTCGAGAGTTGTGAAGTTGCACGGATAAACTGTGTGAAGAAACACAGTTGTCTGCATGCAACAACATGCACAGGCATGAAAGAACAGGGGAACACCGGCATACGTGAGGTTGTGTGTGACCTGTGCGAGTATGCAAGGGAGAACACGATGATGGTGCATGGTTGTGTAAGCAACCGTACACGAGGCATGAGATGGTCTGTGAGGAGGCATGGCTAGGGCATGCGTGATCCACACGACCATACGCCTCACAAAAACACAACAGATGCATGACAAAGAGGGGGAGAAAATGGTGGCAATGGTTAGTAATAGTGAGGGGAGATGATGGGGTGGTCAAGGTGATTTCTTTACCAAGCACAAGGCAGTGCTTGGTGGTTGTGGTGTGTGTGGTGATGGTGATGGTGGTTTGGTCGAATGGAATAAAGCAAGAGGATGACAACAATGAAGAAGAAGAAGAAGAAGAAGAAAGGCTTGACACAGGCAGTTGCTCAATAGAAAATGGGTAAAAATTGAGGCAAAAAAAATGAGGGAGGGAGAGAGATAAGGGAGTATATGTGTGTATGTGTTTGTGTGAGGTGGCGTGCAAAGTAGAATGGCAGGGAAAGGCTGATGGGGATGATTGATAGACAGTGATGATGGTGATGAGCATGACAGAGGATGACAAGGGCTAGTAGAGGCACGAAGGAGAGGATGGTGGGAGGTGATGGTTGTGTGCTACAGAAGATGAGGAAAACACACGCAAGATAGGAGGAGGAGAATAAAAAATTGACACAAGAGGAAGGAAAAAGGAAAAAGGGAAAAATGATTAAGTAGGATTTATATTAGCTAATATAAGTATGGTTAATGATATAAATCTACAAGGAATAAAGTTAGGTTAAGAAATATAAATTATCCGGGTCAAAGATTAAGATTAGCTTAAGATTTTGGGATTAAGGAATTAGGGTAAGGCTAGAATAAAAGTTTCTTGAGATTAGAATTAGATTAAAGTATTAATTATATGGGATTAGGTTTAGCAAAATTTTGGGGTATTACAATATACATCACTAATACTTGTGTATAAGTTCCAAATAAATGTATGTGGGTTGGCAGCAAGTATTATTTTATTAAAAAAAGAGGCCATAAACAACTGTTTTAAAATATCATTGTTGTCTATACCTAAATAAGACATTTTTTTTCAAAAGAATTTCTTAGGGTATAGACGACAATTTTAATTTACAATTGTCTCCTATACCTTAATATGAAGTTTTTTTTTATAAAAATGATGGAGTACAAGGGGTTGTTTGGGGTAACTAAAATATTTGGGGTGCAACTTAGTTGGGATTAGTTTGGTTAATTGGAGCTTAACTGGTTGGAACAAAACAAAAGATGGGAGATGGAGTCACGTGAGAGGGGAGTATGATGAGGTTAGAGGGTTTGGTTAAAGGGTTAAATGACTAAAAAAATTAAGAGATCAATAAATACAAAATTTCTATCTAATTAATATATCTTAAAGTAAAAAAAAGTTCAAATAGCACATAATAAACGTAATAATAGAATATACAACTCTACAATAATTTCTATAATTAATTATACATAATTATTAATTTTATAATTAGAGTTTCTAAATTCTTTTGTGAGTTGTTGGCAAGTCCATCATAAGCATCCTTGGGAATAAATCCACAATTCCCTAAAATACATGCCTCATTAGTTAAAACATTAATTGTGTCATATACTCTAACACCATAATCCTTCATAGTTCTTAAAACAGACAATTGCTTATCTATGACTTTCTATTGTTACCATAACAAATTCCTACCAATTTCACACACATGATGACTGCACACCATCACATATTAATTCACAATCCATTTCTCATTTTTACCAATGTAAAACTAAACCATGGCCTTACAGCTAGTACGAATGTTCGTCTTTGTCTAAGTCCTCAAATGTTTGTCATTCTTATATTTCTTCCTAGCTTCTTAGCAGTAGTACCATTTCATGGAAAATTTTCCATTAACTATTTACCTTTCTTTGTTTTTCCTAATCCTATGCAAAACCCCTTTTGATATGCATAATCTTTATATATATTAGAAATCTCCTTCTCCAAATAATAATAAATTTTCATATTCTTTTATAGAAACTTCATATTTAACAACTACTAAATATATAAATAAGATAAACATATTCATCAATTGATTACAACACATTCATTGTATGCATGTAAGTATATTCATCGATTTATCCATATACATTCATTATATTAATAGGTATCAACCACAAATTCATCAAACATCCCTTGTATTCATTACGTGACTCTAAAATATTTAATATATCCATATGCTTATACCCATTGTGTTTCCTAGTGTATCTTCATTATATTCATCATCAACTTGTATACCTTTGCATTCTAACACAAAGTATATATTCATCGAATAAAAAATGGATATATTCATTAACTATTCATTGTAGATATTGATTATATTCACAACCACATATTCATTTTTTGTATGCGCAAAACATATATTTGTCTGTTCATCTATATATCATCATGCCAATAATTTTCAACTATAAATTCACTAGTTTAAAAACATCTCATATATTTATTCTCTAGCTAACTCTAAAATATTCAATATATCGATGCGAGTATATTCATTATATCCATGTTAGTACATTCATTGTGTTCCTTGGTGTATATTCATTATATTCATCAACTCTACCTATATCAAATCAAGAAGGATATATTCATTGAATATTCATTGTGTATATTGATTATATTCATGATCACAATTTCATTGTATGCACATATGTATATTAAATTCACCACTCAATATAAAGCAACAAAAATAAAACGGTAATAGAGCGAAATCAACAAAGAGAGAACGAACGAATATACCTAATGAAAGTTCTACAGCATCCGTATTTCTTCCCTCTTCGCTTCCGCTCGTGCTCCCAATCATATTCAAATCAAATACAATTGATAAATTACATGATTCAAAGAAATCAGGTACTCAAAATTAGAAATTGTCGTTGTAACTCGTTAATGCAAAATTCCATAAAACAAAAAATAAAATAAAAAAAGATTTGATGAGTCCTTGAATCAGAAGTGAGAAACCAAGCTCGTATCTAATATTATCAAGTTCACCCGTTAGCCGAGTATGCCCTGGAGCCTGCTCTCAGGTGCAGTGTATCGCACGGGACAAGACTTTGAACGCCGTTGGTTTGTTTGGGAGCGCACAGTTTTTGTGTATATATATATATATACTTTCTTCATATTAAAAAATAAGCTATTTTAGCTTTAAATTTTTATATACAAAAATAATATCACTCTAAAAAATTTGAAGCATAATTAGTCCATATTTACCTCTACTTTTCTTATATCCAATTTTCTCTCTCTACTTTGAAAAGTAAGAAGGTAGAGGGCACTTAAAAAATTGAACTTAAATTAAATATCCTTCTAAAAAATAATATGAAAATACATAACGCCATTAGCTTTTACAGATGGAAGAAGTGCTATTTAACATCAAAATATCCTTCGTGTTTTGAGAATGACAAATCATACACACTTACCAAAACAACTTATAAACAAATAGAATCGACCACGAAGAACAAACTGTTTTCCCAAACATGGTCTATGAAATACTCCTTACAAAATAGCTATACATGGAAATTTACACATCCAAACAACTAGCGTTCTGTTACAAAACCAACTTCCAACTTAAGTAGACTCTGACTAGCATTCCCACCCCTAATATAAAAAATTACTAAATAATAATTTCTGGATCAGTGATTGGATCCAACAACAAACATAGGCGTCTTCGGGACACTTCGTTCTCACTAATGTATTTCTCATGAGACAAAACTCCTCGGGATCATCCATCCTAACACTACTAATAGGTCTATCATTGTTATGCAGCGAGCCTTTGGAAAAAAAGCTTATTAGCCCAAACCACAGCTTTTTACCGGTTATTAAGTTTCCTAATTAAGGGGTATCTAGCAGATTTCTAAGAAAATGCAAAGCCAGGACTCCAATTCCAAAAGGCTACATGTCTAAATCTTCAACCCAGAGCGAATGGCGACTACGCCACTGACCAGATTTTCATATTCAACCTTTTGGAAACCTGCTTCTGCAATCATTGAAGCAAATACCCCTGCATTTAAATATTACAGGAAAATCAAGATTAAAAAAAAGTTACCATATCATGAATCAAAGTCACTTGATAGAAACCTTTGAAGAGGAACATGAACCCCTGACTGATGATCTATTTAAGGAACCCTACATATTTGAGTTACACGGTGTAAAACAGCTCAATAAGTTGTTATTAGGAATCAAGAAAAGGAGGAAAAACAAAGACTAAAAAAATAAGAGTCCTGTATCTATTATTATGTTTTCTTACTTACCAGTCCTTTGTCGTATATGACTTATACAGATATATAGATATCAGTTAATGTCTAAATAACTACTGATCTAAATTAATTACAGACACGTGAGTATATAAGTATATTCCTACGAATATTTCTACATCCCCCCTCTCAAGCTAGACTGGGACACTGAACCAGACCAAGCTTGACACTTAAGAATTGATGCTGTTGAGTCCCAAGTGGCTTTGTCATCAAATCAGCAAGCTGCAAACCATAACGAACTTGAGACATACAAAGAAAACCAGATTGAACCATATCTCGAACAAAATGACACTCAACATTATTATGTTTCGTCCATTCATGGAAAATGGGATTAGTAGCAATATGTAAGGCAGCCTTATTGTCACAATATAGTGGAATAGGTAGAGGAGGAGGAACATGTAGATCTTCAAGCAAACCAGCAATCCAAACAAGTTCACTTGAGGTAGTGGACATGATTTGGTATTCAACCTCAACAGAAGACTTGGACACGATTTTCTATTTCTTTGTTTTCCAGGAGACTAAAGACAATCCAAGGAATATGCAATAGCCTGTAAGTGAATGGCAACCAAAGAGACATGTGGCCCAATTGGAATCAATGTAAGAATAAAGTTCAAGAGATGAGGTAGCTGGATAAAAAAAGACCCTTATCAATGGTGCCTTGTAAATAACAAATAACATGAAGGGCAGCTTGCATGTGAGGGACTCGTGGAGCTTGAACAAATTGACATAAGTGTTGCACCGCATAAGAAAGATCTGGTCTACTCATATGAAGGTATAAAAGATGACCAATAAGACGTCTATAAGAGTCATGATCATCTAATAAAGAACCATCATCAACTGAGAGTTTAAGACCTTGAGGTAATGGAAAAGGAGCTGCTTTGCAATCTTGCATTTTAGTATCAGTGATGATGTCCAAGATGTATTTGCATTGGTTAACAAATGTACCAAATGAGGAACAGGCAATTTCAAGTCCTAAAAAATACCTCATTAAGCCAAGGTCTTTAATGGTGAAGGCTTTGTCAAGAGCAGCTTTAGTAGTATCAATATCGGCAAGATCATTTCTAGTTAGCAAAAGATCATCTACGTAGACTAGAGCAAAAGTAATAAGAGCATGACCATGTTTGACAAAAAGAGAATAGTCATGTTTGGATTGTTGAAAACTGAGACTAACCAAGCATTTTGTGAGTTCAACGTTCCATTATCGAGATGCTTGTTTTAATCCATATAATGACCTTCGTAATCTGCAAACCTATTCCGGAAGTACCTTGGTATATCCTTGAGGAGGTTGCATATGCACTTCCTCATCGAGCAAACCATGGAGAAAAGCGTTGTTAATATCCAACTGATATAAAGGCCAATGCTGAATTGCGGCATAAGCAATAAGAATTCGAACTATAGCTAGTTTTGCTACTGGTGAGAAAGTGTGTTTATAATCTTTGTTTTTCACTTGATTAAACCCTTTTGCAACCATGCGTGCCTTTTACCGTTCAACAAAACCATCTGATTTGAATTTAATCTTGTAAACCCACTTGGACCCAATTTCTTTATTGCCTTGCAAAAGTGTAATAATTTCCCATGTATCATTGGCTTCAAGAGCTGACAATTCTTTTTGCATAGCAGCAACCCATAATGGGTTATCTTTGGCTTGAAAATAGGTTGAAGTTTCTCACAAAGCTAGTATATTGGCTAAGGAGGCAGTATATTCTGTGGAAAAATGATCCAGATTGGTATTAACCAATGAGCAACGAGGGGAATCAGTAGAAGGTAAAGTCGGACAATGGAAGTCATTAAAAAAATGATGCAGGGTATCTTGTACGTGTGGATTGACGTATAGGTAAGTTGGGATGTGGAAGTGACAACTCTGGACTGTTATGGAAAATGGGTGATAAGGAATGATCTAATATATGAGGTACCAATGGCAATCGTGAGCCACTTGAAGAAAAAAAGTAGAAGTATGAATTGTCAAATCGTGATTAGAAGAAGGTAACTGAATAGGAGAAGGCATGGGGTCAAGAATAGGACTTATGAGGGGTAAAGAAGAGTTGGTGGGCGATGGTGGGTCACTCATCCCATTTTGAAATGGGAATATATCCTCTCTAAAAATCACATTTCATGAAACAAAGACCCTTTCTGCTTTAATATCAAACACTCAATACCCTTTTTGTCCACATAGATAACCAAGTAAAACACATCTTTTGGAACGAGGTTATAAGCTATCAGTTGTAGGGTAATGTACGTAGCAAAGGCAACCTGTGATTCTGAGACGATCATAGGTGAGAGTTCTATTGTAAATTATTTCGAAAGGTGTTTTTCAAGATGAAATGGAAGAGGGTAGTAGGTTGATTATGTGAGTGGCAGCAATAACACAATAACCCCAAAATTTGATAAGAAGATGTGCATAAAATCTAATGGCCCAAGCCATATCAATCAAATGTCTATGCGTCCATTCCAGCCTTCCATTATGTAGTGGTGTATAAGGTATAGAACTTTGATAAAGAATTCCTTCCTTAGGAAACATCTAAGAGCAAGCTTGATTAAGTATCTCACTGCCATTTTCACTCTGTATTCATTTAACTTTGGAGTTAAACTGGGTTTTCACCTATTACAGAAAACCAGAAATAGTAGCAGGGACCTGATGCTTGTTGTTGAGAAGGAAAGTCCACGTTGCTCTTGAGCAATCATCTACAATCGTAAATAAATAGGTGGCTCCACATAATGATCGGGTCTTGTAAGGACCCTATAGGTCAACATGTATCAATTCAAAGCAAGCAGTTGCTATAGAAGGATTAGGAAAAAAGATTTTTTGTGTTGCTTAGCAAGATTACAAACATAAAAAATGTATGTGGATAATCCATCACAATTATAGACATCTATATGTTTCATTCTAGATAAGGAAGTATGACCTAATCTAGCATGAACAAGTGAGATTGGTAGTTTACAATCATGAAAATTATTACACTTATTGATGCTTGATGCACTGTTGTTGTTGTTATCAAGAAGATATAGACCATGTTGTCTATTACCCGAAGCCACTACAGCATTATATGTAGGGTCCTGAAATGAACAATGAAGAGGATTACCTACACTCAACAAATGATGTTTAAAATTAGGAACGTATAACATCCTTCAAGATAATTTAACCGAGATGCACATCACCAATCTTTGTGACCCTCTGTTGTGTTCTATTAGGTAGGCTAATGTATGTAGGAATAGGAAGTGTATGAAATGAAACAAACAGAGATTCATCATGACACATATGGTTCGATACACCTGTGTCAATAATCCAAGTAGGAACATAAGAAATATGAGATGCTGTGGCATTTGTACCTGCAAAATTGGCACTCAAAAGATCGATTCCACTTCCATTTTGCTTCAAATTTTTCATGATCTCTTGATAAACAGCATGCACCACTGCTGGATCTACAGTAGGTGGTACACCATTAGTTGAAACAAAATCCAAGGGATTGTCCATCATCTCTTGACCATAAGTCACATTCACAACTACCCTTGTGGTTGGTTTTCCTTTCACCTTATCATACCAATCTGGATAGCCTATCATTTTGAAACATTGTTCCACTATGTGTCCCCTTTTATGACAACGAGAGCAACTTTTCAAGGCCTTTTCCCTTTTTGAATATCAAGTTTTATTTTGTGAGTTGAACCCCATAGGTTTAGAAGCTGTCATGGCATTAGCATTAGCATCCCTGTTAAGTCCAACAATATTAGTAATCTCTCTCCGTTTCTCTACACGTTGGAGTATGTAGCAAGCCTTATTAACAGCGGGTAAAGGATCCATAGCAATGATGGAACCTCTAATGTTTTCATAGCTATCATTCAGTCCTACTAGAAATTGCATCAATTTCTGTCTTCCATCTCGTTCCAAGATTCTCTTTAGCAGTAAGCAAGTACACTTATCAACCACACCGCAGTTACATTTAGCTAATGGATCCACACTCTCAATCACATCCCACAGTCTTTTAATATTTCCATAATATTCAGCAATAGAAAGATTTCCTTGATTTAACAAACTGATGTCACAATTAATTTGCAGTATGAAAGGAGCATTTGACTCACCAAATCGTTCGAACTTTTCATCCCATAATTGTTTAGCAGATGATGCATATATGAAATCTTCTGCTATGTCTCATTGCATTGAATTAATGATCCAGCATGAAACAATATAATCACATCTCAGCCAAGCTTGGTATTCTGGAGAATTTTCTTGAGGTTTCAAAACCGTACCTTCAATGAACCCTAATTTGTTTTTCGCATTCAAAGCCCTAATAAATCCTCGGCTCCAATTCAATTAATTTGAGCCATTGAAAGTAGAAACGAGAAACTATAATCCTAGATGATCACTAGATGTCAAGTAATAAGGGTCATTATAAGCATGATTAACAGATTGATTCTCTTGATTTCAAACTATGTTCTCATCTTGCGATTGAATTGGAATAGCTTTGTTATCAGACATTATGAATTTGATTGAAAGAAAATAGAGACAGATGAATTAGAAAGCAAGAGTATCGAGGAAACCTGCTTTGATACCATGTAAAACAGCTCAATAAGCTGTTATTAGGAATCAAGAAATGGAGGGAAAACAGGAACTCTAAAAATAAGAGTCTTGTATCTATTATTACGTCTTCTTACTTACCAGTCCTTAGTCGTATATGACTTATACAGATATATAGAGATCACTTAATGTCTGCCTAACTAACTACTGATCTAAAGTAATTACATAAACGTGAGTATATATGTATATTCCTACGTATATTTCTACACATGGGAGTAAAAAAACCCTTTGCATGGTACTTGCATTTTTACTTGCTTATTAAGACAAAATAAGAACCTATGCTGGCAAGGAAAGTGGACAGTAAAAGGAGGGCTCCTAAGATATATGAAGACTAATGTAGTTACCAAGTCTCTACAAGGTGGCAAAAATAGCTTAACAGTTCAGGCACACGAAGTAATGGCAAGCATATTTTGAGGTCTTCAGTGTTGAAATCTCAGAGGCTATGAATACACCCAAAAAAAAGGCCTCTAAGAAAGATTATCCTCAATCTCTTGCATCATTTTTCTCGTCTCTGAAGGAGTACATCATATGCACATGCATCCTGGAATATTTACAATTAAAATTTTCTCTATAACATAGAACAATTATTTGCCAGCCGAGCAGATATGAGTTAATAAGATTAAACTACATATAAGGACAACTTCTAGCCAATCTCGCAAGCATAATAAGTTAAAAGGAAAAACGCAAGGACGCAAATGTGGGTTCAAAATACTACCAGATAGAATTGATGAATTAGAGGAAACCCTAAAAGGTATAAATGCAAGGTTCATATTCTATTGCAAGTATAAACATTGTTTCATCCTTTTTACTCAAGGAAGAAATCTGAATAATCATCTCATTCAAACATTTACTGCTTCTATGTCCTTTGTAGTCTAACCAGTAGGTCGCAATGATTAATCTTGATAAAACACAATCAAGGGACAGTGGCACGAAGAATTCAAGACTTAGAAGAAGATTTATATAACGAGAGGTGGTTACGTTATGTTAGTATGGTACAGTAAACATCATCAAGATTGTAGGTAAAAGTATATTTCAAAATAGTTCTTCGGAGGATAAAAGTTCTTATGTTAGTGAACTGTTCCTTGAGAGTGCGTCCCTGACTTGGTCATCGTGTGCAATGATTTTGGAATTTTTATTTTATGGAAGCTTAGATTCTTATTAGACTTTGAATATTTTGATGAATAAAATCTGAAGATTTATTTAAAAACATCCACAATAAATTAATCCTAGGATGTTCAGTTATATTTGTTTAAAATAAGAAAAATATGGTTTAAGCAAACTTTAACACATACATTTGAAATGTTTTATCACCGATCTTTTTAGATCTCTCGGGATCCAATATCTGTTATTAGATTGGACTAAAATCTAAGTTAAAAATGATTCAAACTTAATCAACTTGTATCTATTTTCATGAGAGCTAAATCGTAGCATACAAATATAAGAAGCAAGAAGGCTGTTCACAATATTGTTCCTCAAAATTACCCCCATAAAACCAGATTGTGTTTATTGAGTCGTCATTGAGTGTAGTTAGATCTCTTAACTGAAGTTGCACAGTACTGCCTTCGAGGTAAGGCGGGGTTTTCCCACTAAGAGTTGAACTTTGTTGACGTTAAAATGCTCAAGAGTTTAAGTTTGACCATTGGCAAGTTCAGAAGTTTTAATCTGTGCGTTGCTAGATTCAATGTTGAACTTAAGAGTTGAGTGGTGCAACAAGAGTTGGTTATATGCATGTTCGGCCAGCAAATAAAAAGTATAAATAACCTCAATCAATTGATGCAAGTATTAAAAGAGGTAGCACTATGAATGTAAGCTACCTAAAGGTTTCAACTCTAAGTAGAAGAACCACATAAAATACTTGTGTTCGTTATTTTTTTTAACTGCTTACCAAACCGTTGTCATATAACTTACGAAACAAAGAGTACACCTGAGAATATTCCACTCTTTAACTGGATTAAAACGTCTGTACGGTAAAAACGCTGAGCAGAGTCCCTACCGAACTAAACAGAAAGTATTTAGGTATCCCTTGCAAACTTGGAATTCAGACACCATGGGACCTTAGTTCCAAGATGCTATTGGTAGAAGACAAGGGAGAAGAAAGAGAAAAAAAAATAGCAATCAGAACCAATGGAAGAAAAAAAAAATAGAAAGAGGAACAAAGGGTGAGAAGTGTGGCAATGGAGAAGTAGAAGAAAAGGGAGAAGAAAGAGAAAATAGAACAAGGAAATATATTGTGAGGAAGACAAGAAAAGAAAGCAAAAGAATGAACGTTGAAGGTTATTCTGAATCTATCATTCAATATGCTACATCCATCTAGTATCAATGATTGATCTTATTGGGTTTGCAATATTTGCATGCAACATATAATTTCCAGTCTCTATTATCGAAGTCCTTGAAATTGGACTTCTCTGTACAGAAATACGTTCATAGCTAATTGTAGAGGGTAGTGTTGAATTTTTTTTGCGAAGAAACTCTCCACTCGTTATCATGGACAAGAAGTGGAAAAGAGGACGTGCATGCATGCAAGTTTCAACGCTACTAGAAACTCATTAAACTTTGTCAGGAGACATAGGCTTTATGAGTCATGCAACTAAGCACCAGCTAGAAGCACATACAAACGATAAGTTATAGACTATGAATCAATTACCTGGAATGGGAAACAGCGAATGCTTTCCACCAAGTAACGGTAAGATTCTCTATCTCCCGTCACAAAATCACCTACAGCTGGAATGACAGAAAATGAGTAGTGATCATACCTGCGAACATGGAGAAAATTTACAGTCATTGACTTCTACAGTTGAACTAACAGAAAACATGTGACAAATAGAAGGAATAAAAATAAAGCCCAACTGGCATCAACTTTGAACTCCTCACGATTGATACTTGATTTAGGAACATCTAACAGAATGTAAGGGTAAACATGAGCATATAGATATAGCTAATGTGTCAAAACCTATGCTACAAAAATTGATTTGGCCATGGGATTTCATTCAGATGCAATAAGTCCAATCATAAATTTAAACAAATAAAATGGATGTAAGGATTGGATAAGCTGAGTGCATTTAATGAACAATTCTTTCATCAACTGATAACTTCTGATCAATTATATCTGCATCCAGAAGACACAGAACCAGCTGAAACAATAGAGTGGAAGGAGGCTAGTATACCAGCAAGGTCGCATGTTCTATAAAATAAGTCATAGAAGTAGTAAGAAAAAGAATAATGCTAACTATTCCAAATCAGCAAAGAAGGGAAACATAAGGGAAAAGAGGATATGCGCTTCACATACTGTGTGAGAAAAGTAATCCAATCGTGAGAACAAATACTGAAGAAGGTGCATAGTCATTTAAAACTCACAATTGCTTAAATACAGGAGCTTCCACACAGCTCAACTCCAGACAGAGAAATCTCCCTCCAGGTTTTATCACCCTGGTAAATATCCAAGTCAAAATGAAATATGAAAGGTGAAAAACTCAAGTACCCCAAGATATATGAAGCAACAGAGTGAGAACTGAGAAGTCAAGTGTTATTTCGCAGAACTATTGGTGATACACTGTTGAAGCTGCAGACCACTATGCATTCATTATAATTGACACAGCATATCATCTCTTTTAGTATTTAGAATATATGACCTCTTATCATGTTCCCTAACAGAAAAATCCACAGCTTCCATATTAATGATTTATGCTGAAGCAGCCTTTCTGCACCTATGATACATCAATCGAGCTTTATGAGAACCTTAATTTAGCCTGCAAGCACCAGATCCACCATGTAGAAGGTGCAATTCATATATTTTTCAAGTCTTTGAATAATAACAGAGATCTGGGATCGCTCAAAAACAATCTTAAAACCCTAAATGAACAAACAAAAACAAAAAGCATGACCAGCAATACCCCTAGAACATAACCTGAACTGAATTCTACCGCATTCCCAGTACCCATACTTCTATAACATCCAAATTTCTAATCCATTAACTCTTATCATAGAAGCATGGATAAGATGATTCATTTCCCTAGTAAGCTCTAGCTTACATTGGCACTGCTGACATGCTAAAGTTAACTCAGATGGGAGAAAAACATAAAAAATAACCTTCCAATATAACTAATAACTTTCACCAAAAGGGAACTCTCCTCCCGGCATATTTTATTCTCCAAGTATAAAGTCTCCAGAGGCCAATGAGTGACATTTACAGCATTTAAGATGAGGAAAGTTTCCATCTTTCGGCAATAAACGAGTACTGAAGGCACAGAAGTGACTGGATAGCATCAGATAACACTGCAAGATCTTCATTCTGATTTGTTGATGGTCAACAGTTACATGCCTAGAACCTAATTTTAAATACCCTGGTCATCCGTAGGGAAGAGTATGGATACAAACATCATTGCTAGGCACTCTAGGGAATTCATCTTCTTCAATCATCACTAAATTTCAAAATTTTTATATCAACCAGATATTTTCACAGATATCTATAGTCAATGAATTACCTGAGGAAGACAATGCACATAGCCGCTTCCTGCCCCACCCGCCATCCGCAGAGAGAGAGAAAAAAGACAAAAAAAGAAAAAGAAAAAAAACACTGCAAAAGAAAGGGCCATTCATTTGCTTGAAGTTCCATTCGCATATTCTGCACAATCTTTTTCTCTTTATCCTTCAAGTGTCCAGTATGGGCATTTGGCATACCACTTCAACAAGAAACCATTGTTTATCCGTCCAAATCAAGAATGAGGAATTCATCAGCAAATAGAGGTCAATGAAAAAGAAAAAGAAAAAGAGGAAGGAAGAAAATGCACACATAGGGGCTTTCCTCTCCCATCCCCAAAGGGGGGAAAAGGACCGAAAGCACTGCAAAAAAACAAGGGCCATTCATTTGCTTGAAGTTCCATTCTCATATTCTGAGCAATCTTTTTATCTTTATCCTTCAAATGTCCAGTATGAGCTTTGTGCATGCCACTCCAACAATAAACCATTGTTTATCCGTCCATATCAAGAAAAGCTCTGGTTCTGGAATATCAAAAGAATTGAAAAACAGCCACATACAAATTCGCTCTAATAATTCCTATCAACCTGGCCTTTTCCCTGTTTACTTAACAACTCATAGCAGTGAGAGCAAAGGCACAAGACACATTAAGGTGCAAGACACCAAGCGCAGGCCTGTACCAAAGCTGGTCACATCACTGGAAGCTAACCAAGGTGCAGACACCACACAACTGCTGCAAGAACCTAGACATGCCTAAGTACACTTAATCACAGAGAAAAAAGAAAACAGGTGTACTATCTCTAAACTCTGACTACACCAAAACAACTCAGTTAGAATCCTGCCTTCAACTATATTCCCCAAAACCAAGATCTAATTTCCAAATTAAAAATATTGTTCTATCAATGATATCTACATTTTTCTCTTTTGTTTCTTAAAATTTCTTTCAGTTACCACCCTGTAAATTCTTCCCTGTTTCTTTAGCGCTACTCCACATCTCACAATGAGAAGAAAGGAGGGGGGGGGGGATGTACACAAACCGAGAAAATAGAGGCTATAATGTGAGATTCATCCTGATCTTACCTGAAAGCTTCGGCTAGAGCCTTCTCTATATGAGTAACATTCCTGATCCCAAACACGATTGAGTAACTGTCCATTGTATTATCCTCAAAATTCAATGCTTCCGCGTCTCCTTCAATCCATATAAGGGATTGTTCGCCAAAGCCTATAAAAAACAGAAATCATAAAATAAAAAGTTCATAGTCCAACAAAAAGAAGGCCAGGTAAGGTAAAAATGAATATGTTAAGGCACACGATATCTTCTGCCTCAAATCTTACCCCTTTCTAAGGCCCTTTTTTTCCCCACATTTAACATGTTTGGATTAATGTCGCATATGTATACTTGAGCTTCTTCTTGAAAATGGACTAATGCACCTTGTGCTGCTCTGTGCTTGATCTTGATCACGGCTTCCAGGACCCTGAAAGCAACATCACCTGCAAAATGCAAAACATTTGCCTAGTTTGAGATGTACAGGCCAACTCAATTCTTTGGCCAACTACTAATCAGTCTCTGTAATGAAGTAGCGCAGCAGCACCACTTGAGATAAGCCTGCCAAAAACAGAGGATAGCCCTTTGTTTCATAGACACAGGCTTAGAACAGTACCCAAAAAATTGGAGATAAATTTTTCGAAATGAAGTAATATAGTAGAATCTCAATAACAATAAGAAAAAAGGTCAAGGTAGGGAACATCATTTACACATTTATCGTATCCGATAGAATAACTTCTTCAGATATACATCAGGCTCATATTAATATTATTTGAGAAAATAACAAATGAAAAAAGAGAATGACCATACCCAACCCAACATGATGGATCAAACTGCCAAATGAGAGATATTTTTTTATCCTATTTCATATTCTACCCCCACCCCTCAAACCAAAAAAAAGGGAAAAAAGAATCAGCAGACACTATCATTAAACTCTCAGGGTTTGGAAAAGAATCAGTTGTTCAAGCTACTTTATGTACCTCAAACAACAATGAAAAGGAGGAGGGGGGGGGGAGGAGGGGGTCCGATAGTCTGCCCCAGCAATTATACTAATAACCTCCATCTTATACTTCATCAGCACAGCTGACCCTGATATTTTTTTACCTCACAGAGTTCAGAATGTGAGAAGGATTAATACCAAACCTGTCCCACCAGCCACATCAAGATGCCTCATTCCAGGAAATGGATTCAGTTCAGATACGAATCTGTGAGGAAAGGAAATTGTGTTAAAAGAAAAGAGTAAAAATTAGGTGTAGATGTAAAATACAAAGAAGATCCTCAGTCAACACCCTGTGTTGGCCATGTTCAAAGAGGAAGCCAGAACAATAATAGAAACAAACCTATCTTTCCAGAGTCTGTGCAATCCACCACTCATCAAATCATTCATAAGGTCATAATTTGAAGCAACACTAGCGAACACGTCACCAACCAGCTTACTTTTTTCTTCTTCACGTACTTCTTTAAATCCTACAAGAGGAACAATCATAAGCAGTGCATCCAAAGTTATTATGCACAAAATATATTTTCAAGTCATTACAAAATGAATATTACGTGTGCAAAGTGCATAACCAGTGCCAAATCCGAATTACAAGTGTATGTAGATCCAGATATTACCATGCCATGTCATAAAGTGGCAGTGAATTTCATTCATGACAAGGTCCGAGGTGATCTAGATGTACACAGTTTCACCTTTATGACTTTCTTTGTTTCACAATATAAGAGATATCAGGTTTCCAATTTTGTTTCATATTACAAAAATTATCAATAATTAAATGCTTTGTTTTCAATTCTAACCTTCTATTTCTCTCTTTCCAATGTCTTTCCAATTCGATGAATAAGGAGTATAAACTTAATATGAGGGTATATTAATAAAACTAGGTAACTTTTTGTCTAAAACTGAATACTCGCAAAAAACTAATAGTAACTTGTAGGCCGGTAGTCAACAGCCAAAAGACCAACAAAATACCATTTGAGGAGGGTTTGAAACTAGGACTGTGATAAGCCCTCAATTAGACGCAATGGGAGGAAATGATTTGGGGAAGTTGGACCGGGAGAGGGCATATGGGGGGATACACAAGCTAAGGAAAGGAAGTTGTTAAGTCACCTACTTTTCAGTTGTTAGATTCAGTTATGGATATTTTCTTTTCTTTTCTTTTTCTTTTTTTTCTTTTTTCCTCTATAATGAGTTTGTTCGGATCCTTGTGTCACGCGCTCAAAGGTTTTGGCCCCAGTGCCCCTAGCGAGGCCAGCATCAAACACACAATTCTGCTGACCACCATGCTGAATATGCACAACATCCTACAATTATAGCACATAGAAATGTATAGAAGAAATACCGAGTCGTACCTGAGACATAATGTCAGCATTAGCAACCATCAAACAACAAGGGAACACCCATATCCGCATGGCTCATTTGCAAGATGCCTGAAGCAAGTCATAAATCGTGACATTCTCTCCCACCCAAAATTGCAAACGTCCCCATTTGCATATCAGAGGTGTCCCAACGTTGCTTTCCTGTGCCTTAGGCATTGTCCCCTTGATAGTCCTTCAACACTCACCCAATGTTAAGAAAGCACCAAACAAACAACATACGTTACGCCACGAGGCTCAAATTCCAACCATCATCTTGCATCCAACACAAATTGTTTACCCGACCCCCCCCACAGCAACTAATACTAGCATGCCCAAGATCACCTCATCAAGCGGTCCCCAACAACTCATTTCAATGGCCTAGATCCCACACCAAACCACATCCACCAACACTCCTCGTCAACGGACCTGCGTAGCACACATGACCACACAACTTCACTCCTTTGCAGCTGGTTATCCCAAGTGTGCCTCAAATAAAACGGAAAAATGCTTGCTGACTGGTAAGAGCAACGAGCTGCTCTAATACCACTTGTCATGCACTCAGAGGTTTCAGCCCCAGGCTAGCATCAAACATATAATCCTGCTGAAAACCATGCCGAATATGCACAAAATCCCACAATAATAGCACATAGAGATGTATAGGAAGAACACCGAGTCGTACCTGAGACATAATGTCAACATTAGTAACCATCAGGCAACAAGGGAACACCTATATTCGCATGGCTCATTCACAAGATGCCTGGGACAAGTCACAAACCATGACACTTAGGTGTACATGTGAGATCATGGGATAGAGGGGAACGATAGGAATTGAGTAGCAGTGGTTTGGGAGGCACCAAGCCCTTATATAACCTCTATTTTCTCTATTTCCTCCCTAATAAAATCCCAAAAATTCCCCTCTATCATATATATTTCCCTTTGTGCTTATGAATCTAGTATTAGAGCTCTCTTCAATCCTAAGGGACCATGGCTCCGAGTAAGACTAATTTGCTAGAAGGGAAGTTGACTCAAGAGGAATTGAGAGTGAAAGGAGGGAGATCCGAAGTGAAACTATGAAGATGGGAGAGAGGATAACAACATTGATAAACAGATGGGAGAAATAGTAGAAAAATTGGATCAACACTTCAAGACTGGGGGTTTAAGTTTGTCCATTCGAGATACAGGGATACAAAAAGAGGATGAAGGAGTTGATGCTTAGGGTGCTCCAGCCGCTCATCCTAGTGCTCCAAAACCAAAACTGAGGGTTTATGCTTGAAACCATGCCAGTTAAAGCTTCCTCTGTTTGATGGGACATATCTTGATGGCTGGATCTTCAAGGTGGAATGCTATTTCACTTTGAATCAAGTGGGAGAAGTGGAGAAACTGAAAGTTGTGGCTATGGCCATGGAGAGAAAGGTCTTAGCCTAGTTCCAGTATGTTGAAGATAGTAAATGCTTCAATTCATGGCCTAGATTCAAGGAAGCACTTGTGATCCAATTCCAATCTCACCATGAAGGCTCACTATGAGTAATTCCTGGCCCTAAGACAAGATGATACAGTGGAGGCATACATTGAGAAGTTCGAGTTGTTTACCTCTCCTCTCCAGGGACAATTAACCACGGAGATATTGGAGAGTACTTTTCCCAAAGGGTTACAAGCCCAGAATCATGCAAAATTCTAGATGATGAGGCCCATGAAGCTGGTCAAACTCATAGAAGCTGCTTAGATGGTAGAAGACAGGAACCTGCTTGTTTTGGAGGGAAAGTGGGTCGGATATAGAAGTGTGGGGAATCAGGTAAAATTAGCTAGTGCTCCACTTAACCTTGCAATGCCAAACTATGATGGAATAGGCCTAATGGACTCGCTGGGGCTAGGAAAACTCCTCCCTGCCCCTCACCAACAAAAGCTAGGGGAGATTCGGCAATCTGAAGGCCTCTCACTTCACGACGGTTAAGTGACAAAGAACTTTTGAGAAGGTGTGAGAAGGACTTATGGTTCAAGTGTGCTGAGCGATTCACCTCAAGCCATGTATGCAGAAATCACCTCCTTCAAGTAAAGCTAGTGGAAGATGAAGGGGCATTAGAGGAAGAGGAAATGACTGACTAGGGGGTGAAGCTAGGGGAAAAGAGGTAGGATAGGTTGAAGGTTTGATCAAACTCTCAATGAACTCCATAGTTGGAATCAGCACTCACACCATTAAGCTACAAAGACATATCCATAGAGAAGCTATGGTGGTTTCGATTGATTGTTGAGCCACCCACAACTTCATTTCATAGGAGCTTGTGAGGAAACCCTCCCTCCCTATGATACCTACAGCTCCTTATGGTATCCTACTTGATATTGGAAATTCGATCCCTGCTAATAGGGTATGCAAAGGGGAGCGGTTAAGGCTGCCAGAAGGCGAGGTGGTGGAAGACTTCCTATCCTTAGAGCTGGGAAGCGTAGAAGTGATTTTGGGAATGCAATATCTTGAAAAACTAGGCATAATGCAAGTTAATTGGAAAAATCAAGTGATGAAGTTCATAATAGGATTGATCCAAACATTTACTAGAGGGTTGTTCCTTAGGAGAAACAGAAGAGGAGGAGGTTGGGCAGGCTATTGTTCCTAAGGAAATTTCAAAAGTGATTAGTGAATCCTCATGTCGCGTGGACATACCAATGAGCCTCCCACTGGTGAGAGAGATGGACCATTAGATTCCATTACAGCTAGGGAAAACCTCAATTAGCATTTTCTCTTATAGGTATCCTTATGATCCAAAGAATGAAATTGAACGTTTGGTTGACACTATCCTCTTGAATTAGCTTTTGAGAATAGGGTTGAATTCTACATAACGTCATGTCGGCAACCTATAAAAGGAAAGAAGCAAAGAGTAACAAAACCAACAACTATATCAAGGGGATGCAACCTATACACAATTTCACTCTAAATAGTTCCATTATATGACCAAGAACTAGACATAAATCGCTTGAGACAAGGAGATAGGGGCCATCAAACTAAATGGCTCTATGTTGAGATACAACCCACAACTGTAGATAAATCCCTTACAAAGAATAAGACATGGAGAATTAAATAGCTCAACATGGTTAATAATATCTTCTCTTACACAACTGTTTAAGATGAGAAAAATGTTATCATGGTTGATATTGCTTTCATTAAGTAGTCTAGTATTTGGTGGGCAATATTAACCTTCACCCAAACTAAACTAGATTGTTGATTAGAGTTGACTACAATAGTTAGTGGTTAACAAGTTCAGTTTATTTCTTTCAATAGGAATTAAACTCCAGATTTTATAAGTTGGGGAAGGTCCTACAATGAGACACATACACGGTAATAGAAACTTGCAGTGAGGTATACCTTTGAAGATAATCATCCTAGTAGGTGATAAGATAAATAGATGGTCAGCATCTAGCATGAGTTCAATGGTAGAAGCTTACTCTTATCCTAGTAGGTGATAAGATAAATAGATGGTTAGCATCTAGCATGAGTTCAATGGTAGAAGCTTACTCTTTGTGGAACATGTTATTTCAAGTGGAAAAGAAGAATAGCTTTTGGCAATGATCATTCCAAAAGGCTTATGATTGAACAGCTAGTTTGCTTAAATCTTTTACCAAGTCAAGCAACTCTAAGCTTTTATGCTTTAACTATGATCAACTTGATTATTATCACAAGAACTACCATGAACAAGAAGCTCCTGCAGAGATTAGTTTGGTTAAGCCTATTGATGCCTAATGGGTTCTTGAAGTAAGGAGTGGAACCAAGGTCTCTTATCTAAAATATGATAGATCTTTAAATCCGAGAAGTGCAGCTTATTAATCATCACAAGTACTAAGATAATGAAGATGTAGCAGTTGGATTAAGTCATTATTGTTCTTATTTAGAAGTTCGAGGTCAAAATTTTCTCTACATAACTCACAAAAAATAGGGAGGAGAAGTGCATACTTCCTTGAAGTGACAAAATGTATCGTATTTGACTGAACCTTTGCTCTGCTCATTTACTAAGGAAGTCAGTTACCCACCTACCCCAAGTGTCTAAATACTATTTCCTTCATCACCAATTACATTTCATCCTCATTTATTACTATTTTAATGTATACATCAGATATAAAGAATAAAATAACTTCATTTATTATGAAAGAGATGCATAGTTGCATACCAGATATAAAATACTATTACTTCTCAGGAAGTATTTCGCCACAACTTAATTTATTAGAAAAACTTACTAAGGAAGTTAATTTTTTTGTGCCCAACAAGTGCTTAATCATAGTTCATCTAAAGTGAACCATCACTTTTGGCGCAAGTTCTAAACTATTCTTAACTTTCTTCACAATTTACTATAAAGTATTGCTAACATCAAATATATATATATATATATATATATATATATATATATATATATATTATAATGCATATACAAATTGACAATAAACAGCAATTTATTTCATCTTCATTTCAGCACTTAATTTACCCAACAGAGCTCGAGTTGGGTTGAATGGTATGGTCTATACTCCACCTCGCCAAGGGCCAAAGAGTTGGAACTCAACTCTTTTGTCAAAGCCTTTATTCATAATTTAAAGAGTTTCATAATATTTTTTATTTTAGTTTGTTGTTATCTTATTAGTATTTGAATTTAACTTTACTATTTTAAATCTTATCCTTAGTCATTTTTCCTAGTTTATTGAGTGGGTTAATAAAATTATTGTGATTTTTCTGAAAATCCAAAGTTACCCTACATAAAAGACAAAAAAGCTAACTATTTTATCTTAGCTGTGTAGAATAACATATGTAACTGTCTGGTTTTCACCATGAAATATGTGGTCAAATTATTCTCATCCGAGTTAAATTCCTTCAATTCACCCATTTAATTGATCACAAAACTGGTACTTGGGTGCAGAATTAGTTCTCAACCAATGAAAAGGTAAAACTGCCTGCCCAGGTTTAGCCTTTCAATTACTGAGCCTATGACTACCAAGTATTGTGACATAATGGATAAATCTCATCAATTATTATACTAATTAAGCATAAACATGAACAATAAAATGAATGAACAAACCACCATGGAAGAGAGAAAAAAATTGTCTTAAAGTATGCATAAGTATATTTGAACACAATTTAGAGGAAATGTTTGAGGTCTTACCAAAGCTGGTCGCATGAGAATGCAAATGAAAAGCCCAAGAAAGCATAGGCAACAATCTATTGCATGAACACTTGGTTACTACACTCAAGGCCATAGACAATACTACAACTTACGTACTTGTAAGTGCAAAACCAAGATAAGTTGGCATCATATTACCAAATATGCAGCATTAACTATAGGAGATATAAAAGCAAATGAATTTTCACAATATTGTGTTTTCCATTACTCCACGGGGATAGCGATATGAACCTCAAGAATAAATCATGACAAAACCTGATCTAAAGTTATAATCTATTTGATGTTTGGATCACAGACCTTGACCCGATGCTTAATAAAGCATAGACCTTAGATATATTGGTTGAGGATAGCACACACAATGAAGATATCTATTTAATAAGTTGGTTGAATGTCACAAGTAAATCCTTGATAAGTTCAAATATAATATTTTTCAAGAACTTAGAAAACTCAGAAGTTTGAAAAAATGATTCTACTCTGTTCTATAAACTACAAGTGTCAACAAATGAACCTACATAGGTTGGAAACTAGGTCTAATCATGGGTCTGATATCAAGAACATTCAAGAAGAAGAAGATATTGTGTTATATAAACATGGTCCTAAGCCCGACAACAAATGAGGAATTAAGTCCCCTAATTTATTAAAAACAAAACGATAAAATGTCATGTATCAACCTATTAGGCGATGACACAAGTGTGTCACCGAACACAAACATCCCATGTCACAACAAACTATCATCAATTTTCATATAATAATAAAATAAGCAAATATAAAAACAGCATTAGTATACATCATTACATTCAAACAAATTATTTTACAATGAACTCTATGATCCACATAGATGATCAACTCCTATAAAAAACACCCATGGAAATCTTGTCACCAAAATATTTTACCCCATTAATATTTGTCAAAATTAATATTTAATGGAAAGTAATACAATGAGCTAAGAAATGGCTTTATGCATTAAAAAAACTTGCTCAAATCATCATTTGACACACTTCCAACAATTTGCAAATGGCTTAATCACCTTAAGAATTCTATTATAGTTTCTATATCTCATCAAAGTTAATGAGAGATTGTGAAGAACAAGAGGGCTTTTAGACAGAGGGTTCTCGTCATTGAGAGTATTTAGGGTGGCTAAGGAATCTACCTCCTAATTAATTCTCCAGCTTGAGTTTATCTAATAACTAGAGGGCCCTTTATATGTCGCTTATAGGCCTAGGGTGGGTTGCCATAAAATAAGATCTCCGAATATGGTAACTCAAAGAGACTAATATAACACTAGCTCACATCTCAAATAATATCCTACACTTATTCCTTCCTAAGTTTAATATTCCCTACTTGTGCTACAAGTAATTATCCAATAAACCAATCCTTGGGCCCAAATACACACCTAACTCATGGGCTAATCCCATGAACTTAGAAACACCTATTACCGAGCCTTAGTGTCCATAGCCATGAAATTTATCCCAACTAAAACACGAGTTTATCCTCAAGCATTACTGCTCATTAATGTCAATAGGTTCAAGCATGGATTATGATAGGATGCTTGTTGTGACATGTGTGGACATGATGAAGACGTCGCTTATTTTTGAGTTGACCTAAAGCTTTTGGAGTGCTTTGATCCCGTCTGGAAGGCAGATGCAAGCAATAAAATTGCGATCGCAGTCACGGCTGTGGTTGCAGCCACAATATCGTAGTATTGAGGTGTCGTAGATAATATTTTATGTCACAGTTGTCACGACGTGATTTTTTTTAATTCTTTTACACAACAAATATTACCAAATATTGGCAAACTATCAGTCAATCTCTGAAATTTAGCAAATATCATGGCGGTAAACATGTGATTTTTTGAAACAGTCGCATTTTAGGAATTTTGCGTCACGGTTTACCCAAAAACTATGAAATTGTGAACGATATACAATTGCAATACCGATATTTCTTGTTATGGGCGGATGTCCTTCTTTTCTAGGAGTCTTCATGACTAGATTCAAACTAACATTAGACAACAATGTGGTTTAGGAATGGATGAGGTCTTGTGGGCTATCACTCTTGCTTTAAGTCTTTGTTTTTCTCTACTTGGAATAAGAGAGTGTTCGAGGAAAAAGAGATGTCCCCGGTGTTGGCGAGTCAAATGCGGTTATTTGCATGTGAGGAATATCAGACATGGTTTCAAATTCATGAGTTACAAGAGCTTGGGTAGTGGAGAAACTGGACGGAAGTGGGATGGCAAGAACCACCACCAAGATTCATTAAAGTGAATGTTGATGGAATTGCGATGGAAAATCTGGGTTAACTTACAACGGGAGGTATGGCAAGGGACTAGTGGGATTGTTGGTTATTTGGGTTCAAGGAAAACGTTGGATATGAGAGCACACAAATGGTTGAACTTTGGGTGATATTCTACAGGTCAGTTCAAGTAAAGGAGTGAGGATATCAATGCATGATCATTTCTTCTTATTTGGCTATCGCAGTACATTTGGTGGCATAAGTACAAAGAATCAATTTGGTGGCAGATGGCTTATATGGGAGACTCAAAGGATTTTTTTTTATTTTTATATATTGCCTCGTTAGAGATTAGTGATTTTTTTTACAGTATTAAACTAGTCTCTCCTTGTCTTTGTATGATTCCTTCCTAAGGATTACTTGAAAGTTTTTCCCTCCCATTTGAATAAAAAAGAAAAATATAAAGTAGTAACAAAAACTAAATCAATACCTTCGTATTTTTCTTATTCCAAACAAGGATCAATTTCACCAATATCATCACAATTAGAACCTTCGACTACAAGTCCAGCCATGGAAGAAAACCATGATGCGAAAAAGATGAAAAACCATGTAATAATAGTAAGGGGGAGCCTAATGTTAATGATGAGGAGAAGGGTGCTATAAAGAAAAAGGCTAGATGAGAACTTATCGTTGAATTGGAAAGAATTCAAGGAGATTACATTAAAGGATGATAGCAAGGAAGAAGAATGCAACCACTGTCATGATAAGCTTGTAATGAGGTGTTCCTACCATGCCACAAATCAAAATGTCAGAACAAGTTGTCTTTAATAAAGTCAATGGGGATTAGTATAAGTGCCTACTTTAGGTACGATTATAGTATGGTAAGAAAAGATTTTGCAAAAGCATTTCTTATGTCTCTTCAACATAATTGAACATGAAATGTTTAATGAATTCCTAAACACCTTGATCTCCCACTAAAAGAAATTCACATGCTATGATAAAAGCAAACCCTTTTTTTTTGGTTATCCTAAGAAGAAAATGAAACCTGTTGACTAAATATTACTCCCACAACTAATTTACGAAAATTTGATGCATAAAAAATACATTATATGGTTATGATTGAACATTTTTTTAATGGCGACCTAATGAATCATAAAAATAGGTTGCCTCCAAATACCAGTGTGTATATTTTCAAAGCATTGTATAAATGTTTGGTGGATAGGGATATCGAGGATAAAGTTTATAGTGTTACTATGATAATGCAACCACTAATGATAGGGTACTTTGCATGTAAAGATACGGGATTTTTTTTTCATGTGAGAGTGCCCATATCATTAATTTGTTGGTGCAAGATTTGCTTGAGCAGATTAAGCATGTTGTTATGAGTAGTCATAAAAGTGTTCAATACTTGATTGACTCTGGAGAAAATTTGTAGCAATTTAGTGCAATTATTGGATCCTCAATTTAATAAATAATAAAATAGCCAAAATAGCACATTCGAATTATTTGATCGGATTGAAATACAGAAATATTTAACCTTCAAACAAGATGCTTTGCTCCAAATATTCAGGACATGCAAAATCTAATAATTGATCCAATCCAACCACACTTTCCATTGTTGCCATCGCCATCAAAATGACTCGACATCAGCACATTTGATTAGCTTGGCAACCGAATCAACTATATTGAAGAATACACGTTCGGGAGTTTACAATACACATAATTCATACAGGGCTTGTTTGGTATGGGGGTAATAGGGGTGAAAAAAATTTTCCTCTATTTTGTACCTCTTATATTAAGTATTTAATAATAATAAATATACTTTTAATGAAATATCCATTTTAGATCAAATTAAGATCTAAAATAGGTATTTATTAGAATAAAAATATTTAATTTTAAATAAATTATACAAGATATATAAAATATGGAGGTAATTTTTCCACCCCAATTACCCCCATACCAAACGAGCACTAAAATGTCAAAAAACTAAATATTGAAACAAGTAAAGGATGAGAAGAAGGGGAAAAACGTAATTATCCAAATGCTTTCAAAGTGAATCAATCAAGTACAATAACAAACCTTTTCGTCCCGAAGATGAGAACTGAAATCGAGATAGAATGAAACGAAGGCCAATAAGCAAAAAGAGAGGGGATCAAAGGGACAAACATCGCCTTATTGAATTTAGGAAATAAATTTGATTTTAGAAGGATCCAACTATTCTTATTTTTTTCACAGATGATGATTAATTTATCTACAAATGACATAATTTTGTTTCTATTGGAAAGAGATTGTTTTATCCATGTACTAATTTTAAATGATATCCGAGAAAGTATTAATGTAACACCCCCAAATTTCACTCCTGAAAAAAAAATTTTAAAAGATTAAAGCGGAAGCTAGGAACGAATTTGGGAAATGTTACCGCCACATCTAACACAAGATAATGTCAACCATCTATCTCATGTTAGATGCAAGGCTAAAACCTGTCAAACAATTAAATCTGAATTGTAAACACTTATCAGAATACGAGAAATTTAAAGTCAATTACAAAACCCTTAGAAATCTGATAACAATACTTGCAACTTCCAAAGGTGAATACAATTAAACAAAATAAATCTCGAAGGATAAATATCCGGATCGCCTACTCACTCAGGTCCAGCCTTCCACCCCAACTTAGTAACTGATCAAGACCTGCATCAAAGGTCTGCTCCCCACCAACGGTGGATCATCACAGGACCCGGTTAATCAAGGCAGTATCAGTACGGGTGCAGTACTGAGTAAGGCGTAGACGCTAAGGCCAAGCATACAACCACACACAATCATAAAAGCAACATGCATTACTACATAAGATACATACTCAACACGTCAGCCACACATCAGGATGAGTAAGCGGAAAGCTGAATCATGCTCATACAATGTCCGTTGTTTCTTATTATAATAACAATCTCTTTTACCAACAATCTTTATTTAACCTGTAAGCACGGGGACCTCCACTATTATAGCCGGTGGTCCGGAAATATAATCACAGGGAAAAACGCCTCTGACCACTATTAATAACCGGTGGATCGGACTGGCCCCGCACTTACATGGTGTTCCGCTGTAAGTGATTAGTATTTTTCCTGATTTAACTTATTTACTTTGGATGTACTGAGCCGAGATCCCTCCACTATTATAGCCGGTGGTCCGGAAATAAACACAGAGCAGAACGCCTCTGACCACTATTAATAACCGGTGGATCGGACTGGGCTCGGCTCAATAATCTCACTTCCCGATTTAACTTATTAGTTTGGGTCTGTCGAGCTCGGATCCCTCCACTATTGTAGCCGGTGGTCCGGAAATATAATTACAGGGCAACACGCCTCTGACCACTATTAATAACCGGTGGAACGGACTGGGTCGGGCTCATCAGTATTTCACTTTAAGCAGTTAATGTCTTATTCGTATCTTATTGAATCATATCAGGTCCTTGACATGCATAAGTCATTCACCACATTCATGCACATAATAACAAATGGTAAAATTCCACATTCATAACAATACTTTGCTCAATAATACACATGATAACACCAAACAACTCGAAGCAGCCATACGAACCATGATTGTCCACACCAAGCCATGGTTAACCACTCTTAACCCTCTTTAACCGTAACAACCCAAATTCCATCATGAGAACCCTAATACCACCATAATCATTAATACCACCAATAAATCATTAAAACCACTATACAAACCGCCATACCATCTTCCAAACCCTAATACCACAATACCATCTTACAAAGCCCAATACTACCCTAGTCATTAATACCACCCAGTAATTATTAAAACAACTATATAAACCCTAATGCCACCTTACAAACCCTAATACCACCATAAGTCATTAATACCACCAAATACTCATTAAAACCACTATATACACTCCAATACCACCAAGCAACAGACTCCCCCACACAACCTTAATTCATACCCACCTTGTTGTTTACTTAATTCCACTTTCTCCTCATTATTTCACAAATGGCGAACTACTTAGGTCGTCCATACCTTGTTTAGCCAACATACTCCCCTTTGGTCATTCTAACCTCTTATTTTTCTTTTTCAAGTCTTCCACTTCACCTCACTCACTCACATAACCCAACCTACATGACGTAGGGGTCACATCACATCACACTACATCACAACACATCACACTACATCACAGCATATTAGCACACGAAGACTAGGATACGAGGACGTACCTCGGATCCATGCAGCGCTTCACAAACAAGCATATAGTATACATATTATAACACCCAATTGTACAAGGCATATAAGACACTTAAAACATGCAGAGCACACAAGAGCCTTAGTTACGTCCTTACCTAAATCGGCGCCGGGCTTGGAGCACGCTCCTACACCTCTTGGGGTTTGACCCGGTTCACCTAAAAGAGGGAAAGAGATCCCTAGTTCGTGGGTCCACGAGAAAGCTTTCCTAGACCCGATAGAAATCGAAAACTAAATTAGAAACTATCCTATCAATCAATAATTTCCATTATTATAATTTAATCGATACAAAGAGACACAAACTATTTTTCTTGGAAAATGTGTCCAAAACTTAAGACTTAAAAGCATAGCTCTATTAAGATTTAAGATTAAATATAAATCAAAACAGATTAATACAAACACACTTAGGACATTTCAAATTAGTTTGGAAACCCGAGAAGAATAAGCAATCATAGGTTAATTTATCAAAAATAACTTGTTTATTAGGTTTTACAACTAAATAAGTAATCCAACCAATTTACATAGAATCAAAACCCAACCGATTAGGTTAAAACATAATTTAAATGATGTAAAACCCAAAGATAGAAATCGATTAGATAACTACACATAGCAAAATTAATTCTACAAAAATCATCCCCGAAGATTAGGGTTTTAAATGCCTAACTACGAATGGACCAAATTACTTTGATTACCTCAAATTGATAGTTTTAAAATACAATTAAACTAATTTTAGATAAATCCAGATAATCAAATTTCAACAAAACAATCTTCCGATTAACTAATTCCAAACAATCCATTTTTAAAAATTAAGGTTTTAAAGCCCATGACACAACTCAAGTAATTCAAATCAATTGATTACAATTAAAGGTATTAGAAAGCAATTAGGATCATTTCAACTACTTCTATAAATCTAACTTTAGAAAAACAATTATACAAATACCCAGTCTCGTAATCTTACTTAAAATCTAGGGTTTTAGGCCCGAAAATGCAATTCGGTAAAATTCTATTAATTTAATCAAATTGAATGTTTAGAAATACAATTAAACACATTTTATAACATATCAAATAATCAATTGCTCAAAACCGATAAAAGAAATACGCAATTCAGCACAATTAGGTTTTTTGAACCCGGAACGCAAATCCGAGCAATTATTGCCAAAACATACCAATTGACGGTTCAGAAATGTAATTAAACATATTCTAATATAATTTATATAGTCAATTGAATAAAATAACCCAATTACAAAATCTAATTTAAACCCGCGGGGGTTTTGACCTAAAAATCCAATTCCGGTCAAATACGCACAATTTTCCCAAATCAACACTTCTAATATAAAATTAAATACATTTTAAATGATACCATAAAATCAATTGAGCGGAATGGCTCAATTATACGACCCAATTTCATTATACCCGAAATTTGACTTAGGAATCAAATTCCGATAAAACCTGCATAAATTTCTCAAATTGATAGTTCCAAAATGAAATTGGATACATTTTAAAACATATTGTATAATCAATTTGTCCGAAATCACAAAAACGGGCGGATCCGAAAAATTTGGGCATAACCCGGCTAAAAATCCAATTTTTCCAAAATTCCGACACAACCATACAATTAACCTATCCAAATCAATCTTATAGCACATATATACATAATACAACAATCAATTTAGCTTTTCATAAGCCAATTCACACCCAATTAACCAAAACAAGGGTTAGGATTTTTCGGGAATTTATACCGAACAAAAACCGATAAATCGGGCAAAGGAAGGCTGGGGAAGCTTCCTCCGGGGTCAGGGGTGGCTCGCCGGTGGTCAGCAGGCGTCGACGGTGACCGGACGGTGGCAGTGCTGCCTGCGGTTGCTTCTCCTGCGCGCAGCTGCTGTGGTGGCTCGGCTTCAGTCGCTGCTGCTCCTGCGCGGCTGTTGTGTTGCGTTGGTCGGTCGCCCGTTGTGGCCGACGGTGGTTGGCGAGGAGGAGCTGGGGGAGCTGAGGAGAAGAGGTGGTGAGGGAGGCTAGGGTCTTGGGCTGGGTTGCGAGAGCAGAAGGGCAGGGGATTCGGGGAGCAGGTGCAGGGAAAGAGAAGAGAGAAAGAAAAAAGAAGGGATGGGGGTCGGGGTCCCGATCGGGTAGGGCTGCCGGGTTTTTTTTTTTTTTTTTCAAATACACATATAAAATAAACTACTAAAAATTTAAAAACTATTATTGGGGAATTTTATCTAAAATTCATTAAATGAAAATTATTTCGTAAGGTTCCGAAGGCTTAAAATCGATATAAAAGCTACATAAAGAATTTCGGAAATATTTTCGGAAAAACTTACCAACGTACGTAAAAATTTATATTATTTACGGAAATACATTATAAGACCTCAAAATAATATTTAAAAGCATAAAAGTAAATATTTAAATTAAATTCTAATAAACCGAGACTAATTCAAATAATTTCCGAAATCGGTTTTCCGTAAACCAAAAATCGTAAAATGGAAGAAAATTAATTCCGGAAAGAAATTCATCAATAAACTCCGAAATCTTTTAATTTAAAACTTCTCGAAGATATTAACAATTTTCGAAAATGAATAAATTTAAAGTCGGAAATATTTTCTACGGATAAAATCATTAAAATAAATTTAACTATTTAAATAGAAATTCTATAATTTAATTAATATATTTCGTTAACGAAATATAACTCCAAAACAAGGTCGTAATCACATGACGAAGATATAATCGAAAACGAATTAAAAATATTAAAATCCAAAATACGAGAAAGAACGGGAATATATATTTTTAACCGAAGATCGAAATCATAAGAATATAATAAAATCACTGTCGTGAACGAATTTGTCTAGAATGGTTCGCAACGACAATGATTAATTACATTCAATTATGAATTCGAAATCATCGATAACTCTGTAAAACGAAACGAAATTAGAATAATTAATTATTCACATCAAATTACGCTAATAAAATCATTAAGCTTAATAAATTTGAATTTTAAAAATACGGGGTATTACAATTAAAGAAAAATTTGATAATGCTAAATACATGAGCTTAAAAAGTTTAAAGTAAAGAGAATTAGAGAGAAATATTTGTGTGGAAAAATCAATGTCCCTCTGAGTCAATGATTTAATTTACATACGAAAAACTTGAGACATAATTATCATATATTTTAAATAAATGTGGGAAGAATCTTGTTTTGTGGTGATGGCAAGGAAGAGGAAGGATAGAAAAGAAGAAAAGACAAAGGCTCAGTGCTTGATGACTATGGAAATGAACATGAGAGAGAGAGAGAGAGAATGAAGATAGTTTAAGTTAGTGCTTCGCAAAGGAGAAAAGAAAGAGGGAGAAGACTTTTATTGGAGGAGGGAGGTGAGGCATGTCAAAGGGTGGAGGTCAGGTAACATGTTCAAAAGAGAGGTGTGCCTCTATGGTTGCAAGGTAGATGAAGCGTAGTGTAGGTGCAGGTTAGGGGTGGCAGTGTGGTGCATGCCAGCGGTGGTTGTGCATGGTCAGGAAGAGAAAAGAGGAAAGGGAAATTAACCATGTGGGGAAGGACTTACATAATGAGAAGGGGAAGGAGGAGAAGGAACCGATTGGGGTGGGGAGAAAAAGGTATGAAAAAGAGAAAAAAAAAAGAAAGAAAAAAATTGTTGGTTTAGTGATGTGAGTTAAATCTGAGAACTCCGTCTAGCAAGGCGGAAGGGATTCAATTCATTCCGAGCTAGAATTCACTGGGATATTAGAGACACAATGCGAAATTAGAGATGAGGGAGGACTTGTATTCATTTAATACCTTATTCTTCCTTCTTGGTTTCCCTTAAATGCTGATACAAGTCACAACAATCATAACAGAATTTCCCTCTCTTTCTATAACAACCTATGCCAGGTGTCTCATCCAGAGTGACTCCAATCATCATGCTAGAAATCAAAAATAGTAACGGGAAGAAACAATAACAAGGAAATAAGAACGGAAAGCAACAATAACAAGGAAATAAGGAAATAGAGAATGGAAATAGGCCGCGTGCACTGCTACCACTTGGATGAGTGGATGAGCCATGGTATTCTGTAACATCACTCCCTCCTTGAAGAAGTCACTTGTCCTCAAGTGACGAAGGTGGGAAACTTGCACTGGATCTCAGATGCATACTCCCAGGTGGCATCAATGGGTGTGCCATTAGACCAGTGAATGAGTCATTGGGTAACTACCTTATTCTGTCGCTTGATAAACCTTCTGTCTAGGATAGCAATAGGATATGATGGCTGTTGGGTGCTGAGCTCAGGGGGAAGATCTCCAGCTAATATGGTATTTGGACCAACATGTTTCTTCAGTAGGGAGACATGGAAAATATTGTGGATGAGGGCATTAGGTGGGAGTTGCAGTTTGTAGGCGATTGATCTGACCTTGTCAATGATTTGAAAGGGGACGTGGTATTGTGGGGCTAGTTTAGCATTGGCTCTAGACATCATCGAATGTTGTCTGTAGGCTTATAGCTTTAAGTAAACCCATTCGCCAACAAAGAACTCCCTCTCGGTGCGATGTGCATCAGCCAATTGTTTCATCCTATGTTGGATCTTGAGTAAGTGTGTTTAACTTGTTGAATAAGTGATTCTCTGTCCCTAAGGAGCTGGTCCACCTCTGCTACCTTGGAATCACGTGGGATGTAAGGTATGTGGATAAGAGGAAGCACCCCATACACGATTTGGAAAGGAGAAACACCAGTGGCTGTGTGATAATTGGTATTGTACCAATATTCAACCAAAGAGAGCCATTTTGCCCAAACAGTAGGATTGTCCATACACATGCACCACAGGTACCCTTCAATACATCGGTTTACCACCTCAGTTTGTCAATCTGATTGTGGGTGGTAAGCTATGGATAAGTGTAGAGCAACACCCTAAATTTTGAACAACTCCTACCAGAATATGCTAGTAAAAATGGCATCCCGGTCACTCACCACTGTTTTAGGGAGTCCTTAAAGCTTGTACACATTATCCATGTAAGCTTGCACAGTCATGACAGCTGAAAAAGGGTGTGCAAGGCTAATAAAGTGTGCGTATTTGCTTAATCGGTCAACTACCACCATAATCACCTCCTTTCGTAGTGACTTAGGTAAGCCCTCAATGAAGTCCATGCTCACATCAAGCTATAGACCGTCAGGAATCGGAAGGGGGTGTAGTAAACCTGGATAGGGCACGGTTTCTGCTTTTCCTCGTTGACAAACACCATAAGAACGAACATACTCTCTGACATCCTTAGAGAGTCCCTCCCAATAAAAGATTGAACTAATACTCCTCCATGTGACTTGGTGTCCAGAATGCCCACCTACTGAACTGTCATGAAATGCCCTCAAGAGTTCCTGCCTTACCGAGTCATTTTTCCCCACCACTAGTTTCCTCTTTCTTCGTAGTTCCTCTGATTGCCATATATAGTGTTTGTGCGCACATTAGCCTTGTTGAAGCTGCTGAATGATGTTACTGAGGTTAGGGTTAGCACTCCAGGAAGCTTGGATGCGTGTATAGATGTCTGAGGAAATAGTAGAAATGGCCATGAAGAATACCTCACTGGCACTAACCCTCGACAAAGAGTCTACTACAGCGTTCTCCTGCCCTTTCTTGTAAGAGATTTCATAATCATATGGCAAAAGCTTGACCAACCATTTGCTCTGACTACTGGTGGTAATTTTTTGATTCAACAGATATTTTAAACTATGATGATCAGTCTTGATTTTGAAGTCTCTACCAATCAAGTAATGGTGCCATTATTCTATAGCGTACACCACAACCAAGAGCTCCCTGTCGTACACACTAAGGGCTTATGTCCTGGGGCTAAGAGTTTTGCTGAGATAGCAAATAGGGTGTCATCCTTGCAATAGTACTGCACCAATACCAGTACCTGATGCATCCGCCTCAACTATGAATTCTTGAGAAAAATCAAGTAGTCAGAGCACCAGAGCTTGGGTGAGAGTCTACTTGAGGGTGTCAAAGGCAGCCTGAGCCACATCTGACCACGAAAATTGGCCCTTATTAGTGAGATATGTTATCAGTTTGCTTATTACACCAAATTGTCTCACAAAATGCCTATAATATCCAGCCAAGCCTAAAAACCCTCTGAGTTGCTTCACATTGGTGGGTACTGGCCATTGCATTACTGCTTCAACCTTCTTGGGATCTTTGGACACAACTCCAGCAGAAATAAAATGACCAAGATATTCCACTGGTGTTCCACCAAAGCTGCACTTGTTCATCTTGGCAAAGAGCTGGTTTCCCCTTAGCACATCTAAGGCAACCTGTAAGTGTTGTAAGTGTAGCGACCAGGAGGGGCTATATATTAGTATATCATCAAAGAATACTAGGACATACTTCCTCAAATAAGGTCTAAACACTTCATTCATCAAGCAGTGGAAAGTTGAGGGTGCATTGGTAAGGCCGAATGGCATTACCACAAATTCATAATGGCCAGCGTGAGTTTTAAAAGTAGTTTTGTATATATCAGGTGGAAACATACGAATTTGATGGTAGCCAAACCTTAAGTCAAGCTTGGAGAAATACAAAACATCATGTAATTTGTCTAGCAATTCTTCTACAATCGGCATGGGATATTTATTTTTAACAGTATGTTTGTTCAGCTCTCGGTAATCAATGTACATCCTCCATGAGTTGTCTTTTTTCCTCACTAGGACCACTGTTGAAGAAAAGGGACTGGTTCTAGGTTGAATAACCCCTGAGTCAAGCATCTCTTGAGTTAGTGCCTCTATGATATCCTTATGAAACGTTGACTGTCTATATGGCCTTAAGTTAATGGGTGAGGTTCCCACTTGGAGAGGGATTCTATGGTCATATAGTCTTTGAGGAGGGAGACTAGTGGGCATAACAAAAATGTCTCAAAATTCCTCCAAAAGTGCATTAAGGTTTGGGGCGAGTACTTGCTGGTCCTCAGGATGATGCTGACTCATCACTGTAGCAGAGAAAGCATCTTGTAAGCTGAACAATTGCAACAGGTGTAGGGACCCCCCTTTTATCATCATTTTACTAGCTTTCTTGCCATTTACACTCTTTTTGTGACTCCCATTGGCCCCCCTTAGCACATGTCTCTTTCCACCGAGTACAAACTCCATTGTGAGCTTCTTAAAATCCCAAGTGATAGGTCCCAAAGTTGTTAGCCATTATACTCCCAGCACCATTTCGCATCCACCTAAGGGCATTACCATATCATTTGCCTTGAAAGTAGCATTGTGAATGGTCCACTCAAGGTCTTTGCATAAACTAGAGCTTATTATGTTACTACCATCAGCCACAAGCACCCTCAGGGGTTCTATTTGTGACAATAAACACCCCACTCTCTTGGAAACATTTAAATCAAGGAAGTTATGAGTACTTCCTGAGTCAATGAGGATAGATACTGGCCGCTTCTTGACATACCCTGTTATCCTCATAGTCTGGAAGGCAGGGCGCCATTGAGTGCACAGACAGAGATGTGTGGTGGGTCTTCCTCATTCACCTTGTCTACTATTTCTGCAATCACTTCTTCCCTTTCATCATCTTCTTCTCCCCCAACTTCTATAACATATAACTGTCTCTTTTCACATTTGTGACCCAATGTATACTTATCATTACACCAATAACATAGTCCCTTCACCCACCGTGCCTCCATTTCAGCACTCGTGATGTGTTTAGACATCCTATTCTTGTAATCGGTCATAGAGATAGGCTTGGTAGTTTGTGGGGTGGAGTAGGTGGGTTTAGGTGTGGAGTTGGGTTTCGGGGTTGGTAGCAGCGGGGTTTTGGTGGGTTTGGTAGGAACATGGCTGGATTTTTTATGTTTAAGAGCATAAACCAATTTAGCTAGTTGCTGGGCTTAAGGGAGGCTGCGGGGGTGATGCATACGCACTTGGATTTCAATTTCATTGTTTAATCTAGAGAGGAAGCAGTTGAGGGCATATTCCTCTGGAAGTTCCACCCTATTTAGCAGAAGGTCAAACAAATCCAAATATTCATCCATATCCCCTATTTGTCACAGTTGCATTAAATCGGCCATTGGATCATCATATAACTGCTCACCAAAACGATGATTCATGGCTCTGACGTATTCTTCCTAGCTGGGAATCTCCCTAGTTAGCCTCCCCTTCATGTATGTTTGGTGCCATTGTAGTGCCCTATCCTCAAGATGCATAGCTACTAACTTGACCTTATTCTGGGTAGGGTGCCATCAATCTCAAAGAACTGTTCGCATCGGTACAACCATCCCTGGAGATTCTCACCATGGAAAGGGGGAAACTCCAGCTTAGCACAACGGGTGTAGGACCAGTAGTTGGCAGCAGGGGTAACACTCCCGTATTCAGCTCACCTGACAATCCTTGATCACCTTTTGATACTGGGGCCTTTTCTTGAATAGTGGGTGGGTTCGTTCCAGGGGGTGCAGTTTGAAGTGACAAGGAAGGTGAGGCCTGTCCTGAATTCACAATACCCGAAAGGAACTACTCGATGCGTTGTAAGGCAGTAGATTGTGAGAGCAGCATATCCTTTTGTTGGGCGATCTGAGATTGGGTATCGGTTTCCATCTCTTGTATCAAGTGCTGAAATCGAGCTTCCTTTTCTTTAACCAGGGCCTTGAATTCTGCAAGTCGGGTACCGTCAGCCATTGGAACTGATAGGCTCTAATACTAATGACGTGAGTTAAATATGAGAACTCCATCTAGCAAGGCGGAAGGGATTCAATCAGGGAATTCAGGGAATGTGAATGAATTTCGAGCTAGAATTCACTGGGATATTAGAGACATAGTGCGAAATTAGAGAAGAGGGAGGACTTGTATTCATTTACTGCCTTCTTCTTCCTTCTCAGTTGCCCTTAAATGTCGATACAAGTCACAACAATCATAACAGAAATTCCCTCTCTTTCTATAACAACCTGTGCTAGGTGTCTCAGCCAGAGTGACACCGATCATCAGGCTAGAAATCAAAAATAGTAACGGAAAGCAACAATAACAAGGAAATAAGAACGGAAAGCAACAGTAATAAGGAAATAAGGAAATAGAGAATGGAAATAGGCCACATGCACTGCTGCCGCTTGGATGAGTGGATGAGCCATGGTATTCTGTAACATTTAGGTTTAGAGTTAGGTTTAGATTTTAGATTAGGGGATTAGGACTAGGCTAAAATTAATTTAGCAAATATTTAGTGTTAGTGTTAGGTTAAAATATAAATAATTTTAAATAGAGTTAGGATTAGATTTAGGGTAAATTAATAAGGATAAGATAAAATTATTAATTATCCAAGATTAGAATTATGTTAAAATATAAAATAATTGAGATTAGGACTAGATAAGAAAGAATTCAAGGTATTATAAAAACATCAATTTGGGTTGGATTATATTTTTACTTTGCAAGGTAAGAGTGAGGTTGATGATGAAGTGAATGATTCTACTAATTTGGAACAAGGAGGTGCATGGTAGCAATAAAGTGAATGTTGAGACTAAAAGATCCTAGTTAAATAAATGGATTCTACTATATTTTTGTATATTTATTGAGATATGTCTTCTTTGATACTTTTCTAGTTGATGAAGACCTTATCCGTGCAATTGTGGGAACGGTGATAGCTTGAAGATTAAGTGTGTAGGGATGGATTGTTTCAAGAACTACAGTAACAAAACCATAAAATTTGCTAAATTGAGGTATATGTCCGCATGATTTATCGATATAATTTTTTTTTGGAGAATTATCAACTCATGGGGTATAATTATGAAGATGATCCATGTAAGGTATTCAATAAAGACAAGTTGATTTTATTAGGGAGGAGATATTCTCATAACATTTATAATGTGGATGGTTCCACAAATGAGTTTTTTTTTTTTTGGTCTCTTAGTTTTCAAAATAAGAAGTTGAAGCCTCAGATAAAATGGATCTCATTTCATGGCAAGATTGGTATGCTCGGAATAATAAATTAAGGGAGAATATGTTAGGTTGAATATTTATATCCCAAGCTTAGTTGCTTGAAGATTAGGCCCAAAGTCTTTAGAGTTTATGTTTACTTTGTTTTAGATTGTTATTTATAGCTCACTTAAATTTGTGCTTGCCATTCTATTGTTATTGAAAAAGGTTCTTAGAAAGATAACATCAAGCGATAGGAAGACTTATTACTTGTGTATTATAGACGCTCGTTGATATACCATATGAAATTCTCATATAATATCATATTTCTTGTAAATTAGATTGTAGATAAACCAAGCCACCTTAACTTTAAGTCTATTTTTTCTTTTTAATGTATTTCTTGACTAATGTCTTATTGAGGGAATCAATGTTTTGATTCTAACATATCTCAAAATTTAAATTATCTTATGTTATGTAATTACTTTTTCTTTTTCTTTTTTCTTTTTCTTTTTCTCCCACCATTTTCCATGGCCCATTTGGGCAAGCCTATTGGCAAGAATGTATTCAGTTATTTACATTCTTTTGTGAGATGATAAAATTCCACCAAAATATTTTGGTATTTCCCCTTCCATTTTTTTGGTCATATAGTTCATCAAAATCACTCTACTTTTAGATATTGCATGTATTTCTAGACTATAAATATATTTATCCCTAACTAAATGATGTTATTATAAATTGACCATTTAAACCATTTTCTAGACCATAGTCCTTCTCTAAAAAACTTGGCCTTAGGATAATTTTTTCTTTGAGAATGAATTTGTCATTTTTTAGTTTAGAAAAACTTTACAAATTCTCTCTTAAAATAAAGTTCATCTTAAAGCGATCTCATCCAAATAAAAGTTTTTCAGTTTTAGTTCTCTCTGGTATTTTAGAGAACTTGTTAGAATTAATGAAAATTAATATCTAATAATATCAATATAATAAACTCACTAGTTATACCAGTTTGAAATATAAATTATGGTCTTGACAGAGAGCCACACTGATGTACCAACACTATGTTTGACTAGTCATTCTCATTTCGAAAAATATTTTTTTGTTTTTATTTTTATGTCTGTATGGTTTTTTTTTAATATATGCATGTTATAATTCAAAACAAAATATTTTCCTCTTTTTTTATATATATTTTCGTTTTTTGCCCCTATGCACTTTGGATTAAAAAGAACTTATAATTCAAAACATCTTTTGTCGGTATTACTTCTTTTGATGTTAAATTTTTCTAGCGCTAATTCTGTGGTAAAATTGCATGCGAGACAATGAGAGAAATCCATAGGCATTGATGCGCCACCTTGTTAGACTATATTGTGTGCAATTTATCGACAATGATTGTATATATAGGCTTCTTGTGTCGTAAGACAAGATTGCCATCGTTGTGATGGACCAAGTGCGAGTCAGGATCCCATATTCCCCGGAATGTGTTTCTGGTGGAAATGTTGCAACAAAGGACCTTGTGAGAAAAGTGGTAAGACTGTAGTATATTCTATATTTAGTGCAACATTAAATGCTTTAGGTTTTAAACAGTCTTTAAGGTTATTTATAAATATTTAATTTTATTGTTAAATTGATATTATATTAAAAACGTATGTCAAATAAATAAACAGATGAGTATTATTAAATAATACTATTTCTATTTTGCCTACAAATTTTAATATATTTTATAATATAAGTCTGTTCTAAAGTCCAACAAAAATTTATTTTCATATTTTATAATTTATCCTCTTTTACCTTATTAATATATCCCATAACAGTTAAATTGTTCAAATTCTAATTCAGATATTTTAGTCAATTTGTATACTAATTATATAAACTTTAATATTTCTTAATATGTAATCTAAAAAAATTATAGGCCCTTTATTATAAAATAAATAGATTAATAACTATTTTTTTTAATCAAAACCTTTACGACTATTATTAGCATTTTTTTAATTTTATTATATGCCATTTTCATTTGATCACTTGACATAGAAAGGAAGAGGTTGCAAGCTCGAGGGCTAGATCAGTGACATTTTTCCAAGCTTTTTAATAGTCTTGGCCTTGCTCACTATAGATTGAGTACGGCCATTAGAATTTGATTTCGAAGCATAATTTAATTTATGAAACCAAGAAATATGTACGTGGGACTTTGAAGTAGATTATTATTTTTTTAAAATATTTATATATTAAAGGGAAAAAAATATTGCTACTTATATATTTATAGAAGATTTAAAAGCATTTATGTTTTCTATGAAAAAAAAAAGCTAAAAATATTTATGTCTTTAAATGCATTTTTATCTTAAATTTTTGTACAACAAAATTATGCGGCTAATTTCTTTGATAAAAAAACTTTAAAATTTTAACTTGCAATTTAAATGAAGGCCTTAAATCATCAAATGAGGATTTACAAATCAAAATCCTTATATAAAACTAATAATTTATGGAAATTATATTCTATAAAAAATTAGGATATTACATAAATCCTCATCAAGCATTATATTTTGTTTAAGAAAAAAGGTCTGTGACTTATTACATTTTAGGAATGCATGTGCGCGCAAATTTGGTGTAATTTAGAGCAAGTTGATTTTTAAGAATTTTAGGCTTCTCTTGTCCATAAGGGTGATTTTGTCTTTTTAGTAAGTTATTGGAAAATTTGAAAGGATCATTGTATTCATTAGGTCATTTACTTAAAATTTGATATATAATATGTAAGTGTTTAAAATTGTTTGAGTTTAATTATAATTTTTATAAGTTTGGAGGTGCTTTGTGATGATTAAGGATATTTTGGTCAATTTACATCAATTCTAAACCTTCGAGTTGTGGGAATTTTATTTAAATTGAAAATATATTAAGTGTAATATGCAGATTATTTCTGTGTATGTGTATGTGAACAAAGTTGTCGAAGTTTTCCATTGATTTTCTTTTGTCCAATTTTTGTTGGGATACTAAATTTAAGGAGAAAAAGATGGGTTAAGATATATAGATTGAGAAATATATAAAACAATAAAGAACAAAAAAGTTACTATAGTAATAACAATCTTTCCAACTCCCCGAAATCCTTTTCCCTTTCGATTTCTCCTTCTTATATAGATATATATATATATGAGGGCATATCTAGCGAGAATTATCATTTACAGTAATAACTGAGAACCACACTAATTTTATTAAATACATATATTAGGTTCTACTACCTACTGCGAGTAATTTTTACCGCCTTGTATATGTAGTTTCCTAATTTAAAATATGAATATCAATATTTACAAAAATGTCATCGTATTTTTTTTTTCAACACTCAAATACTGTAGTTTTCTAACACTAGTTTCATAAGATACTTATAGTAGTTTCTACCACTTACTGCGAGTAGTTTCCACCACCTTATATAAATAGTTTCTTAATTTGAAATATGAATATTAATATTTACAAAAATACCACCGCATTGTTTTTTCGACACTAAAATACTGTAGTTTTTTAGAGTTCTACAGCAGTGTCCTTTACCCACAAAAAGTAGTTTCCACCACCTATTATGGATAGTCTTCTGACTTACCTAATATTTATAAAAATGCCACTATTTTTTTTTTCTAACACTCAAATATTATAATTTTCTGATAGACTTATAGTAGTTTCTTCTACCTACTAAGAGTAGTTTCCACCACCTACGGTAGGTAGTTTTCAAAGCTAACATTGTAATACCCCGTATTTTTAAAATTTTATTTTATTAACCTTAATTATTTTATTAGCATAATTTAATGAAGATATTTAATTATTTTAATTTTAATTTATTTTTTGGATTTATCGACGATTTTTGTTTCATGTTAAAATTTAATTAATTTTCGTTTTTGCAGACTATTCTAGATAAACTCACTCACAACTATGATTTTATGATATTCATATGATTTTGATTTCCATTTAAAAACATATATTTCCATTCTTTTTCGTATTTTGATTTTTACTATTTTAAATTTGTTTTCGATTACAACTTCATCATACGATTACGACTTTATTTTGGAGTTATATTTTTTTAACAAAATAAATTATTTAAATCATAAAATTTTCTTTAAAATAGTAAAATTATTTTAATAATTTTATCCATAATATTGCCAAATTTGAACTTAGCCGTTTTTCCAAGATTGTTAAGATCTTTAGAAAATTTTAATATAAAAAGGTTTTCATAGCTTACTTATGATTTTATTTTCAAAATTTGTTTTCTTCCGTTTTACCCTTTTTGGGTCGCAGAGGACCATTTTCAGATATTATTTAAATTAATCCTAGTTATTTAGAATTTGATTTAAATATTTTCTTATATAGTTTTAAATATTTTTTGGGTTCTTATTATGTATTTTCGTAAATAATATAATTTTTTGTGTTCATTATTATTTTCTTCTGGAAACTTTTTCAAAATTTTTTAAAATAGCTTTTATATTGATTTTATATCTTCAGATTCTTATGAAAGGATTTTCATTAAATGAATTTCAAATAAAATTTATCTATAATTATTTTTCAGGCATTTTATACATTCTTATATATATGTGTATTTGAAGGGGGAAAAAACCTCATCCGACTGGTCGAACGCCCCCCGTCCCTCTTTTCTTTCCTCTTCTCTTATCTCTCTTTCCTCTTTTTCTGCTTTGGAACCCCAACCTCCATGCTCCCTTCCCTTTCTCCTTCATTGCCTAACACCATCACCACCACAACACAGCCGCCGCTTGACAATACCACCACCTATCCTCACCCTTGTCGTCGATGCCAACAATAGCCAGGTGGAGCAACAATGATGCGGCGGCAGCAATAGCAGCAGCGTACAAAGACAATAGTGGCATACCTCAGATCAGCCATCTCCACTGCACCCGACTGCCGGCGAGTGGTCCTCGCCCTCCAATGAAGTTCTATGGATCCTCATTCAGTTTGCCTCACCCTCCAACGAAGTTCCGCCGATCCTCATTTGCTTCGATTCGCCATGTTTCGTTTGATATAAATTACCCCAAACCCTAACTTTTGTTTTGATTAATTTGATATGAATTAGGTTATGATAAGCTAAATTGGTTATTTAATTACGTATATATATATATGTGTGTGTGTGTGTGTGTGTGTGTGTGTGTGTGTGTGTTGTATGATTGATTTAGAGTGGTTAATTGTAGTTTATGTGGTTGATTTGTGAAAATTAGAATTTTTACCCGATTTTGTCCGGATTTTTCAAATTCATTTGATTACTTCATTTTTCATAAATTGATTATAAAATATGTAGTGAAATATATCTAATTTCATATCAGAATTGTGAATTTGAGAAATTTGTGTGAAATTAACAGGAATTGGATTTATAGGTCAAAATCTGTGTGTAACAAAATTGAATTGCATAATCGAGTTATTTCATTTAATTGATTTTACAATATGCTTTGAAATGTACTTAATTTTATGTTGCATATGTCAATTTGTAAAAATTGTGTAAAATCGATCGAAATAGTTTTTTAGGTCAAAATTCTTATATATCTAAATTGAATAGTATAATTGAGCTATTTTATTCAATTAATTATATAATTTATATTATAATACATTTAATTACAATTCTGAATTGTCAATTTATATATTTTAGCAAGAATTGACTGGATTTTTATTTTGGACTCAAAAACCCAAATTATGTTAAATTGGGTACTTCTTTTATTAGTTTTGATCAATTAATTATATAATATGTTTAATTGCATTTCTAAACATTCAATGTAAATAAATTAATAAAATTTAATTGAATTATATTTTTAAGCCTAAAACCTTATATTTCAAATGAAATTATAAAATTGGTCATTTATATAGCTATTTTTATAAAATTGAATTGATAGAAATAGTTGAAATGACCTTAATTGCATTCTAACACCTTTAATTGGAGTTAATTTATTTGAATTATCCAAGTTTGTGTCTTGGGCTTTAAAACCCTAATTTTAGAAAATGAATATCTTAAATCGGCTACTTGTAAAATTATTTTGTTGAAATTGATTATCTAGAGTTATTTAAAATTAATTTAATTGTATTCTTAAGCTATTAATTTAAAGTAATTGAAATTAATTAGTTGGTTTGTAGTTTGGGCATAAAAACCTTAATTTTCAGAGATGGTTTTATAAAAATTATTTGGTTATACTTCTTACACCTAGTAGACTACTAGCTTTGATTTAAAATCATTTGAATTATATTTTTATGTTATTAGGTTGGATTAGTTATCTGAAAATGATTGGTTTGTCTCTTTGGTCGTAAAATCTAATTAGTATGTTATTTTTGATAAAATTAACTTATACTCTATTGTCCTTTCCTCGCCTTTCCAAATCAATTTAAAATGCCCTAAGTGATATGTGTTGAACCCAATTCGGTTAATATCTAATTTTAAGTCTTAATAGAGCCACGCTAGCAATTCTTAGGTTTTGGACACGTTTTTAAAGAAATACCATATGTGTCTTTCTTGTTAATTAAACTATAATACTTGAATTATTGATTGATAAAGTAGTTTCTAACCACATCTTATGATTTCTATGGACGGTCTAGGAAAATATTATCATAGATTGTCAAGCTTTGATATCTCTCTCTCTTTCTCAATTTGCTTAGCTGGCTTGGAATTTTGGTAAGTCATTACTTTCCTTTACTTATGGTGAAATCTAAGATGTATGTCTTTTTGAATTGGAAGGTGATACGTATGATTTTATGATTATTTAAGTAGGTCAGGCGTATATTATGCTTTTGTGTGACAATTATATGTATGTGTATGAGTTTATAGCTTCAATAAAAACACATATTATAATACCTCTTGAATATTGTATGTGTTTGAGTATGTGAAGGGTTAAGCGTGATTATGTGGTTGACATGTTCAGCTAAGTATGAAATATATGGTGATTTTAGAGTACGTTCTAATGTGCCTAAATTGTAATCGGTTTAGAAAACCGTATTCATGGTTGAGTATAGATTGAAATTGTATGATACAATATGCTCTATTTTTATGTCATGAAATTATTTGGCTCTGATGCCACTTGAAATTATTCAGATTTAGTACCACTTGAATTGGATCGGCTCTAGTGCCACTTGAATTGGATTGGCTTTAATACCATTTGAATTGGATCAGCATTAATACCACCTGGAATCAATCGACTTTAATGTCACTTGAAAATGATCAGCTTTAATGCTACTTGGATTAATTCAACTTTAATGCCACTTGGACTGGATCGGCTTTAATGCCACTTGAAATTGATTGACTTCAATGTCACTTGGAATGGATATAATGATGGAAATTTATTGTATTGATGGAAGTGATTTAAGTGTTGTTATATGGGCCTGATTTATGATTGGTTAAATATTTAAATAAAACATTAATCACTTAAAGTGAAAGATCTTGAGTCAAGACTTGTATCACTCAGGGTAGCTATTCAAGTTAGGTTTGGTACTCACTTGTTACCATTCCATTGTTTTTCTCTTCTATGATCCCGGGTGCTTTATAAGGTCCGAAGAGACCATCTTCTACTCTATAAGTGTCTCGATATATTTCGACCCTATCGGGGGTTTGCATACTTAAGTGATTAGGTGTCCTATTTATTGGTGGTTTGGTTACATTTCTGAGTATGTAAGCTAGGGCTAGTACCATTCAAGTACTAGATTAGTTGTTATAATCTCTTTGAGTCTCCATCCTCAAGATAATACAATCAGATAGTTATGATCACAATAATAAAAATATAATAATCAACTATTCTTATTCATTTATGGCATTTATATTTCATTATCCTAAGTATGTCGCTCATTTTTCTTTTTAAAATCATGCTACCATATGACACATATCCTTACCTAATTATCACATAATCTATTATTTAAATTGTGTGTGAATATTATGTGCAAGAATGCTATCTTCTAGAGTAGTTGTGTTATTCGGCATGCAATCATGATTCTTTTGTGTGCTTGTACACTATGTGTTGTCATATCTAATTATGTATTTATAAGCATGAATCCATGAACATATGTTTCATCGTATGTATCACATGTATAATTAAGCATAAGTTATTGATCAAGTGGAATCGTGTATGTATCACATGTATAATTAAGCATCAGTATTGTAAGTTAAAGATTGCTATGTCTTATGTGTATCATGTTTCATCTCATGAGTTAAATAGTCATGATTTACTCAGTACTAGACCCGTACTAATACTACCTTGGTTGAATAGGTCCTACAATGATCCACTAATAGTAAGAAAAAGACCTTTAGTGCAGGCTTGATATCAAATATTATTGATAGGTTGAAGACCTGACTTTAAGAGAGTAAGCAACACGGAGTTTTATCCCTCGAGATTTATCTTTATTTATTTGTGTTTACCTTTGGAAATTTTCAAGTGTTATATTAAAATTTTAATGGTCTTGTAATTAAATTTTAATTTTCCATTACTTTGCTAACCTTTTACAAATCTAGGGTTATTTCATAAGTTTTCTACTGATTTGATCGAAGATGATTTTGTTCAGTAAAATTGTTTACTTGCCATCAGCCATTAGATATCTCCTTATGGGAATTTATCCTCACGGCATAGATGTTATTTAAATTTTTATTGGATAGGTGTAATCCTTGCATCTAGCAAAAGATAGATGATAGACATTTATCTTGTATTAGATGTGGCGATAACATCCCCATTTTCTATTTTAGCTTCAGCATTATTCCTTTAAATGAAAATTTTTAGGAGTGAATTTTGGGAGTGTTACAAAAATATAAATACATAAAATTTGTAAAAATGCCACCACCTTTTTTCTAATACTCAAATACTATAGTTTCTTAAAACTACTTACACTAGTTTCCTTTATCTATTAACAATTGTTTTTACTACCTACCGTGGCTAGTTTCTTCAAATCAAGATACTAGTTCTCAGTTCTTACTGAGAGAGCTAGTTCGTATTAGATATTTCCTATATATATATATTAATTTTGTTTAAGTATAAATGAATTTTGTTGTTTATATTATCAATCATTAATTTTAGTAGTGCATCACATGGGAGAAAAATCTAATTTAGCTTAATCATAATTAATATAAGTTAGGAATTCAAGTGAAAATGGTTTAAAACAAACAAAGAAACCCTATGGGCCTAACTATCATTTTATGTACTTAATTATGAGTTTTAACTATGTTTTTTGGGATAGTTTTGTTTGGTGTAAAGTGCTTGGATTTGGTAAGTTAATTAACTGAATTGAAAATTTTATAAATTATTTGGAAATTAGGGATTCTATAAGGATATTTAGTATTTTCATAAGCATAATATTTTTCCTCAGTCCTTGTTAGGTTTCTTATAGCTTTTTAATGCATGAGTCTCTAATGACACAATATATATATATATATATATATATAATGAGAATTTGGTGTTCTTGATAATGAGACCCGCCATTCTTGATGTTCTTGAAAGTTCCTTCTACCGATAACATTTTCTTGGAAGATTATTGTAGGTATGTTATGTTCTTGTAAGGAGAAAAATAAAATGTCAACATGCAAGAAACTAAAATATGCCATACATGTAAATAACAAGTCAAACAATATCCTAAAATTTGGTGGATGAAGTCATTAACTTTGGTTGTGACAAGTCTAATAATTATTGTATGTAACTAGAGCTTGTTATTTGTGTTGTAATTTCCATTATTGATGGTTGTATTTTGTCATATGTCGAATTGTTTATGACATATGGAGTTGGTTAAGTTAGTTAGAACTTAAGGATGTTAGGAATTAGTTAAATAACAGCTATGTTAGTTACTATCATCAAGGTTAGTTATAACAAACTTGCATTGGTTACCTATATAAGGCACCAAAACTAAGCATTGTAACATGGATGTACTGATTTTGAAACTAATGATCGTAACCACTTGGTTAATTCTCTCTTTGTGAGGGAACCTTCAATCATCTTTGTGATGCTGAAAAACTATTAATAAGATCTATTTTGTGTGTTTCTTATTAGGACTATTTGAGTGTTATCTTTATGAGATATTTAAAGTTTCATTCTTGCTGAATATAGCCTAAGTCAATTCATTCCTCTTCATTATTTCTTTGATTTGTGAGTTTGAATCCCTCAAACTAATATTACATCCTTCTACATCCACATCCACACCATTTTGGTATCAAAGCCATATTTTTCTTTTCCTCATTTGAATTGCTAAACCTTGGTCACCTCTTCAAACTTTCAACATACATTTTCAAACTTCAAAAGTCATCTTCAACTTCCACGATTATCTTCCTCTAAATTTCTAGCTTACTTTCAATAAAAAACCTACCTATAATTACCTCATTAAAACTCATTAATTCACCTTCTACCCATGTTTATATTCCTTCATCCCTCCTTAGTATATCTACAAGAACCCATCAAAACTCGTAAATAACTAACCAAGAACTCATCTCCTTCAACCATATTCATCCTACATTACAAATTATCACATGTTTGATATTATCTTGAGAGGTTGAGTGTGTTATTCCTACAAAACACAAAATAACTAATGATGATAACATGAATTCTCTCCTTGATACAATACAAAAAACTTTCAAAGGACATGCAATCCCAACTTCATGTTAGTAAAGCCATTCATACACACCTTCAACATTTAGATAAACAAAATGATAGTGTTGAAGGCATGGTGATGAGAGTTAGTTAAATCAAAAGAGGGTATATTAATGCTCACATGGAATATCATGAAGACATGAATAGAAGTGGCTCAAGTAGAATACCTATGAGAATTCAATCAAGACACCAATATGATGAAGACAAAGGTATAAAACTCAACCTACCTGATTTTTTTGGTGAAATAGGTGTTAAATTATTCTTGGAATGGCTTAATGAAATTGAGGTAATATTTGAATTTAAGGTATATGACAATGAAAAGAAATGCAAGTTAGTTATCCTTAAGTTCAAAAAGTTTTTTAGGTTATGGTATGACAATATGAAAAATACACATGAAAGATAAGTTAAGCTTAAGATAAAATCATAGGGAAAACTAAAGATACACTTAAGGTGAAAGTTTGTACCTACAAAGTATAAATAATAAAATTATATCAAATTAGCTACTGTCATGCAATGACTTCTTAGTGTTGAAGAATATACAAGAGAATTTGAGAAACTTGCACTTATTTGTGATAATCAAGAAGGAAAGGAGAAGAAATATGCTAGATTTCTAGAAGGCCTCAATAAGTTGAATTGAAATAAGGTTGAAACATGTCTGTATGAATATCTTGAGAATTTGCTGAAATTATCTTTAAAATTTGAGAAGCAAATCAATTCCACCAAATAGAATGCAATGCTATCTACTTATTCATATACAAAGTATCATTTGAATACTTCTGCTTCAATAGTTGAGAAAATACAAGGCCCGGGCCAAGAAAAGAAGGAAATAACAAGGTTGTAGAATTATCCAACAACAATGATTTAAATGTAGATGATATGGACAATTTACAAGAGATTTTTCCAAATAAAAGAGTTTCGGGCTTAAGGGAGATCAAAATAATGGAATGATGAGTTTTGAGTTTAAATGTATTGAGGTTGAAGTGAATGATGAGATCTTATATGCATCCAAATATGAAGGTGATGCTTGTTACATGCTTCAACAAATTCTTCAATCCCAACCTAATGAGAAACCTACACAAAAGAACAAGATACCAAAGAGTAAATATAGAATTGGAGATATGGTATGTAGAGTTATTGTGGATAATGGCTCTTATAATAATGTGGAAATTTAGAGAATGGTTAAGGAACATCAATTAGAAAAAAATAAATACCCCAAGCCTTTTTATTGACAATGTCTAAACAAAGATAAAGGAACCAATGTAACAAAACAAACCCTCATGTTTTTTTTTTCCCTTCAAATTGGTAACTACCATGATGAAGTATTATGTGCCATTTTTCCTATGGACCCATGTGGAATATTATTATAATGATGATGCCCTTTTCCCTTCAACTATATACACGTTATCACAAATATAATTTGAAGCCTTCTAATTGTGATAATGTGCATATAGTTGAGAGTAAGAAAATTTTATTTACATGAAAAGGCTATGATTTATTATATAGAAGAAGAAGAAGAAGAAGAAGAAGAAGAAGAAGAAGAAGAAGAAGAAGAAGAAGAAGAAGAAGAAGAAGAAGAAGAAGGTGTTTGTCATACATTATTTGTGAAAGAATCACAACATAAGGAGAACAAATATGATAACCCACAACTTACTAAGCCACTTGATGAATTTAATAATGCATGTCCCTAGTGACTTACTGAAATACCCCAAATTTTTTAATTTTAAAAATTATAGTTAAATAAGATTTTATTAGGAAATTTATTTAAATAAATTATTTTTACTAAAATAAAAGGAAATTCATTAGGGAAAATCAAGAATAAATTTATAAATATTTTAATTAGGAGAAATTTGGGTATTTTAACTAATTAAATATTATATTATAGAAATTAATTAAATAAATTATTTTATTTAAAATAAAAAGGAGAAAATAGTTTCAAATTAATATTAATTTTGTAAATAATTTAATTAAATAAAATTAGAGTGTTTTGCTAATTAAAATGGAATTTATGAAAAAAACTTTTAAAAATCCTAATTTAGCTTAAAAAGGAATTTAAATATTATTATTTTTAAATATCCCAAATATCCCAATTAATTTAATCAACCTAAACCATTATTTTTCTCTTTTTCTTTTCCTTTTCCCTTTTCTTTCTTCCTTTCCTTTCTTTTCCTTCTTTTTCTTTCCTTTTCCTTCTTCTTCTCTTCCTCCCCGATTTGGGCCTGGTGCGGCCCAATTTCCTCCTTCTTTTTCTTCCCCTGCCGCGGCCCACTCCCGTTGCTTCTTTTCTTACTCCTTCGGCAGCCAGCGCGCTGCGTTCCTTCGATTTTTTACCCAAAACGCGTCGTTTGACTTAAGCCCCTTAGCCCCACGCCGGACCGCCCGGTTTCCTCCCTTTTCTTTCTTTCCTTTTTCCTCGAACCGTCGGCTCATCCCTTCTTCTTCCTCCCTTCCCCGCCATTGTCGAACCTGCGACCTCCTTCCCCCGAAAATGGCACTGCCGGCCACACGTGTCGTGACCGGCCTTTATCCCGCCCATTTTCTTCCCCTCGACGCACACTTCAATTTGAATTGCCCCACTCTCCTTTTCTTCCCCACGTTTGCCCCCATTTCCCTCGCGAAGGTCGAGCAAAAATTTGAAATTGTGCCGCTCAATCAACGGCATAACCACTCCATTTTCCCACCGACTTTGACCTTCTGGTAACCTCCAGCACTCGAGCCTACCCTCCACCACTATAAATACCCCTCATTTGGCCTAAAATCGAGATTTCTTTTCCTCGAAACCCTAAGTATAAGTTCGTGCGCTACCGCCACTTTAGACACACTGTCCTCCACCGTTAGCCAACCTCGCTGCCTCTTCTTCCTCCCAAACTCTTCCCTGCAACGCCCTCTAATTAATTAAACCATTCTTATCCTTCTATTATTCTCGCACGGGTCTCCATAACCGTGCAAAGTTTGTTACTCATCTCGCCAGAATTTTTTCCCCGAAACCTTAAACCACTGACCACCACCATATCCGCCACTTCTGCCACCTTATAAACCACTCAAAATCTCCTGCTAATTCTCCTCCACCGACCCATAAACTTATTTTATTTTTCTCCTTCCCCCTTCCCTCTTTTTCTTCATTTTCACCCCTCTTAGATCACTTTTTCGGCCACCTCCGAGCACCACCGCTGATGCCACCCATCCCCTCCAACTCAAGGTGAAACCCTAGACCTTTTCAACACTTCCTTTCGATTTATTGAGAATTATTCTGCTTTTTTAATTTTAATTTGATTATTATTATTATTATTATTATTATTATTATTATTATTATTATTATTATTATTATTATTATTATTATTATTATTATTATTATTATCAACTGTAATCCAATTGCTAAATCTTTTTGACAGGTTTGGGAGTATTATTGAGTTAGATAAATTATTATTCTCGAATTCTTGTTATTTACTAGAATTATTACATGTTTACTATTAATAATAATAATAATAATAATATTATTATTATTATTATTATTATTAGTGTAATTATTTATTTAATATTGTAATTATTTCAGGAGGGGTATAAACCTAAAATTTTAATTAAGCCTCGCACCTTTGCTTTTTATTACTATTATTAACATTTTTAACATTATTACTAATTATATTATTATTATTATTATCTCTACTAACTTTTATATTATAAGTATATATATAATATTAATATCATTATTACATTTTTCAAATAGTATTATTATTAAATGGAGTGGTTTCGAAAGCCACCTTGTAATTTTAAGATTTGTGGTATTATTAATATTAATATTCTACTAATAAGAGTACTATTAATAATGTTTTACTTTTATTATTATTATTATTATTATTATTATTATTATTATTATTACTATTACTATTACTATTACTATTACTATTACTATTACTATTTTGGTGAAGGGTAGAAACCCTTATATCACCACCCTTTTCGAATGAAAATAGTAATGTATTTGTATGTTTAAGTAATATTTTGTATAGTTAATTATTGTGTAATATTGTATTAATTAAAAACTAAATCTTAGAATAAGTTAGAGAATAATAAAATTTTATAAGGGAGCCTAATTCTAGTATACTTTTATATAATAGGTGAACCCAGTCAAATCCCTCAAGTGGAATATGAGAGTGTACCAAGACCGGTGTCGTTTTAGGTAAGAGTGTTACTAAGGCCATTTGTGTGTTTATATGTATTATGTGCTTCATATGCCATGTATTCTATGTTTATCATTATTGATTATTTCGTATGTGTTATAAAGTGGAGTTGAAGTATGTTGGAGTGAATAAATTGTGGCATGAGAATTATGTGGATATTTATGTTATTATTATTGTATGATATCGCCTTAAGACGTGCATGTTAGGGTGGTAAAATAATGATGGGTAGTGTAACAATGTGGTGTTAGGGTTTGCATGAAATAACATGGTGTTAGGGTTTTGCATAAAAGGGCATGGTGTTAGGGTTTTGCATGAAATGGTACGAGTTAGAGTTTTACATGAAATGGTATGGGTTAGAGTTGTGCATGAAATGGTATGATGCTATGGTTTGCATGGAAGCATGTCTACGTGGAATTAGGGTTTGCATAGGAGTGTGGTATACGTGGAGCTAGGGTTTACATATGAATTAGGGTTTGCATATGAATTAGGGTTTGCATAGGAGTGTGGTATACATGGAGCTAGGGTTTGCATATGAATTAGGGTTTGCATGGAAGTGTGGTCTATGTGAAACTAGGGTTTGCATGTGAATTTGGGTTGCTTGGAAGTATGTTACGTGGAGTTAGGGTTTGCATGGGAGCTAGGATTTACATAGAAGCGTGGTTTACGTGGAGTTAGGGTTTGTATGAGAGATAGGGTTTACATGGATGCGTGTGCACGTGGAGCTAGGGTTTGCATGGGAATTAGGGTTTGCATGAGAGCGTGGTTTACGTGGATTTAGGGTTTGCATGGTAGCTAGGGTTTGTAGGGGTATTAGGGTATGGCATGATTAAGTATGGTGGGATGATTAACTAGGGTTGAAGTGGTTAACCTGAATTGAGGAGTAAGCATGGTAGGGACCTAATTTACATGTCCTGAAATGAACGTCTGAATAAGATACATAAAATATTAAAAACGTAAAGTGGAAGATGTTGAGCCGGGCCTAGACCGATCCACCGGCTAAAATAGTGGCAGGGAATATTTCCCTCGCGACCGATCCACCGGCTATAATAGTGGGGGATCCCGAGCTCAACAAACCAAATTATATATGTTGTTAAGATGTGGGAAGACACTAATTATTTATAGTGGAACACCGTACGAGAAAGGGGCTAGACCAATCCACCTGCATATAATAGTGGTAGGGTATGTTACCCTTGCAACCGATCCACCGACTAAAATAGTGGCAGGGCATGCGCCCTCGCGACCGATCCACCGGCTAAAATAGTGGGGTTCCCGTACTCATATGGACTTGATAAAGAACATGGTGTAAAAATATCCCGATAAAGGATTGATGACATAATTAATCCAAGCTGTATTGGATCTTGGCACTTTTATCTGATCGTTCTTTTGCCTTTATGTTATTGTGTTGGTGTTTATGCCTTGTTATTAGTCTGCATGGATTATATGCTTATGTGTCGGCCTTAGTACTCGGTTACCTTACTCGGTACGCAGTGTACTGATCACCCATTTCATGGGTACTGCTCATTCCCACGAGCAGAAGGCCCATCTAATCTGTTGTAGGTAGGAAATACTTACTTTAATGCTATCGATATTTATGGGACATCAGGAGGGGCGGAGTGATAGTTGGGCTGGATCAATTTCTAGACTGAAGTGGCCGTTATCCTTTTTAATTTATGATTCATGTTATTTTTATTATGTTGAGTTGCAGAAACAAATTTATTAATGTTGTTTAGTTATTATGTGGAAAAACAATAGCTGGATTTCGAATTATGTAAGACTTGCGCGTACTCTGATTCTTGTTTTTATAAAATTTGATTTGTATGGTATTATTAATAGTATTTTCTCAGCCTTAGCACTTGGTACTGGAACGGTAGGAGTGAACCGGTCTAGTACTAAGTGTGGCGGTAACATCCCCAGAATTCATGGGTTTTAAATTAAGTATTTAATTTCTTCCAATTTAAAAAAAATAATGAATTTTGGGATGTTACACTTACCACATGGGTTACTAACTAAAAGATTTATTGAACATGCTATTAATTTGATTCCTAGAATTGCTTTACCAAACAAACCTACACATAGATGTGATCCAGAGGAAGTTAGGGAATTATAAAGATAAAAAGAAGAGCTTGTTTATAAGGGTTATGTGAGAAAAGGAGTAAGGCCATATTGTGTACCTGTCTCTCTTGTTCCCAAAAAAAAAAGATGGTACATGAAGAATGAGTATAGACATTAGGGCTATGAATAATATAACCATCAAATATAGGTTTATTATGCCTAGATTAGATGACATATTCTATGAATTATACATTGTACAATTATGATAAAATTAGGTTTATTATGCCTAGATTAGATCACATGTACCTTCCTTCCTCATTCTTTCCATTCCCGACCACGAAAAACCCCTAACGACCTCACCTCCACTGCATAAGCCCTATGCACTACTCATCAACTCCCTACAACCTTAGACCGCCTACCCCTGTCGATCCCAAACCTATGCCAAAATAAGCCATGCTTGAGCTCATACTCATTCATCTTTCCATATTGCATGGCTTACCCTCATTCCTCCTATTAATACCCACTCTCCCATTCTTACTTCATTCTTTATAGCTCCCACCTACTCTCCCCAAACTCCATCTCCCTTCCCTCAGCTTCATTATGCTTCATTTGTCTCCCATCCACAATTTTTTTCCTTCAAACCTCTATAAAATCCTTGTGTCCTCATGTTATGAATTATCCACAATGTGATCACCTCACATTGGCAGCTAAGCCTTATCTACCAGAAATACCCATGCTAAAGACCTATAGTAACGTCTATGCTTCATGCTCAACACAAATTAATTATGTTAGTCCTTCAGTGTAGCCTTCCTCCTTCACAAAGATCCCCTAGCTACATGACATCCTAATGCTAACACCCCTAAATTTCATCACAAACTCATGCTAAACGCCCCTAGCTGCCTCACTTCTTCATGCAACACCCATCCTAACTACACCATATCCTCACATAAGACACCCTACAGTTGCACCACAACCTACACTCCATCTCCTTTAACAATGACACTCCCCCACGCCATCCACACCCTATTAGTGTCACTTCTTGATGCATAAATCCCTTAGTTGTGTCACACAATGACACCACCCCCTTTGCTGCACCAAATTCTTCTATAGATAGTTTGACCCTTGTGTGCCTTCGTTTGCTTTGGTTTTGCTCCTATATCCACCCTCCTTTGCCTAAGATTTTCCTTAGTTGTTTTATTTAGCTATAATAATATAATATACTTTATTCTTAAGTGACTTTTTGGTGTTCTTGGAGGAGGAATCTTAGGGTTACATGTTATTAGAGACCAGAGACATTTTTGTTAAAGATATAGGTTGTAACTAGAATTTTTTGTGTAATGCATATTCATGTGTATGAAAAATAATGGTTATTATTATTATGATGGAAATTTCATGTTGATTTACAATGATTTAGTATTAGATCTATGAAAAATGAGAATATGTAAAGAGCATGAATAGGATTGTTGTGAAAAATTTGGTTTTGATACCCTAAGTGTGTGAGTATGACCTATCATATATTATGTACTTTGAATAGGTATGGAAATTGGTTAATAAATGTGGTCAATTAGTGTCATGATGATATATATTGGACGTTGAAAACCATTCATGTTGGGACACATAGGGTTTTATGAAAATAAAGGTATTTTGGCTATTTAAGGGTAATTTGGTCAATATGGGTTCAACATGGAATCCTTATTATTTTGAGGTTTTAATTGGTTCAAAATAGGGTAAATACATTTTGTGAAATATTTGGAGTAATTATAAATAGCTTAAGTCCCATAAAATAAGAATATAACTTAAATTAATAAATAGTAACCTAAAGGCAAGCTATTATCACATGTGTAAAATGTTTGAGCTAGACCTTGAATTTTTATATGATTTTAATAATGATATTTTAGGATTTCATAATAAATTTTGTGGTTTTATGAGTTTTATATAAAATGTTATGCCTAACTTGTGAAATTAGGGTTTTATAGAGATAGTATTGTTATTGCATGTATAAAGCATTTGAGTTAGACCTTGAAATTTAGATTTGTTTTTAATATTAGTATTTTATTAATGTGTATTGAATTTTTTGGTCATATGAGTATTATGGGAATATTTATGCCTAATTTGTGAAATTAAGATTTCATAAAGATTTGAGAATAATAACCATAGAGGTAAATTGTTATTACATTTGTAAGACCTTAGATTTCAACTTTAAATTTTGGGTATGTTTTAAATAATAATATTTTAGGAATTTTTATTGAATTTTATGGTTAAATGGGTATTATAGAAGAAGTTATGTTTATCATGTAAAATTAGAGTTTATTGAGGGAAATATGGGCTTTTTCCTTGAGGAAGGTCCCAAAAATTTTACGATTTTATTTTATGTGTTTTAATTACTTTAAGTTGTATCATGTGCCTAAATTTGTTCTAGCATGATGATGTTGAGATAAATAACTATAAATAAGATATTAATCACTCAAGGTGAAAGATTGTATAAGTAAGGATCGGTTGTACTTATATATTTCACCGGATGATAATAGTAGCTATGAGTATTTTTTCTTGGGGTTGTACTTATCCATTTAATTAAAAGAGAATAGTGGCTAGAAGAATTTTTCCTAGGGTTATTTATTATTGATACCATTCTAGTGGATGAGAATAGTGGGGTTCCTGAACTCAATGAAAAATAAATAATTGGAATGATCATAATCATTGATAAGGTTTTAATCACTTAAAGTAAAATATCGCATGAGTTAGAACCGGTTGTACCTTTCCATTCCACCAGACAAGAATGGTGGCCAAGATTGTTTTTTCCCTAGGATTCTATATTGTTGATACCGTTTCACCAATTGAGAATAGTAGGTTCCCTAAACTCAGCATAAATAAAACTATGGACCTTGATCATGCCATATTATGATATTTGAAATCCATAAAAAACTTAGTATCATCTTATGTTTATCTATATGCATGTGTATCCCTTCTTGTGACATTATGATATCATGTAATCTTGTTATGACTATATTGCTACCTTACTCATTACATAGTATACCGATTATCCTTTTTATGGGTGTTGTTCATGCCTACAAGTAGATCCACCTTGTTTTATTCTAAGGCTATCTCGAACTCAAAGAGGGAAATATTATATCATGTTATGATTGATTATCTAGAATAACACATTTTATACCATACCATAAAACCAATGATGCTTCTCATTTGGCGAATTTATATTTTAAAGAGGTAGTGAGACTATATGGAATTACCAAGAGTAATGTTTCCTATCTAGATGTAAAGTTCATAAGTTACTTTTAGAAAACACTTTAGCATATGTTGGGTACAAATTTGTTATTCATTACTTTTTATCAACCACAAATGGATGGTCAAACCAAGAGTACTAAAGATTGGAATATCAAGTTGGCACGTATTGAGTTTACATACAATAATAGTCCTTTAACAACTGTACATGCACATCCTTTCGAGATAGTACATGATGTGAATCTGTATATGCCTATAAGAATATTACCTTTGAAAAAAGGAAATTTAAACAGTTATGAAGCCAAAGATCAGGTGTAATTATTCTAAAAGATCCATCAACAAATCAAGAGAAACATAGAGAAATCAAATGCGAGGTATCAAGCTAAATCTAACAAACATAGATTACATCACGTATTTTCTCTAGGTGATTTGATATGGTTCTTAAGAAGAGGAAGATTTCCAAAGTTAAGAAATAATAAAATAATGCCAAGATTTGATGGATTATCTAAGATCTTAAGAAAACTTGGCGATAGTGCTTATGTATTGAAGCTACCAAATTCTTATAGAGGAATTTCAAGAATGTTCAATGTTGGTGATTTGCCTCCATATTATAGTGATACTATTTTGAGGGTAAATTCTTCTCAATAAGGGAAAAATAGTGTAGGAACATCTAATAACATTCAAATAATTGAGGATTTAGCAGTCTTGATAATGAGACAAATCATTCTTGATGTTCTTAACAGTGTTCCTTCTACTAATAATATTTTCTTGGAATATTCTTGCAGATATGTTATATTCTTGCAAAGCAAAGAGAAGAATCAAATGTCAACTTATCAAGAAAAATAAAAAATACCAAGCATTACAAAACCAAGGCAACAACAATAACGAATAAATACACACAAATAACAAGCAAACCAATCTTCTACAATTTGGTGGATGAAGTTGTTAAAGTTGGTTGCAACCAATCCAGTTATTATTGTATGTAACTACGGCTTGTTAGAATTTGTTATTTTTTATTTAATTTCGGTTATTTTTTGTTGTATTTTTCCATATGTTAAATTGTTTATGGCATATGGGTTTGGTTAAGTTAGTTACAATTAATTAAGGATGTTAGCAATTGGTTAGCCTATGGATATGTTAGTTACAAGAAGATAGGTTAGTTGTAACAATCATGTATTGGTTGCTTATATAAGGTACTAAAATGAGCATTGTAACATGGATGAACCTATTTTGAAATTAATGATCACAACCACTTGGTTAATTATCTCTTTGTGAATGAAACTTTATTTCTCTTTATAAGGTTGAATATCTACTAATAAGATTTACTTTGTATGCACCTTATTAGGACCCTTTGAGTGTCATCTTTTTGTGACATTCAAAGTTTCATTCTTTTTATAATATAACCTATTCATTCTTCTTCTTCATTTTCTTGATTTGTGAGTTTGAATCCTCAAAATTAATCATATATGCTTCTACTTATCCACTTTCACATCACTTTTACTCAATATTTTATATGTACGGCCTATTTCATTTTATCTACCTTAGTGTATCTCTAATCACATATTTAATTTAAGATTTTTGTTATGAATTATATTAAAAAATGTTGGTAAATGATATGTAATAAGTGACAATTCAAGTGATAAGTGAATTATAAATAATGTGGATGAGTGTGCAACTATAACAAGTGCTATGTGGACCTTGATGTTAAGTGATTTGATAAGATTATTGAATAAATCATTAATGTTTCAAGTGATATATTACATAAATCATAATTGAGAAAGTCTTTTAGTGATTAGTAACCCATTTATATTAGAACCAGAGTGGTGTTAGGTCTAACCTATGTAAGTTCGAGCTATTGACTAGAAAGGAGTATGTACACTTAAGAATCGCGTGTCTACTAGTCTACTTAAGGGTTCAAGAACATTTTCTCCTGAATAGTGTGTTGCGCCCTTCCATGGGATTATAGTGGATCGTTCCACTAGAAATAATAGTGGGGTTCATGTTCTTAAAGTAAATAAATAATTGATACTGTGTGATCACTAAATATGGATTTTGGTATGACTTTTCTTGTAAGTTGTATTTGTATCATGAATATTATTAGCATGTATATTAATTCTTGTTTATCAAATGTCATATATTATTGTATTATATGCAAGATCTTATGTGTTATGCGTACCTTGTATTTTGAAGTACGTTTTGTAATAACTTCCTTATTTGGTCATTAATCATTCAAACAAGTAAACAACCCTTTTGATGACTCTCATGTGGTTGATGATTGCATTGATAACTTTGATGTATTGCCTATGGATGAGTAATTATATGCGGGTTAAGGATTAGATTCATAGTTATTCGGTAGCTTAGTATTTTTGTGCCTCGATATTTTGTTGAGCTCTTAGATCCATGTATTTTTTTTGTTGTATTTTTCCATTATTGTGTATTTAGAGTTTATCTCCTAAACTCTTGTGTTTATTATTTATATAATTTGTCTTATTCTCTATTTATTGATGTTTGAAGTTAAATTTTTTGGCTTTGTACTTTATATAATTATGGTATGGTCATCGGATTTGTATTAAGCATGGTAGTGCCATCTAATTAGTTTATGGATTAACATCTGCAAAATGAAATTTTTAGTCCTAAATTTTTGGAGTATTGTTACACAAATAAAAAAAAGGTTATATTTTTATATAGTGTTGCACATCGGTTTCCTAATGCATTAACCGATAGTAAGAAAATGAAAAAGTCACATATATCATCAAGAATGCTTCTAAGAAAGTTGAAAGTTCCTACTAAGAAGTATTAAGTATATGGACAAGTAATGAACATTTGAGAATAACCTTGGGTTGTGCACATTTGTTTTTAATCATTATGTTTATGCATAAATACTCATACATAATCTACAAGTTTTGCACCTTTTGTTGTAGGGACTACACGTCTATGTACTTAGTTCTTTTGAACAACTTCAACTATTCTAAAATTGCTTCTTTTCATCTTGGCAAATTATGTATCTATTCATTCACTAATAGGGCTATATATGAGTCTAGTCAATCTGAACACCCATAGGCTCATGTTTGATTTGTTTAATAAATAAGTTTAAAATTAAGGCTCAACCTTACTTGTTTAACTAAATAAAAGAGCTAAGCTCGCGATCTTAGTGTTATAAAAAATCTAAGCTATTTTTTTTTGGTACTTAGATTGGGTTTGTTTAATAAATGAGCAAAAAACTAAACCTCATACTCAATATATTTAGCTAAACAAATGAAATGAGTTGAACTTTTAATGAGTCAAATTTGAGCTGCTTATGAATACCTTGACTCATTTACGACCTTATTAACCAAATACACATAAAAAGATATTCCATTTTTTTAGACCTATATCAAGATATTTTTTTTGATATCTACGAGACATTTGTATTATTTTATTTGTGACTACTATGATAGGAAATAGAGATTTTGAGTATTTATTAAAAACACATAAGGTGAATTCATAATAAGATGTTCGGTATCAGAGTCGAACAAGACTCTTCTTCAACTTTAGAATCAATAAAATGCAGATGAGTCTAATGGAAGATAGCACAGCAATGAAAGACTAAAAACAACAAAAGTTAAACAACCAAAATTCAAGAAGAAGAATACATAAACTTTATTGATTATCTCATCAATCCTTACAAGCTAACCATCAATAACCACTCTAATTGAATTTCTTGATTACCAATACTATTCTTGCTTCTTCGTTTGTCAGTCATTCATCTCATTCTCATCTCTCGACTAAACTCACTCCTCTATATATACTGCAAAGAAGAGAGAAAATAAACAGAACTCAAAACTACAAACTAATACACTCAACAACCTCAAAACGGCGCCACTTAACATAAGTGTTATAAGTGTATAACATCCAGCTTAAGAGCCAACTCTAGACGGCGTGTGTTGATGCTGACGTGGATGACTCTCCCAACTCAGCTTCACATAAGATTATGGATGCATATTTTGAGATACTACAATTTCTTGGAGATCGGTAACACAAATTATTACGGGTGCATCATCAGCCAATACGTAGCTAGCTGCTACTTATGAAGCTGGACGAAATTGTGATGATTGTGCTAAGTGATTCAGCATATACAAAGTGTATATGGCATAAACGCGAGGCAAATAGTCTCACCTTCGTATATGATGATAATAATGCCTGTATCACTTAACTGGAAGAGGAATATGCCAGGCAAGAGTGAACAAGAATACGTAGCACAATTTATTTTTTTCTCTCCATATGATCTTGAGAAAGCGAGAATAGTCATGCCTGGCAAATTGGATCATACTAGAATCTTGCTGATTTATTCAGAGTCAGTAGCGTAGAAGATTTAAAGAAGTGGTGGTCTGTCTCACCTTTAAGGAATAAGCTAAGTTCAGGGGTATTTTTATTTTTATTTATTTATTTTTGACAAAGTTCTTAAAAAGATTGTAGTACGAGGCATATGGGACAAGACAACAATACTTCTTTATAAATTAAGGATGATTTTGATCCATCGTAATCGGTAGAACATATGTCCCATCCCATGCATGTCAAAATAATATACAGACTTGTTTAGTTTTTCACACATTTTAAGAAATAATGGAGAATATCACATTTTATTTTTCATGATTTTTCACATTTTTTTCTACTTTAGAAATATGTAAAGACAACTTCAATTAATTTCCACCAATAAAATTTATCAAATATTGTAAACATCTCATAGTATGTATTCAGTTAATTAATGATCTTATAAGAAATAATAATAGAAATATAGAAATAAGTTTATATTATGAAAAAAAAATTAAAAAGAAATCTAACATATTAATACGAGACGCACGGATCCTACATACTAGTAATATGAGACAGAGGAAGTAAAAATAAATAAATAAATAAATGATTGGATAATAATGACTGTTAGCGTTCATTAATTATTTATTTCACATAGTTGTGGTTTTCACTGTTATATGCTCTAAAGTAGTAAGTAGTAACGAAGGAGCAAAAAAATATATATATATCATTCATTGTTTGTGTTAAAATTTTGCAGACTCAAGCTTCAGATACACAGTAACCGACTTACCGATGCAAATCATATTTTCACGATGGCAAAAATCACGCTAGGATTTGCATATATTCGCGCGGCACACAAGGCATTCTTACCGCTTTTGGTTTTTTATTTTTTTCAAGGACGCACAGGCCGGCGGCAACATGGAGAGTGACGTTAAGAGATAGAGCTACTGAAATTAGTCGATTCTTTGAGAGGAAGGATAGTGGTGTTTCTTTTTTCTTCCTGCCTTTCTCTCTCTCTCTCTCTCGCTCCTTCCGTCCCTCTGCTTTGCTTTTCGAGTTCTGCTGCTTTTACTTTTTCTCCGTCCTCATCCCTCCCGGGCTGTATAATATATACTCGTGAAATTAGTGAGAGTACCTTTAACACGCCATTTACGCGCTCTTTACAGCTTTCCTTGCTCTTCTTTGTTTCTTGGTCAGTTGTTATTATTCCCATCTATTAAGACACACGAGCAGACAATTCAGTATTTACTATCTGCTGTTTGAGCTGGCAAGATTAGCAAGGCTTGTTAGTATTCATTTTTGGTTTCGCTACATCTGTTCGGCGATTTTCTGTCCGTCTAGATAGGAAACTTTTTCATTTTTTTTTTACGGGTGTCAGAAGTACTCCTTAGTGCTATGACGAGATTTTGATAGTCGGTGATCGAAGCATCTGGGTGTGCTGAATTTCGACTTGTTTGTGTGTGTGTGTGTGTGTCTGTCTGTGTTTTTTTGTTTGCTTGGTATTTTTGTAGAGTTTTGGGCGGATTGCTTCTTTAACAAGAAAGAGAGAGAGAGAGAGAGAGAGATGGCTGGTGGAGGAGGACTAGCGCCGGCACCAAAACAAGATGAATTGCAGCCACATCCGGCGAAAGATCAGCTACCCGGCGTCTCGTATTGCATTACCAGTCCACCACCTTGGCGTTAGTGTCCCTGCCACCTCATTTGTTTGTAATTACTTTCAATTATGTAAAATATATTCACAAGATATTGGTTAACTAAAGGTTGCCTCTGTTTTTCCCTTCTGTATGTAATTTCTGTTTCATTTTTTTACGGTCTAATCACACCTTGCTATTCAAACATACAGACCTACCCTTTAATTTTCTTTCTATTATGTCAAGGTTAAGATCTGCTCGGTGCTAGTAGTAGTGAGTGAGATTCACTTTATTCTCTCGTCAATTTTGTTGGGTCGCAATCATTTTTCATTTTTTTTCCTTAAAAAAAAAGGCGATATTTGCTTGCTGGTGTTTGAGGTCGTTTTGTCGTTTGTTTTTCTTCCATCACCGTCCCTTTTTGGATATGATGGTGGTCCTTCCCAACTTCCTTCCATCACAACTGATATGACTAATTCTAGTTGGTCTGTGTACTGTTTACTTGGATGTTTGCTAGTTTATAAGCGTCACGTTGGACAATTGGGCGGTCCGTCGGCTAAATCTAAGCATGCCATGTTCTTTTTATTACTAGTATTATTTGACCTTCGATTTCGTGTGTTTTATTGTGTTTGTAGCGTGTTTATATTTGGCTTCATTATTTGTGTTGCTGATTGTGGTTTACCATAAATACTTGTTATTAATGCAGCTGAGGCCATCCTTCTTGGGTTCCAACACTACTTGGTGATGCTTGGCACAACAGTCCTCATCCCTACTTATTTAGCTCCTCAAATGGGTGGAGGAAACGTAGGACTTCTATCTACGACCGATTTGTAATTGGTAGAATACGATGCCATTTTTCATTTAGCTAATTGTTTGCTCTTATGGACGTAAATTATGGGCTGCCATCCATAGGAGGAGAAGGCCAAGATGATTCAGACATTGCTCTTTGTTGCTGGTCTAAACACATTGCTTCAGACATTTTTTGGGACGAGGTTACCGGCGGTCATCGGCGGGTCTTACACGTATGTCCCGACGACCATTTCCATCGTTTTGGCTGGTCGTTATGGCGGCATCGTGGATCCCCATGAGGTTCGCTTAGTTCCTACCAAATCTCTTTGTTTTCTGGTCTCAGTCTATCCTCTATTCTGTCTATTTCGACCGGATTTCCCCATATTTTGCAGAAATTTAAGAGAATCATGCGAGGAACCCAAGGTGCTCTTATCGTGGCTTCGGTCCTTCAGATCGTTATTGGATTCAGTGGTCTTTGGCGCAATGTCACAAGGTTTCTGTCCGCAATAGTTATCTTTTATCACTGGCATGACTGCTTCAGCAGATGAATCGGACAAGATTTTTAACAGTGCTGAGGAATATCTGTTCGCCCAGAAGTTGTTTATACCACCACATTTAGTGCAGATTTATAATTTACCAACGATAAATGAAAACATTATAAAAAAATCTGCAGTGTTGAGAGTCTTACATCGTCACTTCACCGTTTCGTGGCACTAGTTTCACTAGCATGGTACACCCAGATGATTTCACGCCTTTCAAATATGAAGCTTGATAAATAAAAAAAATTGCCTTTTGTATCAATATGGGAGAGCTTCCAACATTCTCTTTCTTTCTCATGTTCCCTACCCCACCCTCTTCTTCTTGAATATACTTCAAATAATTCTATTGTAGCATATCTGTGTTAATCTGAATCACAAAGAACAAAAAGTTTGCTAGTTCATTTCCTCTTGTAATTAGCAGAATAAAGATCACAACCGTCACATGTCCATATCGAGGATCTTTCAATATTTTCTTTTACTTTGATTTATTAGATGATTCTATAAATATGCTTACGAAACCTGTCTTTACGAAAAAACATCCTGTTGCTCGGCAGGTTCTTAAGTCCACTAGCAGCCGTTCCTTTAGTCTCCCTCGCCGGATTTGGTCTATATGAGTTGGGTTTTCCTGGGGTAAGAAACACTGTCTTGCACTTTTGATGATGCATGAATTTCTATATTTGCTTCAGCTCTTTGCCTCCGGAGGGTTAACCCTGACAGGAAGGAAAGTCTTGACCTAACGCCTCTAAATTCTCTACTTGTTGTGAAGGTTGCAAAATGTGTGGAAATAGGACTACCACAGCTCATCATTCTAGTCATTTTTTCACAGGTATTGTGAAATTAGTTTACAAATTATGTCCTTGTGTTGTGTCACAGACTCATGTATTTGACTAGAACTGCATCGAAGTTTCTGCATTGGATTACCATTGGATACATCTTGCACCAATGCAACACTTGTAATGAAGCCTAATCCTTGCAGTACATACCTCATATGATGCGTGGAGACAAGCATATATTTGATCGCTTTGCTGTTATATTCTCGGTGGTGATTGTGTGGATCTATGCTCACCTTCTCACAGTAGGCGGTGCTTACAAGCACAGTCCATTAGCAACTCAGATAAGTTGTAGAACTGATCGTGCTGGAATTATTGGTGCGGCTCCATGGTGAGAATACTATCTCCTGTCTTGATCCCACACAATGAGAACCTTGTTAGATTTTTATTAACAATGTTTTCCACTGACAACGTTTGGAGATTTTGATACTGCAATTAATTAGACTCGAAAAGGACCAACGTATCAACTGATATTGAGGGCTCCTTCCTGGTTTGATTTTTTGGTAAACGTTCCTCTCCCTCTTTTCATTGATATTTTTTGGATTTGAGTGCAGGATACGTGTTCCGTATCCATTCCAATGGGGAGCTCCAACATTTGATGCTGGGGAAGCCTTTGCTATGATGGCTGCTTCTTTTGTTGCTCTTGTGGAGGTATGTGTTCTTTCTTCTTGAAATTCTAAAACAGAGTGTGTTCCGGTAGCTATGAAGTTCGATTTGTTCATCATTGTGGTCAATAGTTGCTTCCATTTACCAGGCCTTACAACATCATGGTAGCTTCCACAGTAGATCATTGTTTTGTGGTGTATGGTTCAATTATTTTCTACATGGCTGCCAAGTTTTGCTTATTCCTCTGTACTAACTTGCAGTTATTTGGTTTTAGTAAATATGGCATCTGTTAAATGGGCATACTCTCTGCATAATCGAACTTTTGGGCTTACCCTCGTATCTGATTGTGTTGCAGTCTACTGGTTCCTTCATTGCAGTGTCAAGATACGCAAGTGCAACTCCTATGCCGCCTTCTGTTCTTAGCCGTGGTATAGGTTGGCAGGTAACTGGCCCTAAGATTCATGCTCTGTCACGTTCATTTTCAAATTAAAGGTCCTTTTCCTATCATAGCCCCCACCCCCCCCCCCAAAAAAAAGAAAAAAAAAACTTCACTGTATCGCCTCTAATTGTAATTCATTTGTATGTATATACATGCTTGCTGGATGTTAATATTTTACCATCCCTTGTGCCATCGTAGGGCTTGGGCATCTTGTTCTCTGGAATATTTGGAACTGGCAATGGCTCATCGGTATCCATGTAGGCCTCTCAAACTATCATGTTGTTTGCTCGAAAGGAAAATAGTCCTTTTTTAGTCTTCTTTGAGATTGCTGGCCTTGAATTAGCATAAAACACATTGCCTTATCTGCTGCAGTGAGAATGCTGGTCTTCTGGCATTGACACGTGTAGGAAGCAGAAGGGTTGTGCAGATTGCTGCTGGGTTCATGATTTTCTTTTCCATTCTCGGTGAGTTATGATGGCCAAAGTGTTTGGGAAAAAAAAAATTATCGCTTCTGCTAACATCTAATCTCTGTTTAAAGCACACTGACTTTGCACGTTGCCTTAATTAATCTAGGCAAATTTGGGGCAGTCTTTGCCTCGATACCAGCCCCGATTGTTGCTGCTATGTACTGCCTTTTCTTTGCCTACGTTGGTATGTGTTCTCGATCGACACGTGAGCTTTGCCATTGTAATAATAATGAATTCGGTCCTAACCCATTGCTTTGACGTCTGTCGGCGCTTCAAATGAGCAGGTTCTGCAGGCCTCAGCTTCCTCCAGTTCTGCAATTTGAACAGCTTCAGAACAAAATTCATACTCGGCTTCTCCATCTTTTTGGGGTTATCTGTACCACAGTACTTCAACGAGTACACTTTGGTCAAAGGTTATGGTCCGGTTCACACCAGAGCTAGATGGGTAACTACCTACCACCATTCTTTATGAAACACCGGAGAATACAGAAACCGTTAAAACCCACGTTTCATAAGAGACGATCATGAGATGCCTCTAATCTAGCTAACGCAGATGTTCCCTCTTAACTAACTTTTGCAGTTTAACGATATGATCAACGTGCCTTTCTCCTCGGAACCATTCGTCGCCGGTCTGCTGTCCTTTGTCTTGGACGTCACACTCGTTAAGAAAGACAACGCGACTAGAAAAGACAGAGGCATGCATTGGTGGGATAAGTTTCGCTCATTCAAGACAGACGCGAGGAGTGAAGAGTTCTACTCCTTACCATTTAATCTCAACAAGTTCTTTCCGTCGGTATGATGGCCTTACTGGAAATGAGTAGCGTGCAGAAGTTCCCCCCCCCCCTCCTTTTTTTTCCCCGAGGCCTGTTCTCGTGATACCTTATTGTGATCTCAATGGTGTGTCATCAGTCTCCTGCATTGTTGTCTCTAAGCCGTGTGGTGTTGGTCTGTTAAGGAAAAACTCCATCACTGTAAGCAGTGCAGATGAAAATTTCTCTTTATATAGAGCTTTGATCTTCGTATTAGCCCGTTCTTTGTAGTTGGGGTCACAGTCACAGGACTGCTGATACGGTGGTTTCAATGTCAAACAACTAGCGCGCGGTTTATTTTTTTATTTCAATTCTTGTCCACTTAGCAATAGATTATTAGTTAACAAAGTTGCTGCATTTGAATGCGGCATATGCACGTCCGGAACGAAAGCAGGATAAACAAATTGCAGTTCTGACGAATATTATAAAGCGAGAGATGCCTTTGCTTCTTTCTGATGGTCTTGAAGTCAGTATGCCTTGGATCCACCAGCCGACATAAAGGGTTAAGGCGATAAAGAAAAATAATAATACTTCTAAAAAGAATTGCGAGTTGAAATTGAAGTACATTCTGAATTAGTGAGCTTCTGCTTTCGGTTATGGAAAGCCAGTGTCTTTTGTATTTAAAATTGTCGCGCAATTTTGCTAAAGTAGAGGCTACAAACACCCGCTTTTATTTTTCTTCTCAGAATACGAAGCGCAGGGGAAAAAGGAAGAACCTTCCCGAGCTTTGCGATCGAGAAGCAATATTTTAACTAAGATCCTCTTAATATGCCGCACCATCAATATATATGTATATTTGGTATGACATTATGTTCTTACTCTACAATTCTACAATGCTTAAATACCATAACTCTTTTTAATGTATCACGTTAGTAAGTGGCGACACAATAAACACTATGCAATTATTAGTGTTCTTTATTTAAGATTTTCTTAATATACCGTAATATTTATCAGATTTCTCTATATAAATAAGAAGTTATCCTGATGCACTTTTAATAATAAAATTTTTGGTAAACATTTAGTATAATTCTGATGAATTTTCAATACAAGATTTGTTCAATAAATGTGAATATATATATTTCAACAACATCGTACCTGTCTCTCACCTTGCATTAAATTTTCGGAGAATGATTGAGCGACCCTTAGGGTCGACAACCCTCTGCTGACATGGCTACACATAAGCAATTTTTTGATTTGTTGGCAAGGCATTAATCCATAGCATTAATGCATTGGAAAATGTCAAAAAATGGTGGGTAGTGAGAAGACTTTTGGTTAATGCCAGCTACTAGTTCTATTGGCTACTCCAGTAATTTTACCCGCCTATCTTCTTTTATGGTGATATTTAAATATAGTTTATTTTTTCTTAGGAGGATGTTGATTATTCTTTAATTAAAATTGATCAATACAAGATTATGAAATAAATTTTCTAAGCTTTATAAATGTATTCTTTAATTACATGTTGCAATCACATATATTTTACCATTATTTAAAAATTATATGCACAAAGTATTAAATATCTCCCAAGTGTAATTATTTACCTACTTAATTTATTATATTAAAAAACATAAAATTAAAGCAACTATTTTACAAGATAAAGGAACAAATAAGGCATAGATTATTATAAGTTTTTATTGCCCGTCTATTAATTTTTTATATTATACAAGTTCTAATTAGTTTATAAAAAATAATGAATATAATACTACAACAATCTAGCAATCCATATTTTTATTTAATTGTTCAACAAATTATGAAATAGACCTAAATGAATTGCAACCAATATTAATAGTATATTAATAAGAAGTTTTAAGACTAATGAAGATTGGTACAAAAATAATCAACATGAAGGAGATATATATTATTAATATAGCTTATCATAAAACTATTCACATAATTTCTGTATACGTGATTTAAAATTTACAAAATATGTAATATAGTTATTCTAATTAATTTTTATAGTTTTTTAGACTACCTAATGTAGACCAAACACTTCATAAGTTTTTATTTTAAAAATATATTGTATTAAGAAATATGGTCATTTTAAAGTAATTATGTAACCAAAGAGATGAATGAAAATTACAACAATCAAGTAATACTTTTCAAATAATGTCAAACTAGATATAAATAAAATATAGGTAAGGCCAACAATTTACCAATAAGGATGAAGTATGAACAACGAGGATAATAACAAAGAATTATCGTAGATGATCAAAATGTACTACTAATATCATTTATTATGAGATCACTCACAAAATGTATCTTCTATATGTTTACGTAGACAAATATAGATATATAATTTTTATTTTTATCAATAATATTAATTAAGAATGGTTATTATATGATTATTTTTATTTTCATATTAGTTAGACTACCCGAGTAGTGTAAATATTTTACAAATATTTTTTCATATCACTAATTCATTTAAATAATAGAGTTGTATTAATCTAACCATTTTTAAAAATATATGAAATTAAATAATAATGACCATAATTACGTAACTAATGGTAAAATAAATATAATTAAAATATCGACAATACTAATACTTTAACAATAAAAGAAAATGTATGATCAACAAAAAGAGTGATAGAGATTTCAATTTAAATGAGAGAGATTTTACAAGAGTAGTTTATTATTAAATCATTCTTAAAATATGAATTATATATGTTGATATGGACAAATATAGGTATATGATTTTTTTCGTAGGTCAAATTTCTTTGATGAAATATGGGTAATAATATAAGATAAATTATGATTTTCATAATTTTTTAGATAAATAATTTTTTAAGTTATTGGTTTAATAAAAAAAATATGGCCATATTAAAGTAATTATTTTTGAAAAACTAAGAAAATAAAATATAACAACACGATAAATTTTTTTTGATCAAATAATCAATGAATAACTAAATATAAATAAATTACGGACAATATACTAATAGCTTAGCAATGACGAAGAATTATGAGCACCAAAATTACAATGATAGGTAATGAGTGTAACTAGAGATATACTATGATTGTAGCTTAATATAAATTTACTGACAAAATGTGATTTGTACATATATATTGTTGCAGAGAGAGGCATTCATTTCTCCATAATTTTTTTTAAATTTATAAACTGAAATAAGTACTTTATAAATAATTGCTTTCAAATTATAGATTTGGTAAATTTTATGGGATAGTAAAATAATTATTTATTGATTTATGAATTAAGTAATTAAAATAGACAGAATACTTTGTAAATATTTAAACAAAATAATCGAAGTCCATTTTTGTTTAAATTATAGATGGGGTTAATTTTTTTTGTTTATTTCGGGTCATTTTAAAAACAAGTATTTTCCTTATATATACTTTCAATTATTAGAAAATTATGTCAATTTTGAGTCACATTTTTCCAAAAATATTTAAAAAAATTTTTTGTTAATACTAGGTCATTTTCTAAATTAAAACTTCCTATTGTACCCTTGAAATTAATTTTCCTTATTCGTTCCCAATTTTGCTTTAAGACTTAAATAGGGGCTACTAGTTAATTAAGGAGACCGACGTCAACACCCATGAAATAGGGAAGTTATATTGATTAGTTGATTTAAATCTAATATTTATTAAAATATTCATATTTTCCGTTACCAATTGCAAGTTTTGCATATTATTGTTGAAATATACTTATTTTATAAATATTGTAGCTTTCCATAGTAATACTTGTAGTTCTTCTGATTAAAATCTTTAATCATAAATAATAATATGTTTATCTACATACAATAATATCTGTGTGTACCTAATATAGTGTATTTATTTTTATCATCATATATTTTGTGTTTTTAGAATTATACCTATGTTGCCTTTACTAGAATTTGGATGTATATTGTAGTATATTTATACACATGAATTAGTATTTATATATGTTTATTGTAGTATATTTATATTTATCTTCATATAATAGTATATTTTGATAATTTCTAAAGTGTATTTTTATAATTTATTATATAATGATGTAAATAACTTCATATATATAATTTATATTTCCTAAAGTGAAAGATAAGTAAGGATTTTTATAGTTTATCTTCATATATAGTCTCTCTTTTTTTTCTTTAGTGGATGTCAATTGACGTAAATATAATGAATTTTAATGTTTATTATATAAGTAAAACGACCTAATTTGTATATATATACGAACCTAATTTGTTATATATTTAACGTATTAAAAGGACCTAAGTTAAAATTTTCCTGTAAATTATAGCATACTAAAATTTTCATTGAATCATTAATTAAAATAACTTTATGATATCTGTATGATCATAAATATTATAGAAGAAATATATTTGCCCATAAATGGTATAGCTTTAAAATATTATGAAAGGTTAATATTTTGAATGAAAATATTTAATAACTAACTAATACGCTATCAATGTATATTATTATATTTTTGGTATTATATAATGATTCTATGCAGTTAAAATACATTATTAGAATCACAAATATATTATTGAGATTAGCTGGTGATATTATTATAACATAAAAAAGACACAAATCTTTCATATTTTGATGTTAAATATTCATACTTTTAGGAAAAGTAAATATACAAAAAATTTATATAATGATACTATTTATCTTATAAAACATATTTATTTTATTCGATAAGTATACTCCTTTATCAACTTGCAATTAAAGAATAAATTTATAAGGCTTAGAAATTTTATTTCATAATAGTGAATTGATCAATTTTAAGAAAAGAATAAACAACATTCTTTCTAAGACAAAATAAACTACATTTAAATACTACGATAAAATAAGACAAGTGGGCAAAATTACTAGAGTAACCTATAGAGTTAGTAGCCGGCATTAACTGTTGGCTTAAGTTTGAAGTCAATGTTAAAAAAAAAAGGAAAAGGAAAAGTATGTTTAGGAGAAAAGCTAAATATACATTTATATAATTAGGAGTTATCTAATTATGTATCGTTTTTACTAAAAGTTGTTAGGATCGGTTTCCTTTCTTCCTCTATATAAGGAGATGCTGGTTTCTAGCATTATTAGTTAGGGTTTTAAAGAAAAAAAGAGAGCTTAAGTTTTGCGTAAGTTTCTTAAGCCAATAAGAAGAGAGTTATTCTTCAAATTTTATTTCTTTGAAAACAAGAATTGGTATCAGAGCTTGAAAGAAAATCAAAGTGTTTTCTTTTGTGAGATAGACAAGAGAAGAAAAAAAAAGAACGATGACAAAGGATAGAGATGGTGCAACGTAGACGGGAAAGATAAAGGAAGAAGGAGGACTTTCCTCAATTAAGTGTCCTATGCTAAATTCAAGTAATTATACGGTGTGGGCTATGAGGATGAAGATATTGCTCAAGGTGAATAAAGCATGGGAAGTAACAGAAACAGGGCGGAACGATGATGATAAAAACGACATGGATATAGCTTTGCTGTTTCAGTCCATTCCCGAGGCTCTTATTTTGCAAGTCGGAGATCTAGACACAGCGAAGGAAGTATGGGATGCCATAAAAGCTAGACACGTCGGAGCAGAGAGAGTAAAAGAATCTAGGTTGCAAACATTAATGGCTGACTTCGACCGACTCAAGATGAAGGATGATGAAAAAATTGATGATCTTGCTGGAAAATTGTCAGAGATATCCTCAAAATCAGCTGCGTTAGGAGAAGAGATCGAAGAACCAAAACTGGTTAAGAAGTTCCTCAAGTGTCTTCCCCGAAGAAAATTTATACACATAGTTGCTTCTCTTGAGCAGGTGTTATATTTGAATAAAACAAGTTTTGAGGATATTGTGGGATGTTTAAAAGCGTATGAAGAACGTGTTGCTGAGGAAGAAGAAGATAAAGAAGATCAAAGCAAATTAATGTTTGCAAACATGGAATCTCAGTCTAATCGTGATGATAACTTCAGAAACAGAAGACGAGGAGGACGTTCTTCAAATAAAGGTCGAGGTCGAGGTCGTTATAATGGAGCAAGAGACTCGTCACGATCTACTGGAATAAAAGATTTATCAAAGGTGGTCTGTTATCGATGTGATAAAGTCGGCCACTATGCTTCAAACTGTCCCGATCGTCTACTAAAATTGCAGGAAGCACAAGAAAATGAAAGTAACGATACTGAAGATTCAGATTAGCTCATGATACACGAGGAGGTGTACTTGAATGAGGAGAAGATTGTGCCAAGGAAGTATGAAACAAATACCGGCGAAGATGATTTTTGGTACCTTGACAATGGTGCTAGTAACCATATGAGTGGAGATCGAAGGTACTTTGCACACATTGATGAATCTATTACTGGGAAAGTGCGTTTTGGAGATGACTCCCGAATAGATATAAAAGGGAAGGGATCAATTGAGTTTGTTGACATGAACGGAGAAGCAAGGAAAATGTCTGAGGTTTATTTTATTCCTGATTTGAAAAGCAACATTATTAGTCTTGGGCAGGCCACTGAATCAGGATGTGATGTGAGAATGAAGAAAGAAATTTTGACATTGCACGATAGTGAAGGAAAGTTACTTGTCAAATCAATAAGATCAAAGAATCGTTTGTACAAAGTTCGTATGAAACTTAGAGAACCTGTGCGTCTGAACCTGACACAAACAAACGATTAGAGCATATGGCATGCACGTTTGGGACACATCAATCTTGAGATGATAAAATCCATACAGCAAAGACAGCTCGTTGTTGGAGTTCCACAAGTTAAGTTTGAGAAGAGAATTTGTGACTCCTGCTTATTCGGAAAACAAACAAGACAAGTGTTCCCACAATCCACTTCGTATCGAGCTACCAAAGCACTTGAACTCATTCACGGCGATCTCTGTGGTCCCATAACCCCAAGCACAACAGCTGGAAATCGATATATCTTCGTCATAGATGATCACTCGAGATATATGTGGTCGATTTTGCTTAAGGAGAAGAGTGAGGCATTCAATAAATTCAAAAGTTTTAAAAGCTTGGTCGAGCAGGAACTAGGAGTGAGAATTCAAACTTTCAGAACAGATCGGGGAGGAGAGTTTGTGTCACAAGAATTCAATTCGTTTTGTGATAACTCAGGGATTAAAAGGCATCTTACAGCTCCATATACGCCACAACAGAATGGTGTGGTTGAAAGAAGAAACCGGACAATATTGGAGATGACTCGGAGTATTCTAAAGCACATGTTGGTTCCAAATTATTTGTGGGGAGAAGCTATAAGACACTCAACATATCTGTTGAATCGAATAGCAACGAGAGCCCTGAAGGATAGAACTCCATATGAAGTTTTGCGATCAAAGAAACCAAATATCAGTCACCTCCAAATTTTTGGTTGCGTTGGATACGCAAAAGTGGAGACACCACACTTGAAGAAACTTGATGATAGATCGAGGAAATTAGTACATTTGGGTACAGAACCAGGATCAAAGGCATACAGATTGCTCGATCCACAAACCCGAAAGATTGTAGTGAGTCGAGATGTGGTATTTGATGAAACAAAAGGATGGATGTGGAGTCCAAATTCGGATCGTATTGATACTGAAAGCTTCATCATTGAGTTCGGAGAATTTGGGAATCATGGTGTTCCTGTCATCTCCGATCAGACCAACGCTGCTGCTGAGACTAATGCAGAAATAGAGCATTGTGACGGAAATCGATCCTGTGCAGAACGAGAAAATCGATCAGGTACAGAACATGTCGTAGAGATCAATGATTCCCAAGAAAGTGAAGTTTCCAGTGAAGAAGAAGATGATGACGATGGTGGACAACCTGGTTTTAGAATATCGCAACGAGTACGTCAAAAACCGAAGTATCTTGAGAACTATGTTTTGCTAGCTGGAAAAGAAGGAGAACGATTGCTTATGAGTTCAAATAAGGAGCCTAGACATTTCGATGAAGCAAGGGAATCAAAACACTGGATGCTTGCTTGTGAAGACGAGATAAATTCAATCGAGAAAAATCTTACTTGGAATCTTGTAGATCTTCCTCATGGAGCTAAACCAATAGGATTGAAGTGGGTGTTTAAGCTTAAAAGGAACTATGATGGTAGTATTAACAAACATAAAGCTAGACTCGTGGCCAAGGGATACGTTCAAAGGCATGGAATTGACTTCGATGAAGTTTTTGCTCCGGTAGCTCGTATTGAAACTATTCGTCTTCTCATCAATCTCACAGCATCGAATGGATGGGAGATACATCATCTCGATGTCAAGACAGCGTTTCTGCATGGTGAGTTGAAGGAAACAGTTTATGTCACGCAACCAGAAGGGTTTGTAGCAAAAAGAAACGAAGAGAAGGTGTACAAACTCAACAAGGCTTTATATGGTTTAAAGCAAGCTCCAAGGGCATGCAATGAAAAATTGAATCAGATTCTCAGGGAATTGCAGTTCAAACGATGCTCTAAAGAGCCGTCAGTTTATCGTAAAGAGGTAAATCAAGAGATTCTTCTTATTGGAGTATATGTCGATGATTTGTTTGTGTCTGGAACAAATGTGAAAGTCATTTTAGAATTCAAGAAGGAGATGGCTTCTAAGTTTGAAATGAGTGATCTCGGAAGGTTAACTTATTATCTTGGGATTGAAGTTTGTCAAACCAATGAGGGTATCACATTGACGCAAAGACGTTATGCCCAAAAGATCTTAGAAGAAGCTGGTATGGCAGAGTGTAACTCGGTTCATACACCGATGGAAGCCGGTTTAAAGCTGTCAAAATCAATTGAAGAAAAGGACATTGATGCTACGAGCTATAGGAGAAATGTTGGATGCCTTAGATACTTGCTTCACACAAGACCAGATCTATCATATTGTGTTGGAGTACTGAGTTGTTACATGCAGAATCCAAAAGAATCTCATGGAGCAGCAATGAAACAATGTCTAAGATATCTACGAGGAACTACTAATCTAGGTTTGGCATTCAAACGATCGAGTTTAAAAGTAACAAGATTGGTTGGTTACAGCGATAGTAGTCACAATGTCGATCCCAATGATGGTAAGAGCACGACAGGACACATATTCTATCTTAATGGAAGTCCAATATCTTAGTGCTCACAGAAACAAGATACAGTGGCGTTGTCTTCATGTGAAGCCGAGTTTATGGCAGGAACTGAAGCAGCTAGACAAGCAATTTGGCTCCAAGAGTTACTTGAAGAAGTCACCGGGTCATCGTGTGAGAGAGTTGTTATCATGATTGATAATCAGTCAGCCATTCCCCTTATGAAGAATCTAGTGTTTCATGGTCGAAGCAAACACATACACACAAGGTATCACTTCACAAGGGAATGCGTCGAGAATGGTCAAATAGAGGTCAAGCATGTTCCCGGAAACGAACAAAAGGCAGACATTCTAACGAAGGCTCTTGGAAGACTTAAGTTCAAGGAAATGAGGGATCTCATTGGTATGAAGGATTTGGTTTGAGAATGAATTCAAGCTTAGGAGGGATAATGTTGGCTTAAGTTTGAAGTCAATGTTAAAAAAAAAGGAAAAGGAAAAGTATGTTTAGGAGAAAAGCTAAATATACATTTATATAATTAGGAGTTATCTAATTATGTATCGTTTTTACTAAAAGTTGTTAGGATCGGTTTCCTTTCTTCCTCTATATAAGGAGATGCTGGTTTGTAGCATTATTAGTTAGGGTTTTAAAGAAAAAAAGAGAGCTTAAGTTTTGCGTAAGTTTCTTAAGCCAATAAGAAGAGAGTTATTCTTCAAATTTTATTTCTTTGAAAACAAGATTAACTAGGAGTCTTTTCATTGTTCACTATTTTTTCGAAATTTTCCAATGCATTAATACTACGGATGGTTGTGCTCAATTGATGCCGTACCAACAAATCAAAAAATCGCTAACGTGTAAGCTATATCAGCTAAGGTCGTCGTTGAATCATTCTCCTAAATTTTCACCATTGTTGTACCGTAGTGAAAGAAAATGGTGAATTTTCAATATTATAATGGTGAAACATATGCACTATAATAAAGAATGATGTGTGCGAAACATTAGTAGAAAATTTGGTAAAATACAAACACAACAATTGTGAAATATAAGTACACGGTAGAAGACAAGTATGATGAGCATCAGTACAAATATAGTGAAGCACAACACAAAATAATGAATTATATAAAGATAGCATTGTTGAACCTTAGTTTCTATGGTGAGCATTAGTTCAACAATGATAAAATATAAGTATAACAATAATAAAATATCAATACAAAAGTATTATGCATAAGCACAACAACAGTGAAAAATTATGTATAGTAATAGTGAGACGTAAACACAATACGAGTAAAATGTTAATATAAAAATGATGAAATATAAATATGTACTTAGTTTTAAGTCAGAAGTATAGTAATATAGGACGGGAGCTATGGCTTTGCCATGGTGTTCGAGGGTACCATGGGATTCTGCTGTAAATATATTTTAGTGTTATATTTTATCTAAAATATTTAGTTGGTCTAGTGGAGGACACCATTTGAGAGATCATTGTACCTTGGGGATATAAAACATTCCTTATGTGTCTTTATAGCGATTTGGACCCACAATCAATAACTTGTAAAAATCAATTCTTATTATATTATATATCAATTTTAACACCCTTAAACTATGTTGTAATTCTTTTATTTTAATTATATTTAATATACTTATTTATTTGACTCTAGTTATAGTAGTATCAAGTACAAGAATCTAACTAGCTAATCTTTTTTTATTAATAATATATTTTAATTTATAAATGAATGTTTTTTTGTGAGATTTTTAAAATAGTAATAATTCAAGATAATTAATTTTGAAATATATAACTCAAAACAAAAACTTTGTTGAACAAGAGGGATAGTATATTATTTTAATGATAATATATTTTAAATAATAAAAAATTTAAAAAATTAAATTATTATTATTATTATATATGAACACCATAGATTTTAATGTATGGCTCAGTTGCTGAATATAGGTGTCTATGTATAGAAAAAATCTCAAAATATTTTTTACTTTATTTTTTTTAATGACTAACAGTGATGGTAATTTAATTTGAAAATCTAAACAAATTAAAATTTATAGAAAAATTGTCGGTTGCATCATATTTATGGTGCAATCGGTTGCACCATATACATATTAATTAGTAACTTTACACCTCAACACGTAAAATCTTTAGGCTTTTATCATTGTCATTATTTTTTTTTATAAAATTTACTTTGATTTATTATTTTAATTTGTACATATAAATTAGGTTACTATTATTATTATTATTATTATTATTATTATTATTATTATTATTATTATTATTATTATTAGTTCATGATTTAGTGCAATACATGGTTATTTTAAATATACATTGAATATTTTTTTTAATTTCTATTATGCATAAAAAGAATTGTTTTCACTATCAAAGTATTTAGGTAAAAATAAGTAGTAAAGGCAACTAAGTGAAATTATAAGAAAAACATAGAGTAATTGTGAAATGTTAGACCAAATTTGAAGTTTCCCAAGAGAATTGTTAGAAATATGAGGTATCCATAAAATATTACTCCTTCTCTTCCAAAAAATAAGTCACCACTTACTAGAGGAAAAACTTTAATCATTAATATCTTTGAGGAAATATGAATAAAAAATATGAAAATATAATATTATGAAAGCATTTTCAATACTAATATAATAAGTATATTTTTTACATCATAATTTAGTATAGTTTAAGAGAAGTTGATGGTCAAAGTTTATCTTTAAATTACACAACAACTTTCCTTTTTAAATGGAGGGAGGACTAGGTTACATGAGTGACATTTATCTTAAAGAGTATGTTGATAAATCATGTAGTATTAATATTTCAATTTCTAGACATGATGATTCATACAATGCTATTAGTAGCAGCATGCTAAAGGGAAAAGTTGTAATTTTATACGAATAATGGTAGTAATAATGTTATAATATTACATATAATTTATATACAAATGCATATCTTTTACACATGAATACATATCTTTTATAGTAAAATACACATTCATCTTAAGAATATAACGATGATGGTGATATTTTTATAAATTTATTGAAATTTATATTAAAATAATTCACATCTTTTGTTTATAACCGTACACCTTTTACTCACAAATATACATGTTTTATGTTAAAATAAACATTTTCTTAAAGAATATGGGAAACATGGTGATATTTTCGTAAAGTTTATTGAACTATCTTTTAAATAATACACATTTTATAAAAAAAAATAATAGTACATATTGTCATAGTATATCCATACTAAGAATATACATCTTTTAGATAAAAATATATAACTTATTGAAAATAATGCACATCTCTACCAAACAAATGTATATTTTATAGTTATAAAGACACATTTTATTTTGATAATACACATATTATAAAGATCAAATGCACATTTTATAGTAGTGAATATACATGTTATATTGATAGATGTATATCATATAGTGTCATTTATGTATAAAACAATAAGGGATGGATACTTGTGTCATAAATACGCATCTTATTAAAATGAATGCACATCATTTCACATAAAACGTGCGATGGCCAGAGATGGTGAGGAGGAAGGATGGGGTGACCTTGGTGGCCAGTCCACCTACTAAAGGATGGCAAATGGTGGCTGAGGTGGTGCATGGTGGTGGAATGGGTGGTGTGAAGGCCAAAAATAGGGAAAGAAGGAGGAAGAAGAAGAAGAAGAAAAGAGAAGGAAGAAGGGTGAAGGAAGAGGGAGCTCAGGTAAAGGATTTTTAACACAAAAAGGATAGAGTGGAGGCCAAACAAAGAGAAAAGAGGAGAGCATGGTGTATATATACATAGATGGTCATGTGTGTGTGTATGGTATGAATCAAGAAAAGAAAACAGAGATGGGGAGGCGTGTGAAGGTTGCAGGGTCACTATGGTGACAATAGAGGTGATGGTTGAGTGGTGTGATGAAAAATGTAGGTGATGGCAATGGTTATGAGTATAGGTTGCATAAGGATAAGAGAAACAAAAAGAAGAATGGTAGGAGAGGTGATGGTGGTGCGTGGGGTGTGCAAGGATAGGGAGTAGAAGGAGAAGAAGAAAAAAATAAGAAAGGAAGGTTGATGGATGATGGAAGGCAGCAGAGGACAAGATAGGAGATGGTGCAAGTGGAAGGCAAGTTGCAACAAAAATCAAACCTTATGGCTAAGGTTGACGGGAGATAGAGAAGAAAGAAAGAAAAGAAAAAAAGAGAAGAAGATTTAGGGGTATTTTTAGATTAACCGTAAGTAATTAGGATTAGTAGAAATTTTAGCATATTTTGATTTTAGTTTACGAATTACGATTTATTTGAGTCAAGGTTTCGGATTCGATTAAAATTTTAGGATTAAGAAATTGGGCTAAAATAAGATTTCTCATAGGATTAGAATCGGATTAAGATATAATTTATACGGTATTATGTTAGCTAAAATTTGAAATATTACATATATATTAGAAAAGATATATGTTTAGGTATAGAATTATATATTAATTTAAATATGGAAACGGAAGGAAGAAGAAACATGAACGTTGAAACCTCGTTTTTGACATTGCAACATTGTCCACACATTCATGAGTATTAAATGGTCTTTTAGGTGGAGGAAGCGTTTATGATAATTTTCAACGCCTTGGTTAAACAAAAATAATAATAATAATAATAAAAGTACGGATAAAAGAAACAAAGGCGGAGTGAGCTCAATCAGTTTCAGGATGTGGTTGGCATTCAATACCACATTGTTAGTTGTGCGTTAAATAGACCGGTGGAAGTTTACTTGAAATCTATTATCCCAATCGAATAATTCATAATAATACCAATTTCAATCAAAAAATTAAAAATAATTAACCTTGATATAAAATCCAAAACAACTTGATCTAAAAAAAAAATCAACCGAAAATTAGTCTAACATCCATCCTCGAATATAAGTTAGAATTGAATCAAAACTCAAACTTATATTCAAGTATGGAGGTTAGAGCAAGAATTGAATCATAAAGAGCCGAGTTACGAATCAAATTATAGTAAGCGAGTCGATTTTATTTGTTATTTTTTTTTTAATGTTTAACGTGTCGAGCTGGCTCACTCACCTTATTGAACTAGACTCAAGTAACTTGTTTCGAACTCGAACCAAATTTGAGTCCGAAAAAAACTAGACGAGCCAAAGACAAGCTAAGAGATATTCGATTCGATTCATCAACGACCCTAGTCGGATACATGGATTTGATCCCTATAAAAATCTTGTCAATGATTCCGTAATAAAAAAAAGTCAGAGATCGAAACAAATTCAAATATTAATTTTACTAATCGGATTTAAATATCGGGATAGAGTATATGTCTCCAACCCCAGCCCCTTTTGTTTTTCACCTGAGCTAGCGTTCGTAATAATGACTAGGCAATCGACACAAAAAGTTGTCGGTGAGGAAAGTGTCTCCGTTTCTTCAGATAAGTGAGCAAAATGTCTCTAGTTTGGGCTACCGGAAACCTCAGGGCGTGATGATCGGCCTTATCATGCAGCGTAAATATCTGAACGCGAAACCAAATTAAATTATTTATAATATATATGATTACTCAATGGACAAATTATGAAATTAGCAGCTCTCTCTCTCTCTCTCTCTCTCTCTATATATATATATATATATATATTAGTTTTTGTGTATAACCAACATGCATGCACTATGTATATAAATTCAGCTCGTAATAATCAATCAAGGCTCGTGAGGTGAATATATAAGGATTAGGATGAGGGTAATTAATTATCCGCTAAATACCTATGAGTAAGCAGCCATTGATGTGATGCAATCCCAATAATGCAGGAGACATAAGTGACACCATGCCTGCCCATCTTATAGTGTCTAATTTCAATTAATCAGACATTATACAGAGGCATGTTTTTCTTGTCTCCGTATACGACAGGTTACATGAACCATGCATCGAATGTTATGGGATTGGAACAGCGATCGATATATCATAAGAGGTGAATTTTGTGCAAGGAAGAATGGATATGTGATAATCTACGGTGGCCTTATATAGAGCAGTCGAGGCTTCAACCAAATGGCATCTATCATAAGAGAACTACCAAAAATTTACAAAGGCTAAAATTAAATAATAATAATAATAATAATAATAATAAGTTCAAAAACTACGAAAATTTCTCATAAAACGCGTGCTCTCTAAAACAATATTTCACATGAAATATGATCACCTACACTTAGCCTCAAGCGACAGGTAACCAACGGAATCGTATATGGGAGCTAGCTAATGGGTGCATAATTTGACTTTGTAATAAATTTGTGTTTAATATATATGATAATATTTAGTTCTTTTAATTTCAATAGCAATGCATACAGATAAAGTCATCATGATAAAGAAAGGAGTTATATTTTATCCGCTATTAAAATATGCCATCTTGCCTACTTGCTTAAAAACGAAAAATACAACAAAGAAGAATGAAAAAAAAAAATACACATTTGTCCGGGTAGCTAGCTATTAACTATTAATATATATATTGCATCTTAATTAATATACGTCATCTTAAAAATACAACAATTCTATCCATCGTCATCAAGTTTTTTCTTTTCTTTTAGCCCTTCATCATCATCATCATATAGTCAACGTATGAATAATAAGTATACAGGGAGTTCTGGCGTGGAAAATTATGGGAGTTGCTTGTTTTATTTGATTCACTAGGGAGGATACATGAAGTGTATCGGGCGTTCCCAATAAAAAAAACAAAACAGAAACTTGGTGGGTGAGACTTCCAATCCTTGTGATGTTGGGTACCTTTCCTCTACGTTGGATAAAATACAGAATATATAGGCATTAAAATAAATGGTGTATTATTATACGTATACAACAGTCATGTTAATATTGTATTCACACATATATAATAATGTATCAATGTTTATATACATAATATATACACAAATCATATTGTACGTGTGTATTTTTTTTTTTAAAAAAATACACTATGATGTCTACATACACTATTAATTAATGTATTGCGTATTCATATCAATCGCCTATTTACATAATCCATCATTCATGGTTATGACAATCATATCCTTATCTCGCTTGCATCAGCCGATTGATTAGAGAGAAATCACGGCCGCTAAATATCAATCACAAGAAGCTAAAGATGTACTGCTGTGGGATGACAGATACTACTTTATATAAGTAGGAGATAATGATACTAAGATTAAATAAAATTATCACCGTATAAATTTGAGAATACAGGTGTAGGCAATACAAGTATACTCCATAAAATGTCTTATTAAAATACAATATGAAGCTAATTTTTTTTAATAAAAAAAATTTTTAAATAGATTAAGATGATACTGCTGCATGTAGATAAAAATGCTCCTAGAAATTCTAACAAAGAAAACAAGCACATTCCTGCGAAACATCTGAAGATACTATTAGAAGAAGCTAGATATACTATTATAAGAAAATATTACATAAATAACTTACAATGATTTCCAAATTTTTAAAAAAATATATACAAAATATTCCATATTCTTTTCCATTTCAAACATGGCACAACAAATATAGAAGGGAAAAAAATAATAACTCCATGGTTACTATGCACTCATTAGTTATATAAAATATTAATAACTCGTTATTTTATTTTTTATGTATCTATTTGATATAGACCTTCCAACATTTAATAATAAATTATAGAGCAAATAACAATACTTGCTAAAATTCATTCCTATGAAAACTTGTTATCATCAACTCAAAAAATGCTAAAAAAGCCTTATTATATAATGAAATGTGTGCATCAAACAACCATGAATTGATAAAAAAAAATTAATAGATATCAGCCAACACAGCTGCACACTCTAAGTAAAGCTAAAATAATCACTGTTTGAGCTCCAAAATCACTCACATACCAATCAAAATGTGTAATATCCCACATTTTTTAAATTTAATTTTCTTAAGTTTAATGATTTTATTAACGTAATTTGATGAAAACGTTTAATTATTTTAATTTTGATTCATTTTATGGTTTTATCAAAAGTTTCAAATTCATATTAGAATATATTTAATCGTTGTCGTTGAGAATTATTCTAGATAAATTTGTTTACAACCACAATTTTTTTTATACTCATACGATTTTAATTCCATTTAAAAATATATGTTTTCGTTTTATCGCATATTTTTACTTTTAATATTTAAATTCGTTTTCGATTATAACTTCATCGTATGATTGCAACTTTATTTTAGAGTTATATTTCGTTAACAAAAATAAATTATTTATTTTTACGAGATCGATAAGATCTTCGATAACTTTTAAATTAAAGATTTTCGTAACTTATTTATGATCTTATTTCATAAATTAATTTTCTTTTTTTTTCCTTTTTTAGTTTACTGATGACCTTTTTTGAAAATTATTTAAATTAACCCAATTTCTTACTATTTGATTTAAGTTTTTTTTCCAAGTAGTTTTAAATATTTTTTGAAGTCGTATTATGTATTTACATAAATAATACGAACTCTACTGCTCGTGGGTATTTTGGTGAGGAAAAGGGTGTAATACAACTTTTCCCAACTTTTTTCTTCTTATTTTCTTTCTCTATAGTTTTTTTGAGAACCAAATACTGAAAAATTGGTTTCCATATAACTTCTTTTCCTTTCCTTATTATTTTCCATAAATCAAACGAAGCCTTGGTTTTTTCTAGGATAAATATTGATAATTGTGAATTGTGCTACATTTTTAGGTATGATATATTTATCCAATGGAAATGAAAGTAAGTTATATATATGTAAAGATATACAGGTTTGACTAATTAGAAAGTTTCACCCTCATTTGCCCCCTAAGCAAATAGAAGTGACGTTGTGGTAGTTGTGCATTGCCAATGATGGGTATGCATAACTGACAAGTAATAAATTATGAGTATAGAAGATAATTCATAAATATTGGTGTAAATGAAGCTAAAATATAATACGGTGTTAAATGATTTCCATGGCCGTGATTTTTTTTTTTTGTGTGTAATTCTATACTACTTTACGGATGGTGTTGTTCCTACTGTTTTTTTCCCCTTCCTTTTGTAATATGTTAAATAAATAGTTAAAAGTTTGCAAAAGCCTCCTAGTTCTTTTACAAAAATGAAAAAAATCTGTAGTCTAAATAGTTAAGAAAATAGGAGGGAGACGGATGAGGCCACCAACCATCCGGGGACAGCGGTCAGCGAGCCCATACCAAGATCACCTTCAAGTGACATCATGACACGTTGATAATGGCAGCTAGTCAGGCTACGTTCAAGGGACGTTGTTTGGTGCCCAATTGATCCCAAATTTAGTATCACAAGCTAGCGTGATTAAAAAGTAATGCTGCTAGTATAAGTAACTGTTGGTACTAATTAAAATAATTTTTCCGTGCGTACGTGTCCATATATATATATATATATATATATACACACACACATTGATATATGGTATAAAAACGGTAACAGAATAGGACTGATATCGATCAAGAAATGGGGAACTGTCAGGCAGTCGATGTAGCAGCATCAGTACTAGTAATCCAACACCCAAACGGTAGAATAGAAAGGATGTATTCGCCAATCAGTGTCGGTGAGGTCATGAAGATGAATCCTGGCCATTACGTTTCTCTCATCATTCCCTTGCCTCCTGCAGCAGAATCCACCGCCTCCGATACCGCCGCCGACGAAACCGTATCACCATCGGTATCTCAGCGGCCGGCGCCATCGGGAGTCGATAAAAAAGAAGGCAAATATAAGAACAAGCCGACCATTCAGTTCACTCGTGTCAAGCTCCTTCGTCCGTCTGATACGCTTGTTCTTGGTCGGGCTTACCGCCTTGTTACCTCTCAAGGTGATATGTATATACATCGATCGTTCCTGGGCCTCCCAGCTCTGGGCGTATAGTATACACCTGAGTCGGATTCATCTAATAATAATTTATTTCCATGACAGACACTTCACTTTTGATTATTGATTAATTACGCTCTTAATCTTATCTTCTGCAGAGGTCGTGAAAGTGTTGAGGGAGAAGAAGAATGCTAAGATGAACAAAAACCTTACCGACGTTCAAGACCGAGATTCACCACTCAACAGCAACGGAATACTTACTGCTTCTAGTTCTAGCTCATCATCACCGTCATCGGAAAGGGAAACTAGCACTTCACATGATGCCCACAAAGGGACGCCAAGACTGGAATCGCAGAACAGAAGTCGGGTAATTAAAGGATTTATTTATTATTAATTAGCTGGTCATATACATTACGCCGATTTCTTCCTCCCTATAAGGCGTACATTTTCATCCTAACTTTTTTTTTTCATCTTTTATTAATACTAATTTGGTACGAGAGGAATATATATACCCCTAAAATTTACATCTTTTAAATAGTGTATTTAGAAATGCCAAAAATATTTTCAAAGAATTACTTTTTTCAGTCAGCTTAGAGACATAAAATGGGTAGGGGTAAAAAAAGCTTTCAATTCAATTAAATAAGCTGTATACGACGCATGAAATACGGATGTAGCTTTTTCTCTCTACTACCCCTATATCAAACATGAATTTAATTGTAATATCAAAGACAAATTTATTAGCTCATAAAAAAAATACTAAAATAAAATTGTATTTTTAAAAGTATATGTATAAGACATCTCTAATGAGAACCATGTGAAAATTAGAAATTATTCCTAATTTTTTAAGTTATTTAGGCTAATTTTTTTCACCTACCCCTTAAAAATAATTTTTATTACATTTTAAGGATAATTTTCTAATTTAAAATAAAATATATAATTTTTATAAAAATACCACCATCTTTTTATTTTCTAATATTTACGTATTATAACTTTTTATATTATTCATAATAGTTTTTTTTTACCCACCGAAGATAGCTCATACCTAATGTTATTTTTCTAATCTAAAATATAAATACGTAATACTTTCGTATTTTTTTAATATTTAAATGCTATAATTTTTAACTTATTTGTAGTGGTAGTTTTTATTATTTATTATGGATAATTTTTTTAATTGTAGTAAAATTTTAGTCTCGACCCTTCATTTTTTATCTAACAATTTAAATTAAAAGTTATTAAGTTGTTATAAAAAAATGTAGTTCTTATTAAATACTCTGTGCGTGTATACATATAACAATTACTAATAACTGATTCGAGCGAAGAAGGGTCACAACAACAGCCGCTTAATATTAGCTACTGAGCCACGAAAAGGCCCACATGAGCAACCCGAAATATTGAGCTCAAAAGAAAACAGGGGGGGGGAGGAAAAGAAGAGGGGGTGAGAGAGAAAGTAGAGAGGAGAAAAGAAAAAGATAACTGAATTTATTTGATATATTTTATTTTTAAATTTAGAGGTTTTTGTTATAAATGTAATATTTAATGGGAATTGACATTTAATTTTAGGTATTAAAAAGTATAATAAGCTTTAAATCTTGAACTTTTTATTGCTGATGCTCTAAGAGAAGGATCCTTTACTCAAAAATTCCAGAAGTCGGACAGCTTGCAAAAGCAGCGGTCGAGTACAGCAGAAGAAGAAAACAATAAATCAGCGGCGGCTCTGCGGTCATCAAAGTCATGGCGCCCTTCATTACAGAGCATCTCTGAGGCCACCCGCTGAACTCCCCCCCCCCCCCCTCTTCCTGTCCCCCCTTCCCAACCCCAAACCCCAGGTTACAACCAAACTACCAAATTCCGTTTTTGATCGACGAGGGTGCAAGTGCATGCATGCTCTCTTTCTCTCTCTCTCTCTCTACTACTACTACTACTAAACAAAGTATCACGTTAGTAGCCCGCTTCTCATTCTCAGCTCAAGTGGTGGGGATTCAGAACGACGACCCAAATTCATGGCTCTTTCGTATTAATTAAAGATTGTGAGCCTAAAATGGCAGTAAAAGAAAAAATGAGCGAAAATTCAGGTCGCATACATCCGAACCTTGACTCCGTCAATAATGAGATGCGGACCGATCGAACTGTTGTTGTAAGTTGCGTGACATAAAAGAATTCACTTTTAGTTCCTCTTTTAAATTGGTTGATTACGTGTATATAATAAGTTGATTACTACATATCCCATATCTTATTACGTGTATATAAGACATGCCGTCTTATTTTTACTGGTATGATCTCACCTGGTTTAAAACTTTTAATGCAGTGTTGTTGTTGTTGTTACCGTAATCAGAACTTTTGTGGGAGTTATCATTACTATCATACATTATAATCATTGATTACGTATGATTTCTTCATTATTTAAAATTTAACTAATTTAATATGATCTAGACATAAGAAAAGGATAAAGAGCATTTACACTCTGTATCAAGTTTTTCTTCAATTCAAAACCATGGATAACACTACTTCTAATTTTGTATACGGTATACCCCACTAACACAACGGAAAGAATTCAATGACCAACAAGCATCTTGCTATCCATATATTGAGATATTTCCATTTCAAAAATATTCAAATTTGATAGGGGATAGCACAATAGTATTTTATTTTATTTTATTTTAAAATAAAAAAGGGTCGGTACTATTTTATTGAAATTATACAAAAAAAAAATTTTAAATACAAAATTAAGCTTTAATTGTCTTCAATTTTACTTTGGTATCGTATAATGTAGGATAATAAATGTAGCGATAACATCTAAGATCCAAATCCAATTTGATGCTCCTTTGTTCGCCAATCAATCTATTGTGGCATTAGTCATACTAGATACGACAATAAATCAGGTTTGGGTCAGATCCGGCCAGATCTACATCCGACTCGAATCTATCATATCTTCAATAATGAGAGTCAATCAGATGTAGCGAGTAAATAGGTTCTAAATAGATTTTTTTTGTTGATAAATCGGTGTAGGAGAATACACCAGGTAAAATATAAGAAAAATAATATAAGAAAAAAAAAACAAAGACTAAGGACCAACAAGGTCACTTCCTAACGAACCAATCACAAGAAGGCCTGGACATTCTGAACCACCTCCTCAGCTCTGCATGGAAAATCCTTCTTTCGTACCTTCATCAAGAACCCAATTCTAGACTTGATGATTATAATCATCCACCTTACACAGATTTGCTGATTATCAAAAACTATTTTATTCCTAAACTCCCATATAATTCTCACTATTTGCATAGAAAGCTGCTATCCATATTTCACCCTTCAATCATTTTCTTCTTTCTCCCAGCCAAGCAATAGCGTTATCCCAAACCAACCTCGACATCACCCATGTACATCCAAACCACTCACATATCTCATACCAGACATTCCCCGTCATGTTGCAATGCAGAAAAACATGGTCAACCGATTCCTACTCCGATTTGCAAAACAGGCATCCTGACTCCCTAATATCCACAATTTGAAGCCTAGCTAACCTATCTCTTGTGTTGAGTCTATTCTGTACCGCAAACCAAGAAATCAGTTCAATCCTTGGCGGTGCTATACCACTCCAAATCATACTGGGAGACCTATTGCTCAAGCTTTCCTCATGAATTCTATGATACGAGGTAGAGCAGAACGATCTCACAGACAAAGCCCCTATAGCATCAAAGTCCCACCTAATCATAGCCTTCCTCTCAGAGTTCAAACCAACTTGATTGATCATACTTTCCATTAGAACCACGTGATTTTCCTCCCACACAAACAACCTCCTCCTCCTCGTCAAGTGCCAACTCCAATGTTCTCCTTCCCACTCTCCCATTTCTACTACCTTTCCTCTTTGTTGGCCAGATATCAGAAACAATCTAGAAAATAGTTTAAAAAAATCTCTGATGAAGAGATTAACATTTCAAAGAAGTTATTTTAACTTTTTAAATAGTATTTTAATACACTCAAAATAAAATGTGACTACTTATGAAATAAATATACAAAAATAAATCTAAAAAAATTAACTAATACCTCAAATAATATGATGACAAATATCAAATCAGTATATAAATGTGTGTATACACACATATATACACACTAAATAGGTATAACAGTTAGAGTTTGAAATTATTAGACACAAACCTATTCTATATTTGTTATTTTTAAAATTTATAGACTCGAACCTATTGATGCAGGAGCATCTCATAATAATATTTCACTAATTAATTTTTCTAAGTTAGGGAATTACAAAATACTCTTAACTTGGATGAAATTAATTAGCTGAATATGAGAAAATAAGAGGGCTTACCAACCCATGCATGCATGGTAGCACGTTCAGCCCAAACACAATCAATTGTGGTAACTTATCCAACCCAAGCCCAACCAACTATGGTATCACATCAAGCCTAATGCCAACCAGCTATTTTATTGCTATTTCTAAGTATTTTTCCACCTAAGAAGCCAAATCAGCCCAATCCTAAGGCTAATTTTGAAAATTGAATTAAAAAATGACAAAAAGAAAAAGGGGGATAAGTGGATGGTGGAGTAGGTAAAGAAAGTTAGCCAAGTCAACAAATCAAATTATTTTAATTAATTAAGCATGAGAGATGATTGATTAGGTATGGAGGATGATTGAGTGATTTATACTTTTATTTATTACCTACCTTTTCAGCATGTAAGGGGCTCCATGCTGTGGTATGATTGTCAAAATACCACACATTGGTTGACCTCATATTAGCTCTCACCCAACTAGTTGTTAGCTTGTATTACATAACTAGATATTAAAGAATGGTTGGAATGTAACTAGGTAGGTAAAAGGGATGGGTATAATGGACTTTTTTTAACTATGGTTGCCACTATAAATATGGGTAGCCTCAAGACAATGCAACACACTACCCCCCTTGAATTACAAATTAGATTTTCGAGCTCCCTGTGTCCCCCCTCTATAAAGTTGAGTGAAAACTTTATTTTGAGTGAAAAATCTCATAACTTTTATCTCAAGTGTTGAAACCTCTAGTGGTAGCTGTGAGTGTTTGATCTTTGGCTACCTTAGATCAAATATTATCATATTCCTCATCTATTTTTTCTATTTTAACTTTTGGTGGTCAATTATCCCATTAGCCACCATCTTCTATTAAACATGTGCCAACTTGTTTAGCATATGCATCACCTACTAAAAATGAGTCTAGGTAGAGTTCGGGAGTCATTATCAACATTACTTCACAAAGTACACACCCTATAACCATTACTACTAATTCAATAATTACTTAACTTTATTAATGTGCATGCATTCTTAAATTAGTTGCTATGTTTGGCCAACTCTATATATGATCAAAAATCTTATAAGATTTGATGTAATGGTGAAGCTAAAGTAACAATAATATTTGGTAAAACCATTTTATTGAGGTATGAAAGTTGCTAAAATAATAATGGTATTAGGCTACCTATCTTATCTAAATGAATTAATGTATATTGATAATTTTAAACATATGATATTTTAATATTATATATTTTTATAATATTTTATATTTATTTATAAAGTTATCCACATACACGTTTTTTTATTACTAATCATTTATTAATATAATTATGAATAATATTGGGTTTATTTATTAATCGGTAGTTTATATTTATGATTAATATTATTCTTATAAATAATATATTTATCACTATAATTAATATTATTTGAATTGATTAATATTTTACAAATTATTAATTCATATTTATAATAAATACTATTCTCATTAATTTTATATTTAAAATAATAATCAATGTGTTTCCTATTAATTTATTATTTAAAATAATTTTTTATCATCAAAATTCATTTTTATTATTATATATTAATCATTTATAGTTGTAGTTAATATTATTTATATTTATTATTTAATTAATATTAAGACTAGTAATATCTTTATTAATTATAAGCTATAATTCTAAATAATACTATTATTGTTATTTATTTCTTTGTTATTATATTAAATTTATTATTTATAATTTTGGTTAATATGATTACTATAAAAAAATTATTTAACATCAAAATTAATATTATTTGTATATATTGAATATCTTTAAAATAAATAATAATATTTTTATTAATTATTAATTTACATTTATAATAAATAAAATTCTTATACATTAATTTTATAATAAAATTAATATATTCTATTTTGATTAATATAATAATGATTAACATTATTTTTAATAGTTATTAGTTAATCATTAAAATTAATAGTGATTAATATTACTTAATTATAGGTATGGCTTATAGTATTTTTATTAGTTAGAGTAAAAAATATAACTCCTATTATTCTTTTTAATTAGTTCTTTATAATTGTAGTCAAAATCATTATTTATAACTATGGTTAATATTAATTTTATAAACAATTTATTTAGCTTCAAAATTAATACTACTTCTATTTATTAATTACTTATAGGTTTAATTATTGATATTTATAATAAATATTAATTAATAGTTATAATATATAATATTCTTATTAATCTTTAAAATTATAATGATTATATTTATTATTGGTTAATTATTTATAATAATGATTAATATTATTTTTAAGAATTATTGATGCAACTCTAAAATTAATAGTTATTATTTTTATTTCTTTATAATTATAATTAATATTTATTATATTTATTATTTAACTACAACTAAGGTTAATTATATATTCATTATTTATAATTAATAATTATATCTAATATTATTTTTATTCATTATATCAACATAATTATAATTATGGTTGTCATTATTCTTACAAAAAAATTATTTTTCATAAAATTAATATTAATTGTTGTTATTTATTATTAATAATAATTTTTTAATTATTAATTTATATCTATAATCAATGATAGTCTTATTAAGTTACTATTTATTATTATAATTAGTATAACTCATATTGATCAATTATTTATAATTATGATTAAATCATTATTATTATTTATTATTATTTTTTCTTTAAAATTAGAATTATTATTATTAATCATTGATTTTGTATTATGACAAATATTATTTGTATTGCTTATTTAATATCACTTAAGATTAATAATATTTTTTTCAATTATAGATATTAACTAATTCTTTATAATAATAAAAATCATTATTTTCTATTATTATTATTAACTAGTTCTTTATAATTATAGCAAGCATGATATGTATTAACTATGATTAGTATTTTTTTTTAGTTACACATTTATTATCATTAAAATTAATATCGGTGGGTCTAGTGGTTGACGACAAGCTTGTAACTAGTATAAGGGTATAATAGTAATATTATAGGGTGTTTAAATATTAAGCAAAATTTATAGAGCTTACTTATAAAATAATAATACGTAGTAGATAATATGGATAATAATATTTTAAAAATAATATGTAAAATAAACGATCTAAAATTCTATATGAAATAATAATATCGACAATATAGGTTGATCAAACCAATCTTTAGTTTGAATTAACAAAAAATTTTAAAAATTATAGTGTTCATTCTATTTTTTTTTATCTATAAATAGATATTCATATTGATATATTATTGATATGAAAAATAATTATGTGTTTTTATTTATTATTTTTTTAATAAATTTTGAATGCTATTAAATTGATATTTATGTTTTACTATTATTATATTATATTATATTCCATTATTATTGTACACAAGTTTTGACATTTTTATGTGGATGTTTCAACCCCCTCTTTTGCATGTCTCTATATTTTTGTTTGATGATTATTGGATTTATGTTTTACTAATGTTGTGCATATCTTATATTTGACTAATAATATTCTTATGTTTTATTATTGTGTTGATATTTCATCACTATTATATGTATTTCTTATCATCATTAGTCGAATATTTTACCACTAAAAATATTAATAAATTTTTTATTGAAATTTTATCAGTGTTATACATAGCTTTTATCATAATTTTTTTAGGCTGAAAATATAATAATAAGGGTATCTATATATATAAAATTTCAAAGACATTGTAGTACAATTTATTTAATTTTTAAATATTTGAAAACAAATATAATTTAATTTAAAAGATCTAAAAGAAATAAAAAAAATGATATTAATTATTCTCTGTATATTAAGCAATCTAAATAAATAATATTTTAGTATTTAAAAGAATTTTACATAGTATTTTAATGATCAAATTAGATCATTAATATTTTTTTAATATATATTAATACAAATATATATACATATCTATATAATAATATCATAAAATTATTTTTTAATACAAATGTAATAATTATATTTTAATATATTATACTTTAAAATAAATTAAATTTTCAAATTTTATTTATAAAATAGATGACGAGTCTTTTAAATTCTAACAGATACGTATTTACAAAATTGTCGGTGATCAAATGATCAAGAATTGCGGATGGTGCGACCGACGACAGAATGGAAATTGCCTCTGTTCGCGCATTCAATTCATCGATTGAGCAACGACTCTGCTTCTTTTATTCTTCTCTCTCGCTTATGCGCACCGACAAAAGCAATCGCCAAGGAATCCATAACCTGTTCAGTATAACATTTTCCCGTTTGGTGGGGCATTTCTCATCATTCTTAGTGCTCGATAGGTACGGGGGTAATAGGGGTGGAAAAATTACCCCCATATTTTATATATTTTATATAATTTATTTAAAATTAAATATTTTTATTCTAATAAATATCCATTTGAAATCTTAATTTAATCTAAAATGAATATTTCATTAAAAATATATTTATTATTATTAAATATTTAATATAAAAAGTATAAAATAGAGGGGAAAATTTTTCACCCTATTACCGACATACCAAACATGCCCTTAAGAGAATAAGTACAGTCGTCTTCTAATATCATGGCAACAATGTATATATATCGCCTGGATTGGCGGGACCAGCAAGCATCGGTGACGAAACGTACAACTGGATCCAAGCTGTGTCGACACAAACTGCTGGCTTGTGCATTTTCTACTTTTTAGTGCTCGTTTAGTAAAAAATAATAGAAGGGAAAAAATTATACCTGTATTTTATATAATATAATTAAAATTTAAAAAAATTAAATGAATACTTATTTTAAGTTTTAATTCAATCTAAGATAAATATTTTACTAAATATATTTTGTTAATATTAAATAGGGAAAAAAAAATTTTATTACCTCGTATCCAACAAATCCTTCCTCTCTCTTTTTTCCTTCCTCCTTTTCTGAAAACAACAGTGTTGGGACCAATCTAAACAAAGCAAATGCTTTAATGTATGGGAGTATTTCCAATAAAATAATCAACTTTATCCGATTGGATATTTGGAACAACTTAGGTTTAGATTGATTTCTTTTTTATATCGCATCCTCATCGATTTTAAGACAATTTCATTAATTATAGATACTAGTTTTATTTTATTTTTATTCCTAGGGTTGGTGGCAACACAAATCGAATCATATTTATTAAGTCTCAAGATTAAAACTAGTTAAATAAAATTGATTTGAGCTCTACATAAAATAAAATAAAAAGTAAGCTTGTTTAATATACATAAACTAAATTGGTTCATTTATTATTATTCGATTTTTATTTTAGCTCGTTTAATTATTTGGTTTGTTTGAAAGTTAAAAAAAATAAAACAATTAACTTATTTAAATATCAAGCTTGATTAAAACTTATTTAACTATTCGAATTGTTTATTAAATAAATTTGGTAGTATATAAGCCTTCTAAACCTTCTATACAAACCATTCAAAGTCTATATATAAGTTAATAGACAAATATGTAGGCGAACTTCTAAATAGACATACGAACAATCCTATAAACAATCTGAGCTATCTCATATGCAAATGAGTTAAGTCTACCATGGTTCAAGTTCAACTAGCTTATTAAGCAAATCTAAAAATATGATTTGAGTTTGATTTATTTCCATGAACAAATGAGTCGAGCCCTTGACAAGCTAAGTCAAATCAAGTTGTAAACTAGGTTAATAATTTAACAACCCTACCTATAAGCTATGGACGTTTTTTATTCTTTGATTCAATCCTACTTGTATCACAATGTGTGCTTTGGGTACTAGCTAGAACAATAGCTAAAGCATCATTTTAGTTTATATTTTTGATTTTTTTTTCTTTCTACTTTTAGTTTTACCACTTGAAGAATACTTAGCCTTTATTTAGAAACGTTATTATTATGGGTTGTTTAACTGATTTTGAATTATTTTCTTACTATAATCATAATATAAATTGATTAAAATTTATATATTACTAAAAAACTTCTTTTGAAAAGTTGTAGTTTGGGGGCAAAATATTTTTCCATATGCAGGCTTAATTGTTCTCCATCAAATGTTATCTTTAATTATCCATGTCAACGTGTTGATTGGATTTGTTATATCACTTGATGCATACTCAGAACTCTTAACAACTTATTTTGTATTTTTTTTTATTGATCAAACTTGCATGTATTTACAAGCAAGGCTTATTCGAATGGGTGAAATCCAATTACTAATTAATATCATGTTCAGTTCATTTGAATTTCTTCAAATTTAGGCAAGTATCAGATCATGTTGGGCCAATTGTAGATTTAAAACTGTATTAGGTCTAAGGTCATATTTGGTCTTAAGTAAATTGCGTGTTTCATTAGATTGAGTGGCTAATGTTTTCATAGAAGTTAGGTCATGTTAAATAAACACCACATTTGGATTGAGTGCATGTTAAGTTGAGTTTACTCTACTAATTTAAATATATTTATAAGCTCAATAACTAACTCAGCTTATATTACAAAAGTTTTTCATTAAATCAAATAGTACAACAAGAATTATCATATTCTAAACTCAATTATGGTCGACTAATTTGTATATAACATAATACGTAAGTAAAACTAATTATTATATATGAGTGCACAAACACTACTTTATATAATGTAATACTTATATATGAGCTTCTAAATGAGTCTCGCATGAGCTAGGTCGTGAACAAATGAGTAGAGTTGAGTCCGGTGTTTACAAAGGCAGCTCGACTTATTTACAACCCTATAAATATGATTATATTCAACTTTGCTTATTTTCAAACCCTATCAAATCATGAAATAAAATCAAATAAGCAAAATTTTAATAATATGAAATTAAAAATTATAATTATAATAATAGTAGCAATGGTAACAATATTAATAGCACATATTTTTAATAATCTTACTTAAATACCTCTGCATTTTAAATTATAATCACTTAGTTATAGTTTCCTTTAAAAAAATATTATGTTTATTGTAATTATGGTGGTTTTTAATTAAAAAATAAAAATTCTAAAAATACAAAATAAACAAAATTATAATTTTTTTACTTAAAAATTAGTGTTTCTAAAATTAAGATTTTTAAAAGAAAAATGAAAATGTTTGAAAAAAAAATAAATTATTCTTTTTAAAATCTAAATACTTTTTTTTTAAATTAACTTATTAAAAATGTGAAACTTTTATCTCAAAAAAAATTAACTAAAAATATTTTAGAAAAATAAAATAGAAAAAAAAGAGTTTTAAAAGCTAATCAAATTATAACTATATAAAAAATGGAAGAAATAGAAGAAAAAAATGGAAGGAAAAAGATATCACTTTTTTTAGATTTTTTAAAAGTTATTTAAAAATTAGATATTTTAATAATTCTTAGAATTTTAACATAAATTTTATTATTTCTTATTAAAATATCATCTTAATTATACTAAACACAACCTAATCTAACCTCATCAATATAAATATATATATATATATATATATATATATATATTTGTTAATGATGTAAAATTTAGATGTACAAAAATGTGATTATTCAAAACACGAGTTGCATATAAATTATTAGACCAAACATTAGGATACTAAAATAAAATTTTATCCTAATACAAAATATTATTTATGACATTGAAAATAATAGAATATATATATCTTAGATAGGCATAGGATGACCTTTCGCTAGTCTAGCCACACTATGAAGGTTGATTTGTAAGTGTTACTTATTGCAGTTGGTTTTTTTTTTTAAATCTTATTTAGAAAATAAATTTATAATATTTTTTAAAATTCTATAAAAATTATGTTGGAAATTTAAATGTTCACCTAAACACATCTAAAAATTTATCGAGAGTGCAAGGTGTGGACACTCCATGTTTTTGTGATCAAAATAAACACCGAAAGAGCAAGAAACATTTGTCAAGAAGGAAAATCGCATGATCCCTCTAATTTATTAGTGTCATTTTAGCTTCATACATACAAATTAAAAGCTAAATTCAAATAACTAATATATTCTAGTTATTGTTAGATGTTTAAAGAAAAGTATTGGAGAGTATGAAAAAAGTGGACATAAGCATTCAATAGTGATAGAAGGTAAATTAAGAAAAATTAATCAATACTTTTTATTAAAATTCTAAATTGACACTTCTTTTAGATAAGACTAAAATTTCTAAAATAATACTTATTATAAAACAAAGATAGTAGCAAATTGTAGCTCCTAAGAACTTTTTCTTTCTTGAATTATCAAATTGTTCGATCATATTATACTATACAATCAACCAAATGCATTATAGTTATTTGTGTTATGCAAATTATAACCTATGATTGCTGATATGGTGTGCACCATAACATTAATTGCCGCCTCAATTTTTTTTTTATAAAAAAGTTATAACTAATTTATTTTTATTTTGGTATATACATATATATATATATATGATATTTCTAAAATATTGCTCTATGCATACAAAAGTTTATTGATATACTTCTAGGAAAAAAAATTATGGTGAAATATTAGTATAAAAATTGTGAAAGATCATGAAATAAACATTAAGTAAAATGATGTGCGATTTTGGTAGAAAATAGTCAAAGATGGGTGTAATAATCGTAAAATATTAGTTTTATAATGATAATAATAATAAAATCTAGTAAAATAATGGTAAAAGGTATGTACAAAACTACAAAACATAGGTACATCAATGTGAAAAATATATACAATAATGGTGAAAGATTGTGAGGATACTGGTGAATTTTAGGAAAATTATGGTAAAAGATACGTGGAACAATTGTGAAAGAAAAATACAACGATGGTGATAGATAAGTACAAAATTGGTTAAAAAAATACAATAATAGTGTTGAAATTTAGTAATAAATTTTATTTGAATAATTTTGAAAGATCACCAAATAGTTAGTAGAAGATTATCACACATAGTGGTGAATGATCATCACATATAATGTTAAAAGATCATAACACATAGGTAGTGAAAGATCATCACAATTGGTCAAATATTATCTTACGTAGTGATCAAAAGATATTTATAGGCAATGGTGAAAGATCATCACATATTTTAATATCCTAAAATTTTTCTAAACCTAATTCCTAAGTAATTAGTCTTATAATCACTTACTTAACCTTTGCTTGAATACCTTACTCATACCCCTCAAACCATAATTTTTACATTTATGCCCTTTAAACCCTTATTTATTAATTCAACCAAAAATCATTCGATCAACCAGCATGGTTCTAGACCTATTCATCCAGGGAATTCAGTGAATAACCTTTAGCCTTACCTAAGCAATTGAAGTTAGGTGACTATCGTTGTTGTTAATTTTCTTAAAATTTTTTTGAATTTAAATTAATTCCTATGACCAATATTTTTATATATTTTGGTTCCTAGATTAATTCCACGCTTTTCCCTAATTTTTCATGATTTTGGGAGTTTGTTTGATTTTTTTTTAGTTTCTAGTCATTTATTAGACTTTCTACTTTATCTAAACTAATATTAATATTTTTTTGACTTTATTTGGATGGTTGAATTTGAATATCTAACCCTCTCATGTTGTACCTGTACATTCAACCAAAAATACACCCATAATCAACTCAATCACCTTCCACCAACTCTCTACTACTTTTTCAACTATGTCAATCACTCTCCTCACATCTCTTGCTTGTAAGAAACCTCTCAATAAGACTTGTCTCTCTCTCTCTCTCTCTCTCTCTCTCTCTCTCTCTATCCCCTCCCTCCCTCCCTCCTTAGTTAACAACCATAAGGAGGCATATGCATTATAGTTGTTCATTACACACTTAGCTAAAACTTTCTCTTTTTCCTTACTCTCCCCTCTCTTCTTGCTCTTATTTTTGTTTGTTCTTTACCTTTTTCCTTTATGACAGACCCCCTAGATTTCTTTTCTTTCCATTTTATTTTATCGTCCAACTTCTAAAATCTTAAACTTTAACTCTTTGGTGCTTGTTTTAGGTAAAAGATAGTTAAATTCATAGATAGGTGAATGGTTATTCAAGCTTGTTCCAAGTCCTTATTTTTTATCCTAAAAGGGTTTATTTTCCTGTCCTAATAATTACCCTTTATAATCTAGCCTTGTTATTCTTATTTTCTAATTTTATGTTATTATTGTTTTAAGGTGATCAAGGTAGGGAAGGAGGTGACTAAAAGTATTTATTTGCTTAGAAACCAAAGTAGCATATAGTAAGGATGCATATCTCTAAAATAGGATTGCTATGTGTTAATTTTTATGTAATCTATGTTATCTTGCCTTTGTGATAAAAATCATGTTAAGCTTTATTAAAATTCATATTAATGTATTAATAAGTAAATTCATGATTTTATGGAGTTCATGGTTTTATGTAAAGTTTCTATATTTTATGTCTTGCTAAGGTTTGCCATAAAATATCAAGCATGATAGCGTATTATGTTATTTTAATAATTTCATCGATGAGTAGATTTAATTATTTTTAAATATTGTAATTGGTGTAGCATGTTGAGGTTGGAAGTTTTGGGATTTTGGGCTTATGGAGGTTTCAATATTAAGGCCATTTGTGGGTTGTTTTGGGTTGTTTTAATTGTGGATAATCATATATTTGATAATCTAATAATTAATGAATGAAGGTGTGTAACTTTTATGAGTTTTAGAAGCACACAGAATTTTGGTGGGTTAATGATGATTTTGGCCTAAGTCGTAATTGGGTTTTTTTTGTGAGTTTTGTGGGAAATAATTATTCCATTTTTTCCGGTAAGATTTTTAAATTAAATTTTATATAGAATATGTTAGGGTTTAGATGAGTATGGTCTAATTTATGACGATAATAAGTTTTAAGGTGTTTAGAAGGAATAAAGGTAAAATGGTCATTATGGATTGATTATGGTAAATTGATTTTTTTTCTAGTGTTATTCGACCCAAAATATGATAAATGTGATATGTGATTAGTTTGTTTTAAATATGATTAACATAAGTATGAATATTATGTGAAAATGGCTTAAAATATACTTAAAACCCCTATAAGTCTATGTATAAATTGTTGAATTTTAATCCTAGTTTTTGGATATGTTGTTAATCATGATGTATTAGGAATTTGTGTCAATTTTGGTGATTTGGTGAGTATTTTGAATGAAGTGATGAGTTAAGGGTGAAGTAGGATTTTGTTGAGGACATTATGGCATTTACCTATGTGTAATATCACTTTTGTACTCATTGAATTACTTTATGCATTATCTTCCTTCATTTAATTATAGCATGTGTAATTTGGTTAAACTTGGTGAATTTCTTAATGTTTTTAATGATAAAATTAGTTGGTATAAATTCATAGATAATTTTTATTGCATGTAATTAATGAAAGGTAATATCTCATGTAATAAGGCAACAATAATAAGTAAAAGTGTCATGAGAATAAGTAAATCAAGTGATGAGTTATTATGTGCTAATTTTTAGTTAACGATCCAATAAAATATTACTACTTAAAGTAGAAGATCACTTGAGGTAGGACCCTAGTCTACTCTATTTGATCGATATGTTGACTTATAGGAGTACATGTACTTAAAAGTTAGAGATTTACTAATATCCCAAGTGTAACACTCCAAATTTACTACTAAAAAATTTTATTTTTAGTGGAATCATAATACCAAAATAGTTGGGTGCTATCACCGTAATTGACATAAATATAACTTACCATACTATCCTTATGCCAATCACAAGGAAAAATAATTAGATTATAAGACATGATCAATATAAAACTAGAGGAGCTTCTTAAACATAAATATGAGTTGGATATTAACTTCAAGTACAATATCCAAAATATATAAAAAGGGATATTGTGGAGCTAATAGCATAAAAAAGCATCCAGGTAAAACTAACATCTAGATAACATGACTCTACACCGCAGCCTTGATATATAAGTCGATTCTCTACACATAGGGCATCATAAGCTATAAAATCATTCGGCAAGTCTTCATCGACATACACAAAGACATTCGGGTCATATGTTCCTAGAAATAAGTAACACCCATAAAAAGGACAATCAGTATGCTACCAACTGAGTAGGTAACAATACAGTCGAGTAAGGGGGTACAAAGAGAATAAGCATACATGCGTGTTATCGTAAAACAATGTAAGGTAAATACTAACTCCAAATCTTAATAACATATATATCATATTTAACTCTTTTATTTATGTTGAATTTAGGGGCCCCATTATTTTTAAACCAGTGGAACAGTCTAAAGCACTTATTAGAAGAAAAAAAATACACGGGAGTTACTATTTTTATCCAATAGAATGATGTCAATATATCTTAAGATAGAACACAATTGACCACTATTATTAAACCAGTGGGATAGTCTAAAACACCTCTTAGAGACAATACACCTGAGCTACTATTATCATCTGATAGAACGAACACAATACATTAGTTCTGAATCACGTAATCTTTTATTTTAAATACTAATATCTTATCCATTAGTACTTATCTATAAATCATATTCTCATTCATGTTGAATATAGGACCTCACTACTCTTAATCAAATGGAACATATTGGTACACCTCTCAGAAGAAAAAAAATACACTTAAGCCACTATTATCATACGGCGAAATAAATCCATATAAACACCTTGGCCCAACTCATATAATCTTTCACTTTAAATTATTAGCATATTATTTAGTGTTGATTATATTCAAGATCATCATTCAGGACTCATATAGATATTTATAACATATAATTGGAAACATGTAAGGACAACCACATCACTGTCAAGGTCATCCTCAAGAAATAGGTCCATAATTTCCATAATATTCTAAATATAATTTTGAGTGCATTTTTTTCCCATTTACCCTCTCAATTCACCAAATTTCCATTTTTAAGCTTGATTGACCAAAATACCCTTTGCTAACCAAAACCTCAAAATATCATATTAAGTAACTTGTATTTTACTCAATCCATCATTTAATCACATTAATTATGAAATATTAGATAATGCACTCGAAACTTAACAGGCGAAGATTATTTTTCATGTTACCATCAAATGACCATAATGCCCTTAAGATACTCATAAATTCCCAAAGGCCTTACGAATCCTAATTTTAATATATTTCAATCTCCGGGTATTTATATGAAATACATAACTCCAAATATATGCATGAATACCACATTCAAAATTATACCTAAATATATATTTTCACAATTTTCTCACTTTCAAGACATCATATCATAATCAACATCCATATAAAATTACTAAAAAGATATCACATACAAATACACATTATACATACAAGCCTAACTATGACATATATCCTTAAAAACAAGGACGTCAGGCTCTAACCAAGAAATCTTAAACAGCCTCCTTTGATATTACCAAAAGATTACCTATGAAAACATGAATAATTCATAATTAGAACTTAAAAATATGAATCGAGGAAAAAGTTAAGGTAAAGGAGGTTGGAAATGGAAATAACTGTAACACCCAATTTTTACTACTGAAAAATTTCATTTTGCAGCGCGGAAGTAATTAAGTAAAATAGTGGGGGTTATCGCCATAATAATTCTGGCTTATGCAACCATCATTACATCAATCACCAGGCTAAAAACATTTAAGGTAATATAAGAAAATTAGAAAACCAAAGAACATTTATAGTACAATACTGAGTTTGGAGTCTAACTCCGAGTTTAACGATATAAAATACAAAAGGGGGATACCATGGATTAAGAGTCCAAAAAGGATACCCAATTAAATACATAATCCAGATAACAAATACTCTTCACCCGATCCCAACATAGATGAAGTCACTCATCCCCACATAAGGCATCATAGGCCGCAAAATCCTCTAACTTATCTTGTAAGACCTACACATAAGATTCAGGGCTTTTTTCTCATGGGAATGAGTAGCACCCTTAAAATGAGTTGTCATTACACTACGTACTAAGTAAGGGAACAATACTATCAAAATAGGAATATAAATAGCATATGCTTCCACATTAGATAATAAGGGAAAATAACCAAGTAATTGAAACATCTTATAAGGCATATTACGATCCAAATCCCTTTATTAAGTATAATCCATTTTCATTCTTTTATATATGCTGAGTGCAATAAATCCACTATTCTAAAACCAGTGAAACGGTTTAAACCTCTCGGGGACAACACACCTGGGCCACTATTCTTTTTGGTGGAATGGAGATTAAAACATCTTCTCGGGGAAAAACCCTCTTGAGCCACTATTCTACCTGGTGGAATTATACATATAGAAAATATATCACATTGGTCCTGACTCACATATTCTTCCACTGTAAATCATTATTATCTTTTCCATAGGTTATGATGATACATTTTCATTTCACAATGAGTAGGGACCCCACTATTCTTAAACCGACGGAACGGTTTGAAACTCTCGGGGACAACACACCCAAACCACTATTCTTTTTGGTGGAACGGAGATTAAAAATATCTTCTTAGGGCAGACGCTCCCAAGCCATTATTCTTCCCGATGGAACGGGATACATATATATAGATATAAAAAAAATCACCTTAGCCCTACTCATGTGCTCTTTCACTTTAAGTAATTAGTATCTTATTCAAGATTGATTCTTAGGCATAGGATACATTCAAAATAGATATACAAATATCATAGGTCTAAGTCCTTAAGTCCTTTCAAACCCTAATTACACTCCCTTTAGTATTCATTCTTCCATGGTGATTAGTCCACACAACTTATATTCTATCATCTCCAAATCCCCTCATTTTTATCATACCCAATATGCACAACCTAATTCCCATAAGTATGCTTTTAATAATCTCATCCCGATATTTTAATCACAGAAATATCCAAGACCCAAATTCCATAGAATTGTCATAACACTTCCCATGAAATTTTCATGATTACTAATTCCAATAGATCACGTATAAGTCTTAAACATGGAATAATGGTATTATTATTACAAGATAGTTTGCCCCAAATTAGTCATTAAATCATTTAAGGACCCCAAATAACCATAATACTTCATGAAATCCTCATGCTATTAATATCATATTTTAAACCTTCTAACACATAAAATACCAAAATTTCCTTATTATCCCATAATGACCAAGTTGCCCTTTAAGCACAAATAAAAACCCTTATTTTATAAAATCTTATACATTCCACACATTTTATTTTTCCAAGTCCCCCATTTATCATCATACCTTATGAGAATCCTTAATTCCATTTATCAAAACTCATTCAACCTATATTTCATACCGTAAGGTATATTTTCACAAATATGACATTATTATTATTCAACCCATATTTCATACCATGAGTTATATTTCCACAAATATGACATTATCATCACAAATCATAACATAATGGTATCTCTTACCAATTCTTACTTTCTTTCAACATAACATTCATATCATCATAAAACATCAATATCAACAATATCATGAAAAACACATATAGTCATACAAGCAAATAACATAAAAAATCCTAAATATCGAATAGTATCCTTACCAACTATGACACATGGCTCTAAGCATGCAAATCATAGACTTCCTCCTCCGAAGCTACTGGAATACCACCTACGAAAATACTATAATTTATGGTTAGGCTCGAAGAGTTAAATCAAAGGAGAAATCAAGGTAAAGAGGGTAAAAAGAGGTATAACCATAGTCAAATGGGAGCTTGAGATGGATAGATGTGTAGAGGAATGTGTGGTGGAGCTATGGTTAAATTTTGGTGGTGTTTGGTTAAGGTTTGGGGACAAAAATAGGGATGCATGGCCAAAGGAATGAGGTTGGACGGTTGTGTAGCTTCTGGGGGAGAGAAAACAAGGTACACAACCAAGCAGTGCGAAATTTGCATGGCCATACAACAAAAGGCCGAGAGGAAAAAATATACACGGTCAGACAGTGCAGGGGTTGTACTGCTGTGCAGAAGGAGATTTAAGCGTTGCATGGCCGTGCAGCAGGTGGTGTACTGGTCGTGCACTCTAAAACTCTGCAACATATGAGAGGAAGAAGAAGGGAAAAGAGGTGGCGGTAGGCGGTGATGGCAGGCGATAGCAAGGGGGAATGTCGAGGTGACCTTGGTGGTGGATCCACTAGTAAAAAGGCGATGAGTGGTGGCCGAGGTGGTGTTCGGTGGTGGAAATGGTGGTGCACAAGCCAAAAATAGGGAAAGAAAGGAGAAGAAGAAGAAGAAAAGAGAGAAGGAGGAAATGATAAGTTAGAGGGAGCTCGGTAATGGCTCTTTGACACAAATATAAGTAGAGTGAAGCAAAAGTAAAGAGAAATAAGGAGAGTGTAAGGTATATATATATATATGTGTGTGTGTGTGTGTGTGTGTGGTGTGAGTCGAAAATGAAGATAAGGACAAGGAGATGGCGTGTGATGGTAATGATGGTGATTGTGCAATTGCAAGGTGATGGTGATGGTTACAGAGGATGGTTAGGGTAGAGTAGTAGCTGCAAGTTGAGGGTGGTGATGGTTGATGTAACTGTTGCGTGAGAAGGGAAAATGGCAGGGGAAGATGATTGTGTGTGGAGTGTGCGTAAGGGGTGCAATCGGGAAAGGATAAGGGTGTAGAAGGATAAGGAGAGAAAGAAGAAAGGAGGTAAGGTGATGGGTGATAGATGTAGAAAGGTGATGGTGCAAGTGGGTAGTGCAAGTTGCATAAATTCAGAAGTTACAGCTCAAGGTTAATGGGAGGAAGAGAAGAAAGAAAGAAAAAGAAAAGGAGAAAGAAAAAGAAAAAGAGAAGGGTTGGGGGATTATTTTTGGGTGATTTTAGATTATCTAAAGGTAATTAGGATTAGTGAAAATTTTAGCAGGTTTTGATTTTAGTTTACGAATTACAATTTATCAAAGTTAAGGTTTTAGAATCGGTTAAAGTTTTAGGATTAAGGATAGGTTAAGACTAACATAGGATTTATTAAGATTAGAATTAAATTAGGGTACTAATGATGCGGGATTATACTAAGCAAATTTTTGGGGTATTACAATAACTGAAACCAAAGGAATGTTTGAGTTGTGTGGAAGTATTGCGGAACTTATGGTGGTGCTAAGGTGGTGTTATGGTGGTGTTAGAGTGGTGCATGGATGTAATAGAGGGGTATCATAGTTTTGCCACATAGTCTGAGAGCAAGGAACATGCATTGGCAAGTTATGTAATATTTGCACTATCATGCACAATGTGCACGAGCAAGAATGAATGGAGTGAAACCATATGTGGTTTATGCAATCACGCAAGGATAGGGTGTGTGAGGATGCATAGATTATGTGTAAAAACTCTGTGAGAGGGCACTACTAGGTCAAAGGCACGACTGGGGCATGAAAGGGTGCATGGTCGTGTGCCTCAATGAAAACTAACATATCACAAAAGGGAAGAAGGAAAGGAAAAAGGATTGGGGTGGTCATGGTCGGCAAAGATGAGGGGGAATGATGGGGTGGTATTGGTGGATAGTTTTATAAGGAAATAGTGGTGCTTGATGGTGGTGTATAGAGGTGATGGTGGTTGTGGATGGTCGAACAAAGCAGGAGGAATAAGGAGAAGAGAAAGGTTGCTCAGGGTTGGTTTACTCGATAATAATGGAAGGAGTGAAGCTAGTTGGGCATTAAATGAGCCTAAGTCTAGAGGTGTATGTGTGTGTGTGTGTGTGTGTGTGTGTGTGTGTGTGTGTGTGTGTGTGTGTGTGTGTGTGTTTATGTATGTATGGTGCGTGCATGGTAAAGGATGGTAGAGAAGGGGATAGCGTGCACGAGGGAAATGGTAGGGGGTGGTGCACAATCAGGGGATGGGTTTTGGGCATGGATTCAACAATACATATCCTATGAGTTTATGATTATGGTTATGATTAGCTAAATTAGGCAAAATTAAAATATTAATACTCTAAGATTAAGTTTAGGTTAAAAAAATAATCGACCTAGAATAAAGATTAAGATTAGATTAAAATTTTAGATTATGAAATTGGGGTAAGATAAAAGCATGATTTTTTTTAGATTAGAATTGATCTAAGTTATTACTTACTCGGAATTAAGTTTGGATGGGTATTAAATCAGGCATGTCTTACCCTAGATATGAGAATATCAATGAGTCTAACTACCTTTTTTCTCATCTATAGGGGAATTGAGAGAGTAAATGTTATATGATTAGTGAGGTTGATTGTCTTTCTATGATTTGTGATGGAAAGAGGAGATAAGTGATTGTATTAAAAATAGTTTCTTAATCTCAATGTGACTAAATAAATAGATTTGAGTGATCACCTAAATATTAACATTAATATAGTTTTCTTGAAATCATCAAGTATCATGAGCATTTACAATATCCATCTTATCATATGAATCTCGTATGTTATGCATACCTTAACCTATTTATGTGTAATGTTACCTTACTTAATACACAAGTATTGACCATCCTTTTAGGAGTATTTCTCATTTCTATGAGCACATACCACCTTATTTTGTCGGTAATTCAATGTTTTTGTTGTGTTTACCTACGGTGAGTGTTTTGTGGGTTGGTTCAAGCAAATAGTTATCCAAATACCTCTCTCTCTCTCTCTAAACTTTTAGTCCTCTACTTTATATCTCTTTGTTTTGTAATCTTATATTGATGTGGGATCACATGCTTTCCACACTTGATCTCTAGGTATAAGTTACTTTTTAACATTACACCCAACATAGATTAGGTATAAGGATTACCTTCTCTATATCGGATACAACATAACGTCCATTATTTTATTATTATTGCTTCTACCAAAATAAAATTTATCAGTAGTAAATTTTAAATTGTTACACATATAGTGGTGAAAGATCATTACATAACATTGTGAAAGATCATTACACCTTATGGTGAAAGATTATCACATATTGGTTAAATATTATCACATAAACTATAATTAAGTTGGTTATATTTTTCAATACAATTAGGAATGGTAGCGGGATAGGGCAGGGTGGAGACAAAGATCCTATCCCCATAGCTGAACCCAATAAGCAAAATATCTCCTAATATTATCGTAATGCCTTATTTTTTCTTATTAGGGAATTTCCAACCCAAGCCCTATAAGGATCAAATCCCCATACCTGACTAAATCCCCAATCCATTCCCCAACCTCAATTCATTCTTCAACCTAAAAATTCGATCAAATCCCCAAAACTCAACTCCATCCCTAATAATTGATCTCATCCTCGATATTCATTCTACCTATTTCACAACATAGAAGTATCTAGCAAGTTAACATCAACATTAAATTTAGCATCATGCAATCAGAGGGGCTTAATTCTATAGTATTTATGGAATAGGAATAGGGATAATACTTTCATTTTATATTAGAACCCAAAATAAAATTATGCATGCATGTATGTATGTGTCCACATGCACACAAATATACATACATACATGATGTATATGCTAAACAATATGGTCAAGCTTAAATGGAAGATGGTGGATTAGTGTTGTCTCCCACCAAAAATTGAAAATGAGAAGAAGATAAGAGGTAGGAGAAGATAGTATTTGATCTGCAAGTAACTCTTGAGATCAAACACTCACAATCACCACTCAAGGTATCGACATTTGAGATAAAGAATATGATATTTTAAGGATTGTAAGATAAATATCTTCACTCAAACTTTGAATGTGTGTAGAGTATTCATCCAAAGGGTAAGAAAATCTTGTTCAAGGGGTATAAACCAACATATATAGAGGCATTAGACTCTTTTGGGTAAGAAAATGACCCCTCTAACCATCTAACATTTAGTATTAGTTAAATCATAACTAGCTAGTTTTCGTGACATAGATAAACTAACTAATAAGAGCTGACTAGATTGCACCAACCATTTGTGCTTTTTAGGTAGGTTGTAAAAAAAAAAAAAGCAAGCCCCATGCAAAAGTTGGTGTAGGGAAGCTTACAAGAAAATTACAATTGACCACTAACCCCCTTACAAGTTAAGTAACATAATTAGAAAATCTTGCAATCTAAAAATGTTTAAAACCTCATAATACCCAACCGGTGCAAACAAGCTTGTTTATTACCCAATAACGACTAATTTATCTGCCAAAAGGTTATTAAAAAGACTTCTGATTAGTACCAACCTTCCCAATTCTAAAACATGTTGATTGTCTCCATCATTTTGTGGTATGAGGTTGTTAAAAAAATTGTTGTTGTTGGTTGTTATTGATTTGCTTGGATTTTTTTAACTAACTTTGATTGTGAGCCACCGCTTGAGCTAGGTCAAGCCACATAAGAGGTTGTGGCTTACTTGGCCTGTGCATGGCTTGCATGTCTCCTCCCCACTAGTTAATTAATTGTTTTTCAAGTTAGATATGTTTTAAAAAAGATGAGGGAAGGCACATGATTTGATGGGGAAATTGGATGCCAAAATGAAGTATGACCTAAAAGGAAAAAAACCCAACAATAATGGAGGATAAACACCTAGGATACAAGCCATGAGAAAGGCACGATTTGGCCAAAAAAATACTCAATCTATTCAATAGTAGAAACACCACAAGTTGATCGGGAAGAAAAATTGAGGGCTTATTTAAGGAACATAAAGCAACAAAATAGGATGTAAATGAGTTATTAAATGTATAGATCAAGGTGTGCAAAGTGGCAAAGAAATTAGCAAGAGTAGATGAGTTTCGATCTAATTTTGTGCATTTTTGGTTTTGAAATGAAACATGCAAGATTGGAGTTGCTTTTGGTTAACCACACACTTCCTCCCTTACCCATATTTAACTTGAATCATATGACAGGGAGTGATTCTTGCTTGAAAACTCACAAAAATACTAAAAGGGAAGAGAGAGATTGTATGAGAGTTGGTAGATTTTGGTGAGATTGGATTAAGGTAAACTTTTTGGTTGATTGCTAAAATCTAAAATTTAAGATCTAATTTTTCAATATTTGAGAGCCACATTCCAACTAGAATAAGGGTAAGGTAGTTAGTTCACAATTTTTAGGATAATTACATAGGTAAAAAGGTTAGAAAATATAGATTTATTAAGAAAAATAGCAAATAAATCTCAAAAATTATAAAATTTATGGAAAGTTGAAGAATAATTTCAGGAACCCAAATATAAAAAAAAATATTGGGTATAAGAATTAGTGTAATACCCTATATTTTTAAATTTTAATTTTATTAAGCTTAATTATTTCATTTACGTAGTTTGATGTAAACATTTAATTATTTTAATTTTGATTTGTTTCATGGATTTATCCATAATTTTGACTTCATATTTAAATTTAATTAATCGTTGTCATTGTTGATCATTCTAGATAAATTTGTTTACGACCATGATTTTATTTTATTCATATGATTTTGATTTTCAGGTAAAAATATGTATTTTCATTCTTTCTCGTATTTTAATTTTTAATATTTTAAATCCATTTTTTATTGTAACTTTGTCGTATGATTACGACTTTGTTTTGGATTTATATTTCATCAACAAAATATATTATTTAAATTATAAAATTCTGTTTAAATTGGTAAAATCATCTTAATGATTTTATTCATAAAAAATATTTTCGACTTTGAATTTATTTGTTTCCAATGTCGTTAAGATCTTTAGAAAGTTTTAAATTAAAAATATTTTTGGAGCTTATTTGTAAATTTCCTTTCAAAATTAATTTTCTTCCGTTTTTATCCTTTTTGGTTTGCGGAAGACCATTTTCATAAATTATTTAAATTAGTCACGTTCTATTAAAATTTAATTTAAATATTTTCTTATATACTTTTAAATATTTTTTGAGGTCTTATAATGTATGTTTGTAAAAAAATATAGATCTTTGCACTCAAAGGTAATTTCTTCCGAACACTTTTTCGAAATTCTTTATATGGCTTTTATATCGATTTTATTATTTCGGATCCTTACGAAATGATTTTCATTAAATGAATTCTAGATAAAATCTTCCAATAATATTTTTCGATATTTAGTTTTTCATTATATATTTGTATTTGCCAAAAAAAAACGACCAGCATTTGCCCCATTCCTTTTCCCTTTTCTCTCTTCTTCTCTCCTTCTTTTCTTTTCTTCTTCCCCAACGTGCTTCTTCTAAAACCAAACCTAAAACCCCAGCCCTCACCTCCTTCACCCTGCTCCTTCCTCGACCACCACCCGACGCCACTCCATTCGCCCTCCGCCAATAAGTGCCGCATAGCAACTGCACCAAACACAGTAGTAGCAGGCAAACAGCAACGGTGGGCAGCCGATGGTCGCACTACCACATCCTGCCACGACGAGCTTAGCTGGTTGCCGGCGAGCATCAGTCGGCCTCCGACGAAGCTTCCCCGATTCATAATTCTTTGTTTGTTATAAATTTTTGGAAACCCTAACCCTTGTTTTGATTAATTTGGTATGAATTAGCTTATAACAAGATCAATTGGTTGTTTAATTATATATATATATGGCATGATTGATTTAGAGTAGTTAGTTGATTTGTGAAAATTGGAATTTTGACCTAATTATGTTTGAATTTTGTGGATTTGTCCGATTAAGCTATTTTTGATAAATTGATTATACAATATATTGTAAAATGTATCTAATTTCATATCAGAATCATCAATTTGAGAAATTTATGTTAAATTAATCAGAATTAGATTTATAGGTCAAAATCTGTGTGTGACAAAATTAGATTGCATAATTGAGTTGTTTCACTCAATTGATTTTACAATATCCGTTGAAATGTATTTAATTTTATATTGAAAATGTTAATTTGGGGAAAATGTGTGAAATTGATCATAAATGAATTTTTAGGTCAAAACTCTTGTGAATCTAAATTGGATTATGAAATCAAGTTATTTTATTCAATTGATTATATAATTTATATTTGAATACATTTAATTGCAATTCCAAACCGTCAATGTATATATTTTAGCAGGAATTGACAGGACTTGTATTTTAGGCTCAAAAACTTTAATTGTGCTAAATTAGGTATTTCTTTTATTTTTGTTTGATCAATTGACTATATAATATGTTATAAAATATGTCTAATTGCATTTCTAAACGTTCAATTTGAATAAATTATTGAAATATAATCAAACTGCATTTTTGGGTCTAAAATCCTAGATTTCAAATGAAATTATGAAATTGGTCATTTGTATAGTTTTTTTTTTCTGAAATTAAATTTATAGAAATAGTTGAAATGACCCTGATTGCATTATAGCACCTTCAATTGGAATTAATTGATTTGAATTATCCAAGTTTGTGTCGTGGGCTTTAAAACCCTAATTTTGAAAATTGATTGTCTTGAAATGGCTACTTAGAAGATTATTTAGTTGAAATTGATTATTTAGATTTATTTAACATTATTTTAATTGTACTCTTAAGCTACCACTTTGAGATAATCAAAGTTAATTAGTTAGATTGCAATTCGTGCTTAAAAACCCTAATTTTCGGAGATAGTTTTATAAAAATAATTTGGTTTGATTACTAGTTTTGATTTAAAATCATTTGAATTGTATTCTTATGTTATCGGGTTGGATTTGTTCTCTAAAAATGGTTGGATTGCCTCTTTAGTCGTAAAGCCTAATGAGTAAGTCATTTTCAACGAAATTAACCTGTAATCTATTATCATTTCCTCGGCTTTCCAAATCTATTTGATATGCCCCGAGTGATATGTGTTAAACCCGATTTGATTAATATTTAATCTTAAATCCTATTAGAGCTACTCTTGCAAGTATTAGGTTTCATAAACGTTTTCCAAGAAAGATCGCTTGCAAGTATTGTGTTGATTTAATTATGATAATTGAATTATTGATAGATAAAATAGTTTTTAACCTAGTTTTTTTATTTCTATCGATAATCTAGGAAAACTTTCTCACAGATTGTCGAGCTCTCGATAGCTCTCTCTCTTTTTCAATTTGCTTAGCTAGCTTCGGATTTAGGTAAGTCATTACTTACCTTTACTTATGACGGAATTTGAAATATATGTTTGCTTGGAGTGGAAGGTAATGAGTGTGCTTATCGATTTTTTAATTATGTCAAGCGTATTGTGTTATTGTGTGGTAATTGTATGTATGTATGAGTTATAGCTTTAATGCGAATGCATGTTAGTATGCCTCTTGAATATTATATGTGTTTGAGTATGTGAAGGGTTGAGTATGATTATGTGGTTAGCATGTCCAGCTAATTATAAAATATTTGATAATTTTAGAATATATTCTAATGTATCTAAATTGTAATAGGTTTAGAAAATTGTATATATGTTTGAGTATGGATTGAAATTATATAATACCTTATGTTGTATTTCTATGTCATGGACCTGAAATTATTCGGTCTTAGTGCCACATGAATTAGTTCGGCTTTAATGCCCTTAGAATCGATCAGCTTTAATGCCACTTGAAATTAATTGGTTTTAATGCCACGTGGAATTGAATATAATAATGGAGATTCATTGTGTTAAAGAAAGTGATTTAAGTGCTTTTACGTGGGCTTGATTTGTGATTGGTTGAATCTTTAAATAAAATATTAATCACTTAAAGTAAAAAATATTGAGTAAGGACTTGTACCACTTAAGGTAGCTATCCGAGTTAGGTTTAGTATTCACTTGGTATCATTCAGGTATTTTTCTATTCTGTGATCCCGGGTGCCTTATGAAGTCCGGAGAAGCCCTCTTCTACTTTATGGTTGTCTCAATATATTTCGACTCTATAGGGGGTATACATACTTAAGTGACTAGGTGTCCTATTTATTAGTGGTTCAGTTATGTTTCTGGGTGGGTCATCTAGGGCTAGTACCGTTCGATTGCTAGATTAGTCGGTACGATATTTTGAGTCTCCATCCTCAAGATAATATAATTAAATGGTTGTGATCACGATAAAGAAATATAATAATGAATTATTCTTACTCACTCATGGACTTTATATTTCTTTTTCCTATGCATGTCTCTTGGTTGTCTCCCTTACAATAATGATATCATATGACACATGTTCGTACTCAATTATCACATGATCTATTATTTAAATTGCATTTGACCCTTATGTGCAGAATGCCATGTTCTACGGTAGTGTGTGTTACTTAGCATGCGATCATAATTTCTTGTATGCTTGTACCTTATGTGTTATCATGTCTAGTCATGTACTCATAAGCATGAATCCATGACCCCATGTTTTATTGTATATAATACTTGTATAATTGAGCATGAGTTATTGTATGAGTGGAATGGTGGATATATCATATGTATAATTGAGCATTAGTATTATAAGTTAAAGATTACCATATCTTATATGTATCATGTTTCCTTCCATGAGTTAGGTAGTCGTAATTTACTCAATATTGGACCCGTACTGATACAACATTGGTTGAATGGGTCCTCCGATGATCCATTGATGGAAGGCAATATACCTCTTGTGTAGGCTTGAGATCAAATGTTATTTTTGGGTTAAAGGCTTGACTTTGAGAGAATAGGCAACCCAGATTCATATCCCTCATAATTTATCTTTACTTAGCTGTACTTATTTTTGGAAGTTTTCAAGTGTTGTATTAAAATTTCAAGGGTGTTGTATTGAATTTAATTTCCCATTACCTTGATAAGCTTTTAAAATTCAGAGTTATTTCAAAGGTTTCCATTTCTTTATTCAGTGAAAATTTTCACTTGCCAGCTACTTATAGATATCTCCTTGTGAGAGTTTATCAGTGCAAAGATGTTTTTTTTTTAATTTTTGTTCGATAGGTTTTAGCATTGCATCTAGCATAAGATAGATGGTGAACATTTATCTTGTGTTAGGTATGGGGTAACATTTCCTAAATTTTATTTTAGCTTCCGCATTATTCTTTTAAACAAAATTTGTCAGGAGTGAATCTTTAGGGTGTTACATTTAGTTTAAAGGTTGATATATGGAAAACAATTGAAAATAACAAAATTAGATAACCCTCTAAAACAAATTTTTTCCCACAAATGGGTGAAGGAATTAACGAAGGGTCTAAAAGGATATGGATGGATGCATAATAATTTTAGAAATTCAAATATATAAAAAAAAATTGAATTTATAATTCATTCAAAACTTAAACAAATTAAAACGGAGAAATTGGAAAAAATCTTTCATCGTGAAAAATAAAATTTCTACGACTTTGTGATTCAAAAGAGCCGACAAAATTTTTAAAAAAATAGGGAATCTTGTTTAAGAATAGAATATATTTAGGTTATGTTTGGTATAGGAGTAAAGCTGGTGTAAAAATTACAAGGGAAATTATTTCCCTTTTATATTATGTTTGGTATGGGAAGAAATTTATTTGAGGGTAAAATTATACTTTTGGGTGAGGGAAAATTATTTCCCGACTATACTGCTGGGTAAATTTTCTTCTCTATTATGTCTCCTCTCCCTCAGCCTCGCACGGATCTATTTTCTTAATTTCTTTTCTCCGTTCTCACGTAAAGGGATTCTCGACCCCCCGGACATCCTTTCTCCAGCTCAATCGGTCCTCCGTTGTCTGCCTTGCCTTCTCCGTTGTGAGTCGTCCGGCCGGTCTCCTCTGTTCGATGCCCGTCCGTCCAGTGTATTGCTAGCGTGACGCATTTCATTGCTCGTCGGCAACCTTTCAATACTGTCGTTCGTCCGTCATCAATTTCTCCTTTCCGAATTCCGCATCCTTTCGTTCGTCTTCTCTTTTGTGAATGTACGCTTGCTAATGTTTCAGATTTTGAACTCCATTAGTAATTTGCCCTCGCTTTTTCCACATAGTTGCTCCTAGATTAAGTCGCGCCGGCTGAGCTGAGTTAGCAGCAAGCTTCTTTAATTTGACTATCCGATAATATATTGGCTATTTATATAAAAGTATTTTCACAATAATGAAAGATCTCTCGGTAAATTTGTTCGATAATTCAAAGATAAATAGGTTATCTAACTGCCCCATTTACCCTATTATGAAAATGCTTTTATTATGTATTAGATGAATTGAAGTAGTTTTTTTTTATTAGATGAAGTTTGTAGATTTTTATTATGTTTTAATGGATAATTGTTATCTTTTTAGCTATTGAATATTTATTATGTGAACTAATTGTGAATGTCTTATTTCAAATATTGTTACAATATATCTTGATTAGTCTCTTTCATAGATTTTTTTAGTTATTGTAATATATTATTTTGATTTATAAAAATTAAATTAAAAAATATAATATATTAAATTTTGATTTATGTGATAAATAATTATTTATATTTTATATCTAATAAAAATATTACTAATTTTTCATGCTAATGAAGTAAAAAAAATATTATTCTAACATAAGTTATTCCTCCCAAACCAAACATAAGAAAAATATTCCCTAGAATAATTTACCCTTATATACCAAACAAGAAAGGTGGATAAATTTCCCCCTTAATTATTATCCCCTTAATCATTCCCCTCTTAATCATTCCCCCTTAATCCATTTCCCTCATCCCAAGCATATCCTTAGAAGTAAGAAGAACCTTTGGGTTAACCAAAATAAGAGAGAAACGGCTAAGAACTAAAAATCACGTAAATTGCAATATTATGCAAACGGATAAAATATTTTCACAAGCGAATAAATAATTAGTTAAAGACTCAAAAATGATGTGGAAAATGTCAACATGAAATAATATACTTGGAAATAATTTTAGAAATGAGTTACAATTTTAGAATGAGTCAAAATGACACGATTTAATAATTCGCACAAAAGTAATATTTTCTACAAATGAACAGAATAAATGTCAAAAATATTAAATTTCATATAAATGGCTTGAAAAACTATCATAAAATTTTTCAAAGTGGATTACGAACCCAATTGTATAGTAATTAGAGTTAGAAAATTTTTTAGTATTACAATAGCAAAGTCTTCGCCCCCCCCCCCCAAATGTTTTATCAAGACCCACATTAACACCTAAGGTATAATAGGAGTTAAACTTAGCCCAATGGGAGGTCTGAAGCACCTGCTTACTCTCCCTAAACTTGGATAGTTAGAGGTTATAGTAGTTAGCGAGTGCTCATGGTTATTCCAATGGTATGATGGGGTGGAAAGATGGGCACCGATGCACTGAACTAATGTGTGGGTAGTGTGGATAACTATCTTTAGAGTACCCCCACAAGCATGGACATATGAGAACACAATGGACAACTCTAAGATCCAATTATATACCTCATATATATAGAGAATAGAAGAAAAAGTTATATTCAACATTGGTGGGGTGGAAACATAGTCACAGGAGCTGGAGGAAAGTCAACCGAGTATATTGAAAAGGTGTAGTTGTGGATATGGTGTAATCAACACCCTCCGCAACAAAGGTAGCCGAAAAAGACTAAGGGAGAGGGAACACATCAGGATAATATTGCTACAATAGCAATTAATACTGAGGGGAATGGTTAAATCCCAATACTAAGGAGACATTCGGTTTCCAATGAAACATCCTTCGTACTAGAGTCTAAGTTCCAAGGCAGTGAGGATTATTCGAGAAAATTGCCCCAATAGATATAAGTCATCATGAAGCTAAGGAAACAAGGAATACATTCTAGAAAGAGGTAATCACAAATGGAGAAGAGGTGTTCCTTGGGGCTAACTTTGTAAATCTGAGAAAGGATTCTCAAAAAAGTGAATCGTCAATAGATATAATCGAGAAGGGCTTAGCACAAAGGGAACGTTGTCAACTGTAGTCTCTGGGCCATTGTCCCTAAGTTTTGAGGGATATGTTCCCCTGAAAGTTAAACCACTGCCTGAGAAAAAGAAGATGAAAAGGAGGCTTATGGCAACAAAGGAAGCAAAGGAATCTGGCAAAGTAAAAAGTAAAGGCCCAAAAGAAGCCCAACGAGGAAATGACTCATTGACTAATAAAGTCATGGAAGTGGAGGGCCTTTTGGGCCTGGTTTTGGATTTACCTAAAGATAAGATATGAACTTGGGTTAACAACATTCTTGAATAGGAAAGGTAAGAGTGGGAAAGAGCCCAAAATCCATAGTGTGGACTAGAGTGGGATGGAGCCCAATATGCATGTGGTATTGGTGTTCTTTTTCTTATATATGTTCAGCCTTAGAAGTAGAGAGGCTTGAAGATAGGGCAAGTAGATGTAGTTTGGTGTGAGGTAGTTTGGTTAGATAGGTGTGTATCGTGGTGTGGCGGGATGCTTTGCTTTCCTTTTGAAAATTCTTGAGCAATGCTTGTGTTGTTTTTTCCAACAATCATTTGTGTTTTGTTGTTACCCCCAACATTATAGTGGATAGGTGGGTTTTCATTCAATAGTTTGTATTAGTGGTGGATAAGGAAGTTGATATGGGATTCTTGTTTTTTTTTTCGGTTTTTATTTAGCAACTGAATAAGTGGGGTGACCTTTGTTCAGGTGATGATGGTAAGGGATGTTATTTGGTAGAGGAGTGTCATTATGTTGCTTTTGGTGTTGGTTTTCCGATCTATCTTCGCGCTGTGAATAGTTTGCCATCCTTTTAATTATGATGAGAGTGTCATTTTTGGTGTTGTACTCGTTCTCAAGTTGGAGATTGTGAGTTTGTTAGCTCTTTGATTTTTGGTTCTTTGTCTTTATCATTTAAGATTGTGAGGACATCTGTGGCTTTGGAGTCTAGATGTTGTTTGTTAGAGAAGTGTTGTTATGTTGCTTTTGGTGTTAGTTTTCTATTCTATGTTTGTGTTGTGACTAGTTTCCCAACTTGTTGATTACAATGGGAGTGTCCTTTTTAGTGTTGTACTCGTTCTCAAGTTGGAGATGGTGAGTATGTTAGCTCTTTGATTTTTGGTCACTTGTCTCTATCATCCAAGATTATAAGGACATCTATGCCTTTGGAGTTTGATTTGTCAGACCGTTTGATTTATGATAATCATATTACTCTCTAAATTACGAAATTGACATCTTGCTAATATTTAGCCTTGGAAAATGTTTTCTACTGAAGGGTGGGATTAAAGCATAGAAGTGTTACTTTATAATGGAAAAAAATATGAGTTCCCAATTATGTATGATCTCATGTTAATAAATGGGCAAGTATCTACAAATGTTGTTTACTTGATATGGAGTTTTATATTCGCTTTTTAATATTTGATAAACTTTTATTCATGGTTTTTAAGTTATGGGGTAGCAAACAACTATATTAATGAGTTTTTATTCGGATCTTTATCTACAAGAGAATTATAAGTAAATACGAGAGGATGTCTGCATAATATATGGACCATCTAAATGTATGATTGGGAGGGCCCTTGCAACATAAGAGAGTGGCTACATGCAGTTAGTGGTATAGTGGATCAGTGCTCTTGTGCTATCCCAAAAGCTGGGCCAAGCCGGTCAAACCTTCTTGTTCATGGCAAATTGTTGTTGCATATGGCAGTGATTAGGAGGTGTGTTAGCTTTTGTTCTTGCTGAATTGATATGTACACTAGGTGGCCTGGTGGGTGCTTTGGGTTATCTATTTTGGGAGGTTCGAGTTTCCTTTTGTCACAAATAGAAATAAGGTGTTGCCATACCCTTCCTCATAGGCAGAAATTTGGTGTGCCATGATTTTGTGAGGTAAAATCTTTTGATTATTTATGAAATGACCACGTCCAAAAATTAACGACGTTTATTTGAACTGGCAGTTGGGACGTACAAAGCTAGGCTAGCAGCCAAAAAAATGGGCACAAGGCAGTACAAGATGGTCCATAACACAGCCATCCTGCACTGCATGTGGTTGTCTTTCGCCGGAAAATACCAAAAGCTTTACGACAAAGCTAACTGTGCGTGCGGTTGCTTGGTCGTGGAGGAAACCCAACTCTAATACAGCCAGCAATGGCTGTAAGCCACAATTAATCTGTGATCAGCAAATTGTCTGACATGACTGCAAAGCTTTGCAACTCTACCGAAAGAAAAATGCAAACTAAAAAGGCAACAGAGATCAACATAAGACGACATTTGTTCTCGTGCTCTTCGCAGATTTATCAACATTCACTTTGCTCTTCGGCTTGCGCTTCCCCTTTCTCTGCTTCTGTCCCTCCCCCACTTTGCCGTAGGAATCAACCTCATATTTTATGGGCTTTATAATCACACCCGGTCTCTTCACAACCTGAGAAAATTAGGTTCACGTAATGGGTACACGCTGGAAAACCAAGATCTCAACATAGATGTCCACTCTACCAGAATGTAGTTTACTTACATCAGGGCGGTTAAGGGCACCATAAGCAGTTGCTGGGTTATATTCAGGACCAAGTGGCATTCGGATGCTATGGTCATGTACTTCCTTGGACGTGAAAGGATAAGGCAATGCTTGTGCATGCAGCTTTTCCTCCTGTGGATTTCAAGTTCACAAGACAATAGCAACAACTCTGAGTAATGGGACAACGCTGAGACTTTGATAGTGATGCATACTATCATTCAAAAGACATCAGCTTTAACTTGTTCACTTTATTCCGCACTATCTATTTCCAGCCAAACGGATAGACTGTCACAGATATAATAATAATAACACAACTAATAACTCAGACAGTAGAACACTAACATGAGCAAGTCATTCTTTGCAGTACAAAACATAACAGTGGGATTGTCTTTTTAGAGGTGTTGGGATGGAAAACTACTCCCATAATTTAACTCCTGTAACAAAGAACCTGCTGGAGAATATGTTTTTGAATCTCACTCTTATCTAGTGTCGCATTTCCCTAGAAAAGGTTATCTGCATTCTAAACACATTAAAACATGACAAAAACATATCACACACAACACATAAAGTGGAAGGATATCTTCACCACCCACGTTACCAACACACCAAAGGCACCCTAAAGAAGCAACTATTTTAAATAACAGTAAAGTGAGGCACTGAGCCCTTGTGTTGATGGAATAAAATTCCGTCTAATACACTAAAATATCCCTGATACATGTTGGATTTTTGGCTTGCCAATACGCAATGTAGAAATAAAATCACATGCATATCTGCCAATATGATACGTTCTTGACCAATATATTCTGATATTTGCTGCTATTTTATTCATATCTGCTGATATTTGTAGTAGGAAAAAAATATAAAAATCACACGATGACATACAAAATATGGTTCCTGACACCTGATACCGTAACACTAAATCACAACTGCAATTTCGTTTGCAACCACAGTTTTATTGTTGCCTGTGTCTAAGATAACAATTAGGCATAAGTACAAGGATATTAAAAGATTTGAACTAAAAGTAAATCATAATTTGATAAAAGGAAAAGTAAAAAAAAAAAAAAAAAAAAAAAAAAAACTCATTTGGTAAGTAGTTTTTCACCATCTTATAAATTAGATTTTGAAAAGTTAAAAATAAAAAAGGTAGTTTAAAGATTATCTTGAACTATATTCTCATAAATTTTTTTCGTTTTTAGTCCAACAATAATCTTTTCTTTATTTTCCTATCGATGAGTGTGTGTGCATGTGTGTATACATATCTTTTAGTGACATTTAATACTTTCAAGCTAATAAGACTGCTATTTTTACCAAGAACATCTAAAAGCAAAGGTGCCAAGCTCAAGGTAAATTTTCTCCATCGAATCACAGAATCACCAACCTTCTTATCAGCTTTTTCAGAGATGACGACATGCTTAAGACGAGCATCTTTCCTTTTCTTTAAATCCTCTTCCTTCTTTTTGCTAGCATTCTCATGCTCTCTCAGCATCCATGAAGGCAGTCCTCTCTTGTTCTGTACATCTGTCCACTGACCCCATCCTGGAATCAGTTTGGGTTTTTCTGGCTCTGGATTTTCTTCATTCAAAACTTCTTGTTTAGCCTCCTCAAAATCTACCTCCACATCATCACCCGCAAATGCACGCCGTATTAGTTCCTCTTGGGAAGGAAGTTCATAGCTTTGCTTCGGCCCAGAAGATAAAATTCCATCTATCATCTGCCCTTCACCGTCAGTTTCACTATCCTCATCCACTTCCTATTGTATAAGCAGAAATAGACAAAAAGGTAACCCCAGATGAAATAATTAGTGCTAAATATTGCAAAAGAGAAGGTGGCCGATGCAAACCTCTGCAGTTCGATCATCTACAGCAGCAGGATGTACAACCTCTATATAATTTTCAGTATTGTTTTCTGTGCAGGTAACCCCTTTCTCCCCAGAATCCATCTGTACATAACCCGATTGCAATCAATATGACTGATAACATTTTCACTTGTCAGATAAATACTCTCCAGAATCCATCTGTACATAATTAATAATTATCTACTGTAGAAAACCTTTTTCCTAGAGCCAGATGAACAGATAGAAACTTCATATCCCACATTTGATCCAGTGCCTTTAAATGCTGCATCAGTACACTGCAGTGGAATATGATAAAGCAAAAGGGCACGCATGAGAATCATTAAGATACTTGGGGGAGGATTAAATTAAGCAGTGAATGGGATTACCTTTAGCAATGTATCATGAGTAGCATCCAAGTCTTCACGGAGCACACTCAGGTCAATGTCCACATCCTTAGTAGAGTCATTTTCATGCAGGTGAATATTTTTCTCCATATCAAGGTGTTCTTCACCATCACTGTTGTAAGCTTCAATATCTATTTCAGGATTTGGATATGGTTCTTCTACTTGCTTACAGCCTCCAGCAAACATCCGTCTCCCACTTGAAGGAATTTCTTGTATAAAATTTGAGCCTTTCTTACCCCCCTGATGTTGTAACAACTCAAATTCATCTGCAGCATGCTTTATTTCTTCATTGGCAGCAGCTCTTTTTTTTTCCAAGGCACGGGCCTATTCACAGAAATACCTCATAAAATAAATACAATACAGAATTATAAAACAACGCATAAAAACAAGAAAGCTTAAAGTTAGCAGAGTTAAGAGTGCCTTTACGCCAGAAACTAGTAATTGCTTAGGGACCTTGCCCGACAGAAGTAAGTTATTAGCTTAGATGATGTTTATAAATGTTTTCACTTCCAGAAACAAACAGATATTTACATGTACAGCCCTCTGCTTCATAAATTGCTTCAGCAAAAGAAAGAGAGACATGAAGATGTGGGGAGAAATACTCAAACTCCCAAGATATAGGAATAAAATTTAAGAGGGAACAACAAAAATGCGATAATCATCATCTTGTAGAAGGTCGCAAACAAGGAAATAAGGAAAATAGAAAATATAAAGAGGTTAATCAACGACAAAAAAGGAACAAAGAGAAAAGGATAAGTAGGAATTCATGAGGAAAAATTGTATCTTAATTGATTTTGACGGGGTATAGAGGTTCCCTTTATAAAGATCAATTACAACAGAAAAAGGAAGCTGATTAATAGCTTCCTATTTTATTTTTGTTCCCTGGTTTATCACAGCCTTTTTGACCAATATTTATATAGGATTCAAATTCAAAAAAAAAAATCAAAAATTGTGCCAGAAATACAGGCCTTTAACTATCTATATTTACATCCTAGAATATCTCTAGGATTATTCCAAAAATAAAAGCTTTAATGACCAGATTTCCAGCACTCCCCCTCAAGCTGGTTTGAATATATCCTCCGTAGCCAGCTTGCTATTCAACTTATCAAATTGTTTCTTATGTACTCCTTTCATTAGTATATCAGCTAATTGTTCACCTATTGGCAGATATGTCATACATATTGTTCCATCACTAATTTTTTCCTTGATGAAATATTTATTCAATTCTATACGTTCTGTGTGATCATGAAGAACGGGATTCTAAGCTATCGAAATAGCAGCTTCCTTGTCACCATAGACCTTCATAGGAGTTCAGTGGGGTAGCTTCAATTCTTTAAGAATTCTTCTAACCCATATTACCTCACAGATTTCATGGCCAACAGCTCTGAATTATGCATCAGCACTGATTGTGACTACTACATTATGTTTTTTTAATCTGCCATGTAAACAAGATCCCACCAACAAAGGTGCAGCATCCAGATGTTGATCTCCTGTCGGTAATGCTTCCTGCCCGGTCTGCATCTGTCTAGACTTCAACTTGGAGATGTCCACGTTTTTTAAACAATTGGCTCTACCAGGAGTTCCCATCAAATATCTTAATATCCTGTAGACAACATCAAAATGCTTCACCCATGGTGAGTGCGTGAACTGACTCGCCATGCTAATGGAAAATGTTACATCAGCCCTGAATCATCTTCGGAGGGGTTTGAGGTTGTCAATGAGCAATTCCTTGAATTTTACCTTGAGGACAAGGTAAAACCTCGGGAGGGAAGTGTTGATAAACCCCTAATTAAATATGCTTATGTCAGGAGGAAGAATAAGGCTAATTAAAGTGGGTGTGGGGGAGCACATGGGGATGAGTGTTGGAGCCCCATGAATGTGGAGTCATTGTAATTTATGTTATTTCTATTTCCTAAGAGTCCGTTAGAGGCTTAGATTCCCTCTATTTCTTCTAATTTTTCTTATTTTGGCTGGGCAGTTAGGTAAGCATTTGTTAGGGGGAAATTGGCAGTACATATGTGATTGGAGTGGAAGAGTAGAAGGGGAGGAGGACTCTAAGCGGGAGGTGCCAGGTCCTCAGATAGCCTAGAGCATCCAATTGCCAATACTAATACGAAATCATTTTCCTCTGTTGCAAAAATTAAATCTCTGAACCTATCAGCGACCAGCTTTGAGGCAAAGTTGCAGTCGGCATCGACAATAGAGAAGGCGGCGCATGAGAGAGAGAGAAGAGAGTAGACATGAGAGAGCCCAAGAACTGGTTTATATCAATTCACCAAACAGTTATATTACAAAGACGGAGCCACTTATTTATAGAGGACGTGTTTTGGGGAGCAATTTAGGTTTAATAGCAGGCTCATGTTAATAAGCCTTTTATGATTAAACTCTATCAAACCCTAGTAACAAAGACCCTAACTAAAGCCTCCTTAGTTCTATTTATATATTCTAGCCTACTAATACCCTAATTGAAACTATCAAGGTTGTGAACCATTATGGTTGCGCTTGGGCCAACCCTTGTTGGGCCTAGGCCCGACTATAAGCCCAGTCCATGAAGGCATCTAGGACAACTGGCATGCTCTATCATTAAACGAACTAGCTCTAGAAACACTATAAATGTGCGGCGGATACCCCTTCATCAAAGAGAGCACAGTAGCACATGGTGGGTCACTTGCAGCCTCCAATAGCAATTGTTAAAGATAGGAGTCAAAGTGATATTTAGGATTCATTCCTAGTCTATGAGTTTTTGCTCTGTAAGTCTCAACCATGAAGTAGAATACCGGACAATATGTTGATACGCAACTAATACACATTGAATTTTTAGCCTATGAATAAGTGAAACATCTGATGATACACAACACAAAAATAAAATCATGTGTAGTGCCCAATATTTACAATATGTGTAGATATTTATTGATATCGATTCTGCTGAATGGTCCTAGTGTTTTTGATTCCAATATGAACATCCTCCCTTCACTTCGATATTCCTCAAGCTCAATTTTAGTTTCCTTCTCCCTTTCTGAGTTTATTTTAGTCTTCGCAAACCTGACTACTATGTTCATCCAGGCACAAGCAGCAGCGAGCCAAAGAGACTAGCACAGTATTGGGAATGACAACATCAAGTTATCTATATCAATCGGGTGGTGACACGGCAAACTCCAACAGCCCAGCAAGCAACAGCAACACACGCAAGGTTTTTTATTCTTCTTTTTAATTCCAACTCAACTATCTTTGAGAATGACAGGAAGGCGAGATTTTAGGACGTCTTCTTCGGCAACTCCTCTACCCTGAATCCTCCATTTTCATTTTAGTTTCTGATAAAGCTCGTCTCACAAATGTCTATTTTGGGATGCTTGTTGATTGTTGAGATTCTGACTTTCCATTGTACTTATGATTCTAATTTTGAGGTTTGAGGTTTTTGATTTGCTGTTGTGACGGGTTTTTGCACATTTTATGCAGATCTTTTATACATTTAATAGTGATGTCTAGCCTTTTGTTGTATAACTTCTACAGTTGTCCTTTGGATATGAGTAAGCTATTGATTCTTGACCATTAGATATTATTTTTGATTAGGATATATTTACCTGAAATCTTGAGATAGATTCCTTCGAATCAAATAGATCTTTTGGAAATCTTAAGCATTATTTGCTAATTAATTATATAAGAGTTTAACATCTTCTAAAGATGTTGATCTATTTGATTGTTATTTATTAGCTATCTCCAAAATTAGCTATTTGGATTATTAGATATATCTTTGATGATGCTCGTATAAAAAATATATCTTTTAACGTTTGTTACCCCTATGGAACTATAAGGTAATAATGGGATGATCTAGAAAGCAATAACAATACAATGTTTTGATTACGAGCCACAATTATAATATGATGCTTGGATTAGGCAAACAATAATGTTGATTTAGGCTGACAAATTTCATTCCCTTTTTAAACATATTGTTACTTGCTATGTGATGTGTAGTATAAAATCATGTGTAGTGTCATTTTGTTCTATTGTTTCCCCTAGTTATGCAATGATGTTTCTTTCAACATTATTTTTCTATGTATAAAATGCTATCTTTTGGCTGTCAAAAGTAAAAGAAAAAAATGCTCTTGGTAGAAGATTAGGCCCAAATTTGGGAGCATGGTACTTAGGTGGATAGTGTCGGTAAGAAAGTGAAGTGTAAATAATGGAGCGTTGTATGCACTCCATTTTCTTTTAAGGTCAAAAAATAATCTTGATAGGAATCACAATAATGTCAAACCATGTTTACAAACATGATGTTAAATAAAATTTTAGGGACCTTTTGCTAGCTGCTGAAGAGGAATCTGAAATGAATAGAAGGAAACTTAATGACATTGATAAACTCGATTGCCATGAAGAAGTGTCCAAAAATAATTATATTAAAAAAGGGCAAGGTGTCATGGGTTATTTTGTCGTTATGAAAAAAAACATTAGTGCAATCCACAATTAATCACAAGTACAAAAGGGAATACAGTAAGGATGATTGCCAACAAATTGCATGTGTTTTTCTGCATTAGTGTTGTTCACTTCAATGCTGTGAATAATCCTGACTCTGCGCTCATAGTTGAAAAGATAGCCAAGGGATAGGACTCAAACCATCACATTAACATGAAATTAGAGTCAAATATTAAAATAAGTGGCTGATGTGATGGACTTGCTTGAGTATAAGCACGAAGAGCAGTGAATAGGATGTACTATTATGGCTGATAGATGAAGTGATAGACAAAATGCTCTATATGCCATTTTTATGGTTAATCGCCCCAGAGATATAGTCTTCTCATCATCCATAGACACATCTAACATCTCCAAACAGCTAAACTGCTGATATAGTTTTAGAAATATTAGATGCTGTAGTGGAAATGGTTGGGGAAGAAAATGTTGCTCAAGTTGTGATGGAAAATGCTCCAAGCTATAAGGCAGCTGCAGCCGAAGAGATGTTGATGGAAAAAAAGAAAAAGATATATTGGACACCATGTGCAGCTTATTGTATTGATTTGATGTTAAAGGAATATTAATTAAAAAAAAATTAAGATTCATAGTGCGACAATCATAAAGGCTAAAAGGGTAACATACATATACTCTAGAACATTACTCCACACTTGAATAAAAGAATTTACAAAAGAAAGAGGGTTGGTTACATCAGGTGCGATGATTCGCAACTTCATCTTTAACCTTGAGGTGTCTCAATAAGTTAAAAGATCCATTAATAGCCATGTTTGAATCCATCAATTAGAGATCTAGTAGGTTTGCTTCATCAGTTAAAGGGAAACGAGTTCAGAGGATCATTTTAGATAGTCACGGGTTCCAGCGTGGAGTTATCACAAGTTTAAAAGCATCCAACCACTTGTCAAAGTGTTTCATATGGAAGACTTTGATGAGGGGCTTGGGTTTTATATATAAATCTATGGAGCAAGGGAAAAAAATCAAATAAAAAAAAATCAATAATGTTGATAAGAAGTAAGTTTTTAGCTCCATTTGTATTATAATTAAATTTATTTTATTAATTTTGGTAATTTTTGTTGATATCATATATTTGTCTTTCCTGCAGCTAGGGATCCAATTGAGAAAATTATAAACCATAGATTGGGCTCTCAACTACATAGGCCATTGCTTGCCCGCTTATTATCTCAATCCACAATTTCCGTAAAGGTCAGATTTCAAGGCAATTGCATATATCAAGAATGTATTATAAAATTGTTTGGAGAGCATGGTTGTAAATTCTCGAGAAAAAAAGTAACATTGATTTGTAGTCTGATGCATTTGAAAATGCAATAGGACTTTTGATTTACCCCTTTTTTTTATGACAAGAACCAAAAAAAAATGCCCAAATTAGTCCATTTTTTTATAATATATTTTTGAAATTATCAGCTATTAATTCTAGCTAAACTAATATTAAACTGTAAACTTGTATGTAGCTAACTGGTGGGACTAAGGTTATAAATGAACTGAGCCAGCTCACAAGCTGCTAGGGTCATTAAAAGCTTAGTTTAGCTTATTCATTTAATTAAACAAACCGAGCAACCAAAACCAGCTCATAGCTTAGGTTCATGAACCCGGCTCGGCTCATCAAAAATTTACCAACAAAATTTTAAGTTTAACATTTAGCTCGTCTAGTTGTGAGCAAAATTGGAGGGCTTTTAAGATGGTAAGATGTTAGTTTTTTGTCATGTTAATTTAATTTATTTGTTAGTTAATCATCTTTGACCTTTTTACATTTTACTTAATGGATTCATACAAAGAAGAGAAATTGTTTGCAACAAATAAAAAATAAAAAAAATCAATGATCTAGTTTAGTGATGTACAATCAAAATTTGAATCAAAACCAAGAAAAGCGAGTAGATAGACTAGAGGGGGCAATTATCTTAGACGAGATACCTTCTGATGATGAATGAATTATTGCAATAGCGGAACCTACTCTTCCTCGAGATGGAGCATGTTTAAATGTTTTTAATAGAGCGAGCAAGACACATGCTAGAGAAGCTATGAAGAAATGGAAATGAAAACAACAATGAAGAAGGTATTTATGTTCTCTTTTCACATTTCCTATTTAAATTATTGAATTTTTAAGTCTTATATAGTTCCATTAGTTTTTCTTTCGTATTATAGATAAGAATATTTAAACCCATAAACTAAGAGATAATAAAGTCATTGCTTCTGCAGCTTCCGATGAAGGTGATAATTTGGATGATTTTGTTACAAGTATCTGTGATGCTTATGACACAACAAGGACCGGGACTACTTGTAGAAACACTGAAGTTAGATGATAATGAGGATTATGAAGGCTATGAATAAATGATAGATTTCGTTATCATTTCAATGTAATTTGAACTTTCCTTGTGTTTTTGTTGTCCATGTTGCTAACTTGCCATACACTAGTTAAATTGTAAAACTATTTGGATAATTCGAGAAGCTTGCTTCTTGTTAAATTTAGACTATTTGAGAGTTTAAGTTTTTAGTGCTATTTACTTCAAACATGAATAACTTCTATCACACAAGTCTTACAAGATAATATTTTTGCAATTTACATACATAGTGCATTCTTATGATACGATCCTACAACCACTATCGATCTAGAGAAGGATCTTGATCTTGACAACATTGAGTAAACTATGAAGAAAATCCAACCATATAATAACTTAATTAATTACAAAAGCTTGTAATGAGTCAATGAATGCACTTTCTAAGGGATAAGACCAAAAGTATGAGGGCTAGTAGAGTAGATGACATGAATGCTTATGCCATTAACCAATCACTTAGGTAAATGTGCAAATTGTATCGAACTTGACTTCAACTTAACTAAACCATGAATGAGCTATATACATTATCAGCCATTCAACATTTTTCAAAAGCTATTTTTACAGGGTCAAAGGCGCTAGATAGCTTAACATTATAAATAGATATTAGTTATTCGTCTAAAGTTCTAGCCATTTCATTCGCCGCACTGCTAAATTCAGTTTTCCCATCGAGAGACCTAGGTTTCAACAAAGTCTTAATAATTTCGAGTAGCGATCAATTCCTGGGCGAGATGGAGACAAAATGACAAAAGAATCAGAGTTAATATGGCCATCACATCAAACAAGGAAATCGAAAAGCTTACCATGAATGGCAAAGAAAGCAGCCCTGACTGGGGCAATCCATCTTCCTCTTCCATCAATTTCAGGGTCTTCTCCCTTGCCTTGGCTAAGAGTTTTGATTCATTATCCACATCTGACAAATCATCACAATCATCATCACTACTGTTGTCATCAGTGCTAGTAGCATCATTCATAGAGTTCATTCTCCTTGTCAGAGCTTGGTGTCTCCGAAACTGTTCTGATACAGCAGCTCTAGTCCGTTCATCGATAACGTCCAAATGATGCTCTTTTACATGCCTTGACCATTTGTTATTTTTGTGTCTCAGTGTCATACGCTCCTGTATTGGATTCAAGCCATATAACTAATGAGCCATGCAGATATTAGCACATGAATGAGTCTCCCTTCAATGCTTAAGGATATAATACAAATAAACCATTGTTCATAACCTCAGCTCGTTTATATTCTTGCACCAGTGCAAGTTCTCTGGCTGCTTCAGGATCATTTTGCAACTCAGCAACAGATTTTTTTGCCTTTTCTTTATTCTTCAAGCGGTGAAAAGCCTTGGACTTTATTTTTCTTAAGCGTTTTGCCTTCACTTCATGACGGAAAAGAATGCTTCGCAATTTGGCAAGTCTATTTTGACGTTCTTTGACATCTTCAAAAGAAGTCTGTACAATTTTGTATGATAAAACAGAACTGATTGATCTGATCATTCCGACAACACAATAGGCTAAAAAGACTAAGATAAGAAAAAGGTAGGAATGAAGAGAACAAGATCAAAGCATATTTCAGCAAGGACTGCATCAACAAAGAGCAGATATTTAGCACTGTTTGCATGTATACCTTTCATGTGTCCCTAAACTAATAATTATTAAGAAGGATCCCCCTGGTAACAGACTCTATAGACCAGGATGGACACGCATTATGTACTAGAAATTGTTACTGCTGAAATCTTCACTGGCTTTCTTCAATGTTACTTTTATCAGCAACACGTACACCAGGATGCAACACCAGAGAACATAGTACACAACAAACTGCAAAAACTTACTCCCCTTATTATGACGTTCAAGATTTATTTACCACTGGCAGAATCAGGACATTATCTGGAAATCCTGGAGGTCACACTAGGCCTAAGACAATTCACTTAAATTCTTGTCCTTCAAATAATTATACTACATTATCAGGCTGAAAATTGATATGCTGATCACTCTTTTAACAAGAAGCTATTATACTCATATATAAATCTAGCACAGCCATTTCTTTTCTTCCACCAGAAAATAAAGCAAGAGTAGAAGCTGTTCCACCTTCGCAAGCACTTATAATACCTGGTTTAGCTCAAGGAGCCTTGAGCCATCATTCTTGTAAGCTTCCATGACCTCATCACCATGCATTAGAGAAGCAATTTTCTTCTCCAATTCAGTTCTAGGTTTGAATTCTGAAGCTATTGCTCCAACAGATGAGAACCCTAGATCAACCTTTGAATCAAAGTAGATAGTGGGAGCTTCTCTATTTCGCTTTACCAGACCTTCCCACTTGGTAATATCCCGTTTGAGAACTGTAGCAGCAGCCTTTCTTTCCTCCTTCTCTTTTATTGGTTTTGGAAGAGGAGCCTGAACAGGAAGTATCTTCCTCTCCAGCTGCATACTGTTCCGAAGATTGTTATATTGTGGAGTATCCTTTAGAGGATTCAACATGGCTTCCAGGCTAATTTTCCCATCGCCCGCAAGTATATCACCAGTGGGATTGTACTCAGACTCTGGATAAGCTTCTGAGACAACAACGTCCATCTGCCTCTTCTTGCCTGACAAATAAGTACACATTTCAGCCTAATTCTATGGCAACACAAATGAAGTGGAAAATTATACGTTTGTCAATCAAAATGTTTGACAGAGGAAAGAAAGGTTAAGAGAAAACAGTTACTCCCTCCATTTCATAATAGAGAGCTCATAGTTTTTTAGCACAAATAAAAAAAAAATTGACATACAAATTGACTAAAATGCCCATATAGGAATTTGATCAACTTAATTGTCATGGGATACATCAATGAGGTGGAAGAGGGTAAATTAAAATATATAACAATAAATGTGAGTTGGTACTTGGAATAGGACTTATATTATGAAACAAAAATGAAAAATTTATAGGCCCTCTATTGCAAAAAATAGAGAGTACAAAAGTTAAATTATTCTTTTTTATAATCTATGATATTAAACACTAAAATAAGAAAAGAATACTCGTTGAAATATTGGGCCAACTACTCAATGAACTGCAATGCATAAGTCTAACTGATAGAACAGTAAATCATAGAGGGTACGATAGGAACAAAATAAGAAAAAAATATAAAAGAATCATTAATCAACCCTACAACGAACCCACCACATTGAGACTAACCAAAAAATAATAATAATAATAATAACAACAATAATAATAATAATAAATAAATAAAAGATCAGTCAACAGCCAAGATAATTACTCATGCTCACAAATCACAATAAAGCAAATCAAAAAAGGACCAGCCTTGAACACCTTTAAAAGCCTCAACTGGCATTCCAATAACTGATTCTAGCATCCTTCCATGCCTCCCATCATTCTCATCTCCAACATCTTCCTCATCATCATCTTCAGAGGGCACATCTTCATCCTAGACAACGGCATGATTGTTTGCAAGAACTCAGCAATTGTTCTTTCCATCTACGCATAAAAAATAAAAATGATTTATGGACAAAAAAGAGCCACTTTATGTACCTCATAATCCTCAGGCAGCTCATATTCATAATTTTCTACAGGGTCAAAGCGGTGGTTATTCTTCAACTCCTCTTCAGCCATCTCTTCCTCATACTCATAAATATTATTCTCGTTCTCAGAATCCATAATTTCATCATCAGAACTGTTGCATTGAAGACTAGGGTTCAAGTCTTCAACCTCCTTCCGCAATGCTGATGGCAAACGAGGGCCGCTGTTTTTCTTTCTTTTATCTCCACCATCCTGGTTTTTCTGGCGCTTTGCAGGTGACTTCTTTATCTCTCCCTTTGAATGTGCTTTTCCGAATGATTTCCTCTTCCTCTCCTTCGCCATATTTAAATCACTGCAATTTTTTCACAGGGAATGTAAAAGGAGAAGCTTTCACAATGCAGTAGAAAAAAGAAACATCAAGTTTAGTTAAGGGAGTAAAGCTTGATTTGAATGAGCTTGGTTGCTTCGGCTCTTATTTAGCATAATCACCTTAAGGGCTTGTTTGGTATGGGGGTAATAAGGGTGGAAAAATTTCCCCTCTATTTTATATCTCTTATATTAAGTATTTAATAATAATAAATATATTTTTAATAAAATACCCATTTTAGATCAAATTAAGATCTAAAATGGGTATTTATTAGAATAAACATATTTAATTTTAAATAAATTATACAAGATATATAAAATATGGGGGTAATTTTTCCACCCCTATTACCCCCATACCAAACGAGCACTAAGCCCCCTAAAGATGGACTGCTTGGTTGTAAGGTTTTCCATCCCAAACAGAAAATATAAGAGTCTTAGTCTCATAGATTTGTTAAAATGGTTTATTGAGGGGGGGAACCCCTTCTGCCCAAGTATTGTTATTATTTATTAATGCAAATTGCCAATTTACATTAATAGTAGAGTATAAATATTACTTAGCTAAATTATCATAATAAAGATTATATGCATATTGAAGGCAGGCAATCGAGAGAGAGAGAGAGAGAGAGAGAGACTTTCCATGACTTAATTGATGCTAAAGCAGAGTCATTACATTCTTGGCCAAAAAAATTTCATATCCTGATAACCACTTCATGAATTGGAAAGGTAAAAATATACAGCAAGATCTTTAAGGATTCCAATATTACTTTCCTCCTCAATGAAGCATATCCACTGTGGCAATTGTCTCCTAATCCCAACCAAATATTTTTATTTTTAGAAGCAAGTCATAAACCAAGGAAGGTCAATCAGATTGTTCATAAAATTGAACAAACAGCTTGCGACCACGTCAAAGCAGTCAAGGGGAGAAACTGAAGACCAGGTAGTCATCAGTGTCAGGAGTCCCAATTGTACAGCACAGTAACTGCTAACCATAAGCATTTAACAATAACCCTACCAAATCAATGACAGACAATATGCCTTCATTTTAAGGCATTTTATTAGGATCTTGAGTTTCCACTTAGTATTAGCCAAGGGAATTCTGCGAGTAAAAATATTAACGTCCAATGTAGTTTCCATATTAGAAGGAGGGATTTTTTTTCTTTTTCTCAATTCTGTTTGCAGATACTGCAAAATTCTAACTTACAATAATTCAAAGGGGGTAAAAAAAAATCTGTTTTTTTTATAATTCCACTTAGAAACCTTTATATATCAATGTAGTTTCATTTGAGTACTTTGACATATGGGTCCCTAAATGGAACTAAAAATGTATCCAAGTGAAACTAAATTGAAATGTAAAGGTATGTAAGTGGGATGATTGAAACTATAGTGCAACTGAAAATATTAGAACAAATGTTGAAGTATGCAAAGAGAATTTATCCAAGAGAAAAACATTGAATTAACAAAAGAAGCAGCCCTGTCCAGCATCTACTTATGTACATACGCTACTGCGTAAAAGCCTAAGGGAACATTAGTTGAAAATATAACAAGCCAAAAGAGTAACCATTGACAAATTCATTAGAGATCTAATATGGGTATTGAAGAAGACGACCTATAACTAGCATATGACCTAAATCGATTGAACAAAAAGAGGTGACCGAGCCAGTTTTTTAAGCCATGGTGTCATAACATAATACAATATATTGTATTAAAAGTCAAAAGATTCATGTCTGAATATTGGGTCACAATCTGGATAGAAATCTTCAATCAAATGATAATAAGGAAACTAAAATATTGATTTCAATTCCATGACAGGTCTCTTTTTATTATTTAAGAAACACTTTCGAAAGGCAGCAAAATAAGAAAAAGAGATGCATCCTCCATTTAGACTGTAAAAGGAGAAAGCAAACGTCTTCATGGACATAGTACTCAGAACCGATGACAAGTCCCACTTCATCAGCTATATCTCGTTATCACTGTCCAACCACATTAGTGAATACAGTCGCATTGAAAAAATTGGTATTTATGCTACAGCAATGGAACTAAGTAACAGATAACAAACTAATTACAGATATATAGTATTAATATTACATACACTAATTTGAGAATTAGATTTGTTCTGAAGTATTAACCTAGTGACTGGTGATACTGAATAGCTAAAATATTAAGCATCTAATGATAAAAAGACATCAATGTAACAATATATATTGACTAAATGAATAAAACAACATATGAAATACCTCTTAATTTCGGCAAAAGGAAGCCTCAGGGAAAGAAGAGGCAGCAACTTCGGCGTTGATTGATTCTGGCGAATGCCAACAAAACAGTAAGCACCCACGGATCGTAGGTTCACGGCACAGCTCTAGCAGAGAGGGGTAGAGAGAGAGAAAAGGCGAGAGGAAGACACGTTAGGGTTCTCATAAATGTATTGCGTAAAACGATGTGCTTAGGGTCAAAACGGTGAGTTCATCAGAGTAATCTAACTATATGTAAGTAGCACAGCGCAAGCACCATGTAATTTCTGGCTTAAATACATATGTTTTGTAGTCCTGGCTGACACTTGACACTTAGCATGCAATAATTCATCCACTCATTTACCCCATATTACTGTCCACAATTTAGTGAAGGAAATTGAGCCATGTTATGTATCATGAGTCAATTGCATCGGTTTCACTTTTTAGAGAAAAAGTTTATATGTTTTAAACAAATTAAAATACTTATAATTCTTACAAGCCAATTGCCTCCATTTCATAATTTTTATTTCCTATAAATCTAAACAATTCACTAATTTACTGTCAATCTTAAAATATGCATAAGGTGACTACATATATTATTTTTCCAAAAAAGTACACATTTACTTATATTTTTTCCAAAATTTTAAGAATGAAAATCTCTTCCTTATACTGTTATTTGTGAATAACTTGGTTTCATCTTTTAGCCATTTATACTATACAATCTAACTCCTTTTACAGTCTAAATGGAGGATACATCTCTTTTTCTTATTTTGCTGCCTTTCGAAAGTGTTTCTTAATTAAAAAAAAGAGACCTGTCATGGAATTGAAATCAATATTTTAGTTTCCTTATTATCATTTGATTGAAGATTTCAATCCAGATTGTGAATTATACAGCAAGATCTTTAAGGATTCCATTATTACTTTCCTCCTCAATGAATTATATCCACCGTGGCAATTGCCTCCTAATCCCATACAATGAAATCGTGGCTCCAAAATTGCGTATCAACCACAATTTCGCGGAATCCAAGTCAGCCGCAATGCAAAAATGCCGAAACGCAACAGGAAAAAAATTTCACTCCGATATCACCGATATATCAAAGCAATATCGGATTTTGGCTAATATCTCCGATATTGCACCGAAATATCAGTGACCCTACCAAAACTGCAGAAAAATTCAAAACCTATCTGCACCATCCATGGTGCCCTGCGACCCTGCCCTACCCCCATCCCCTTAGCACCGAAAGTAACCCACCCAGTCAGGCAGTCACCCAAAGTGAACCGCAGCAGCAGAAAGTAGAAGTAGAATACAAATTAACAAGATTCGGCCATTCTAGACAATAATTTACCAACAACAGTAACTATCAATTATTGATCAACATGCTTATAAATATCGACAACATAGAAAACAAATCAGATATAAGAACGAAAAAAATACTAACCCTAATTCACAACTAATCCGGCGGTGTCTGGTTCGTCGACAGTCAACACCTTCGTTATTGGCTCTGGAATTTAATTCGGTCGTCTAGTTCTGTTCGACTGTTTGGTCGTCGTCAACGAAGAAGCTAAGAGTCTAAGACTCACAGTGTAACACCCCCAAAATTCACTCCTGAAAAAAAAAATTGAAAGAATAAAGCGGAAGCTAGAAGAAAATTTGGGGAATGTTACCGCCACATCTAACACAAGATAAATGTCCACCATCTATCTCATGCTAGATGCAAGGCTAAAACCTGTCAAACAAAATTTCAAACATCTATGCCGTGAGGATAAAATCCCATAATGAGATATCTACAGGCAGATGGCAAGTGAATATTTTCACCGAATAAAATTATCGCTGAATAAATCAACGGAACCTGTGAAATAAATCCGAATTTTAAAAGCTTATCAGAGTACGAGAAATTGAAAGTCAATTACAATACCCTTAAAATTTTAAATACAACACTTGTAACTTCCAAAGATGAATACAGTTAAACAAGATAAAACCCGATAGATCAAATTCCGGATTGCCTACTCTCTCAAACCAAGCCTTCCACCCAAATACAATATTCGATCTCAAACCTACACAAGAGGTCAGCTCCCCACTATCAGTGAATCATCACAGGACCCATTCAACCAATGTAGTATCAGTACGGGTTCAATACTGAGTAAATCCCACTACCCTATCTTATGGGAGAGACGTAAACTATAACATCAAGTGCATATTGAATCACGGTGCATTACGTTGATACAATATTATGTATACTCAATACCCACATCATAAGTCCTACCATACACATATAATAACATGCGTAACATATGTAACATCTTATTTAAACATGTAGGTGTGGTATGACCGAATATAAAGTAGCTCATGCGTCTCAGGTAGGAATAATCCATATTATTGACAACTCATTACATGGCCACAATCACATAAGCAGCATGTAGTAATATAGGTAATGAAGGCCGGCTATGGTCCGAGTAGACTCATTCTTTAGATCTCTGGTAAATATAGTCGATTCACGTCATAGTTTTTATCAATTCATGTGAGTACGGGAACCCCACTATTATAGCCGGTGGACCGGAATACATATAGGGCAAAATGCTCCTGACCACTATTATTCGCCGGTGGACCGGTCTCCAAGGCAGAACGTTCCTGGCCACTATTATTCGCCGGTGGACCGGTCTGGCCCTGACTCACATGATGTTTCATTGTAAGTGCTTAGTGTATTTCCCATGGCTTAGCTTCATTACGTTTGGTTTGTTGAGCACGAAATCCCCCACTATTATAGCCGGTGGACCGAAAATCATGCGGGGCAAAACGTTCCTGGCCACTATTATTTGCCGGTGGAACGGTCTCCAGGGCACCCCGGCTCCTGGCCACTATTATTCGCCGGTGGACCGGTCTGGGTCCGGCTCAACATCTTCTTCTTTAAGTGATTAGTGTCTTAACATATCTTATTTGAAAGTATTTTACCCTTGACATACATGGCTAACTATATCCACACTTATCCTCCCAAGAGGGCCCGTCCCATATCTTGGGACTCTTGCGCCCCTTATCACACCTCAATATCCATTCCCCTTTCCACTTACACATAATGAAAACCAACTCCTAAGGGTGTGGGTTAAGGCCCAACACCTCGTGACATCAGACTCCACCCGCCATTAGCCTCTAGGGTTTCCCTCGAAACCCTAATTGGACCTATGTGGCCCAACTTCCTCTTACTTCACTATCATTAATTCATTTATCCTCAAACACCTCATCTCATTAAGGTTCAATCCCAAATCATATCACTTTACTCATTGATTTCGTAGGTGATCGAAAACCCTTGTTAGCCACTCTAAAATTTAGTACATTTCTTCTCCCACAAGTAATCTCTCTACTTTTCACCTAACATTACTTACTTCCCATGGCACCCATACTCATCGCTCGTATATTAAATTTCCACTCTTAACCCATTACTCTACTCTTCCTTAATTGTTCCTACTTCCACATTTTCCCCCATTTTATCCTTTCACCCCACATCATATTATTAATATCCTAGCATGCATGTCCTAGAGGGTCACGTCATAAAATATCATAAACACAACAGAACAATCATTACACACATGTCATAAGGAATGCATATAAACATACCTCAACTCCAAGTTGCACTACAAGTAATTAGCCATTAAAAACATAAAGTACATACAAGGCATAACACATGGTACACAAGGCACATAACACACACATAGTTGTTCTTAGCCACATCCTTACGAAACACCCATAAGTGGAGGTAAGTTGAGACTTACCTAAATCCAAAGCTAGCTAAGCGAGATAAGAGGGAGAGAGAGATCACTAGCTCGAGGATCCACAATAAAGTTTTCCTAGATCGCCGATAGAAATCGAAAACTAAGTTAGAAACTATCCTATCGATCAATAATTCAATTATTATAATTAAATCGACACAAAAGAGACACAAACAATTTTTCTTGGAAAACGTATCCAAAACTTAGGACTCAAGAGCATAGCTCTATTAAGATTTAAGATTAAATATAAATCAAAACGGATTAATACACATATCACTTGAGACATTTCAAATTAATTTGGAAAGACCGAGAAAGAATAATCGATTATAAGTTAATTTATCGAAAATGACTTATTCATTAGGTTTTACAACTAAATAGGTAAATTGACCATTTGCATAGAACCAAATCCAAACCAATTAGATTAAAACATAATTTAAATGATTTAAAACCAAAGACAGAAATCAATTAGATAAAAGACGCATAGCAAAAATCAATTTTATAAAACCATCCCCGAAGATTAGGGTTTTTAATGCCTAAACTACGAATCGACCAAATCACTTCGATTACCTCAAATTGATAGTTTTAAAACACAATTAAACTAATTTTAGATAAATCTATACAATTAATTTCATCAAAACAATCTTCCTAGTAGCCAAATTAAGACTATCCATTTTCAAAATTAGGGTTTTAAAGCCCACGACACAAACTCAGTTAATTCAAATCAATTGATTCAAATTACAGGCATTAAAATGCAATTAGGATCATTTCAACTATTTCTATAAATTTAATTTTAGAAAAACAATTATACATATGATTGATTTCATAATTTCACTTGAAATCTAGGGTTTTAGGCCCGAAAACACAATTCAGTAAAATTCCATAAATTTAATCAAATTGAATGTTTAAAAATGCAATTAAACACATTTTATAACATATCAAATAATCAATTGATCAAAATCAATAAAAGAAATACCCAATTTAGCACAATTAGGGTTTTTGAGCCCGGAACGCAAATCAGATCAATTCTTGCTAAAATATATAAATTGGCGGTTCGAAAATGTAATTAAATATATTCTAATATAAATTGTATAGTCAATTGAATAAAACGACCCAATTACACAATCCAATTTAGTCCCGTAAGAGTTTTGACCTAAAAATCCAATTCCGATTAATTACGCACAATTTTCCCAAATCAACACTTCTGATATGAAATTAAATACATTTCAAACGATATTATAAAATCAATTGAGTGAAACGACTCAATTATGCAACCCAATTTTATCACACGAATTTTGACCTAGAAATCAAATTCCTATAAATTCTGCATAAATTTCTCAAATTGACGGTTCTGACATGAAATTAGATACATTTAAAAACATATTGTATAATCAATTTATCCAAAATCGCCAAATTGGGCGGATCCGAAAAATTCGGGCATAACCCGACCAAAAATCCAATTTTCCAAATTCCCGACATAAACCATACAATCAACTTATCCAAATCAATCTCACAGTACATATATACATAATCAAACAATTAATTTAGCTTATCACAAGCTAAATCATACTCAATTAATCAAATCCATATTAGGGTTTTTCAGAAATTTATACCAAACGAAAATCAACAAATCAGAACAAAGGAAGGCCGGGAAAGCTTCGTCGGGGGCTGGGGTGGCTCGCCGGTGGTCAGCGACGCTCGACGGTGACCGGGCGGCGGCGGCGCGACCTGCGCGTTGCTGCTGCTGCGCTGTTGCTGCTGGGGCGTCGGCTGCTGCTGCGCGGCTTCGGTTTCTGTGCTGCGTCGCCGGTGGCTGCTGCTGCGCCGTCTCTGGTGGCGGTCGACTGGCGGGGCGGCTGGAGGAGCTAGGAGAAGGAGGCAGGCTGGGGTTTCTGGGCTGCTGTTGGCTCGAGACAGGAATAGGGAGCAAGGGTCGGGAGCAGGGAAAGAGAAGTGAGAACAGGAAAAGAAGAGGGGCGGGAAAGGGCCGGTCGGGGTGGGCTTTCCTTTTCTTCTTTTTTTAACAAATACAAGTAGAAAATAAATACTAAATAGGTAAAATTATTATCGGATGATTTTATCTAAAATTTATTTAACGAAAATTTATTTCAAAACGATCCGAAGGCTTAAAATTAATATAAAAAAAAATTTATACAAAGAATTTCGGAAATATTTTCGAAAGAATTTACCAACGAACATAAAGATTTATATTATCTACGGAAATATATTATAAGACCTCAAAAAATTATTTAAAGGCATTTAAGAAAATATTTAAATCCAATTCTAATAAACCGAGACTAATTTTAATAATTTCCGAAATCGGTTTTCCGCAAACTAAAAAGCGTAAAACGGAAGAAAATTATTTTCAAAAAAAAATTCTTAAATAAGATCCGAAAATATTTTTAATTTAAAACTTCCCGAAAATATTAACGATTTCTGGAAACGAATAAATTTAAAGTCGGAAATATTTTCTACGGATAAAATCATTAAAATAACTTTAACTATTTAAACAGAAATTCTATTCAAAATAAAGCTGTAATCACATAACAAAGTTATAATCGAAAATGAATCTAAAATATTAAAAATCAAAATACGGAAAAGAACGGGATTACATATTTTTAACCGAAAATCGAAATCATAAGAATATAATAGAAGCATGGTCGTGAACAAATTTATCTAAAATGGTTCACAACGACAACGATTAATTAAATTTAAATATGAATTCAAAATCGTCGATAAATCCATAAAACGAATCAAAATTAAAATAATTAAATATTTGCATCAAATAAGGCTAATAAAATCATTAGGCTTAATAAAATTAGGTTTCAAAAATACGGGGTATTACACACAGCTTGGAATCGAAAAGTCTCAGGAGTCAGCCCACAACAAACGAAATCGGAGAAGAGAGCGGCGAGCCGTGAGAGGGGAGCGGCGAGCAGGAAGTGGCAACTGGCGAGCACAAGCGGCGAGCTTGGATTAGAAGTGTGGGAACTGGGAAGAACTGGGAGTCTGGGAACGGAAAGAGCGACAGACAAGGGTTTGAAGAGTGAACTAAAGACTCACCGAGACTGAGAATATTAGATAAGTCTCTCAACAGTAAAATGTCAAGACTTTCGTTTACGCTCACCGATCACCACTCACCACAAGAGTTAGTATTTAGTATTCCTTATTTAGTAAATATAAAATATTTAAATGACTTATGCTAAACTATGTTACTAACATGCTATAATGCTATCTATTTTTTTATTAATCAACTAATTAGTCTACTTAACTTATGCTATCTACTTTTTATTAATTAGCTATTACTTATTAGTTTAATAATACACTAATGTATTACTATTTTTTACATGCTATATCTATGAATTTTTTAAGTAAAATATTAATACTTAGTCTAGTAATGATATTATATTAATAATTAATTAAATTAGTATATGTATAAATTAATACTTATAATTATTATAATTTAAATTTATTGTTAATATATGTAGCTATGTACATGTAGTCATGTACTATAATAAATTGATAATAGTTTATTATTAATAATTTTGTATGATTACTGAATACTGATTAGTTAAGTGATTTTAATAGTAATTAAATTAATACATGATTAAAATTAATAGATGGATAATAAACAATTATTATAGTGTTAATTTATTGTAAATTTGTATAAATATAACATAACGATAATTTATTACGAATAACTTTAATATTATAGATTAGGTACCCAAAAAATCAATTAATAATAATTTGAAAGTGGCTAAGAGTATTAGTGCTTATTTAATACTAAGAATAGTTAGATACTTAAATACTTAGATTTAGTATATATAGTATTTTCTTTATTTAACGTATATACATAACAATTTGAGTGTATTTCTGTTATATTAAAAACTCATCATCACCTATATAATTCTATAAGTAGTTACTTTTATACTTCACTTACTAATTATAGTTACCCTATATTTTTTCAGATATATTATCACTAAACATGTCTCGTCGAACAAGTAGTGATAATAATACTAGTGGTCATGGTATGGTTAGAGAAGCTGCGTGGAATTTTAGAGAGTCTATGGATGGAAGTCGACAAAAAATTACGTGTGTTTTTCGTGGCAAAGTTATTGATGAAGGAATTACACGACTAAAAAAACATTTAGGTCATGTGAAAGGAAATGTTGCAAAATGTAATCAAGTGTCAATTGGTGTACAAAGAAATATGGAACAAATGTTACAGCAAATGAAAAAAAATAAGCTAGAAAAGAAGAGAAGGGATATTATCATTAAATGAGAAATTACAAGAGTGACACTTGGTGGTGATAAAGAATACGAAGAAGAAGAAGAATAAGAAGATGTTCAAGCAACTTTAAGGAGGAGTAGGTTTGAAGCGGATTTAGAATATGAACAAAACATGTATAGGGCAAAACATCATGAATATTATCATGAAGGTGGAAGTAGTCGCCAAAAACCTTCTCGACCAATGGGTCGTTCATCTACCTTAAATGTAAGAGGAAGTCAGGGTTCATATGAACATGTAGCTTCATTCACTCCTACTAAAAGATTAGCAGCTATGAATGTTTCTTTAGAAAAAGAACATCAAACGAAGAAACGGACCAAAATCAATGCAAGTACGAAGGCGTATAAGAGTCTCAAAGGAAAGTTGAGAAAGGCATGTGGAAGCTGGATTACTCATAATAAAGTACAATTCAGTGCAATATAATCCCCATTTACGAAGCCATTAATGATAGTTATTCGTGAAGTAGGAGATCGTGTGCCACCACCCAACACTTATGAGCTTTTAGAGGTATATCTAAAGGAAGAATATCAGTCACTAAAGGAATAGATCGGTTCTTTGTCACCACAATAGAATCAATGGGGAGTTACCATCATGTGTGATGGATGGATTGGGCCAAGTAAAATGCATCTGCTTAACTTTTTGATTTACTCAAAATGTGGGACAGTTTTCTATAAATCTATTGATGCCACCCATATTCCATCTTTAGGCTGATGGAAAAGGTGGTTGAGGAAGTTGGTCCTGAGATAGTTGTTACAAGTTGTGATAGATAACAAAGCTGTGATCAAGGTTGGATAAAAGAAATTGATGCAAGATTTTCCACATCTATATTGGACAGGTTGTGCTGCTCATTGCATAGATCTTATATTGGCTGATATTTCAAAGAAGCGTAATATTCATAAGATACTTGAAATGGCTCAAAACATCACTCAATTCATATGCAGATATGATAAAGTGGTGGCCATAATGTTACAATTCACAAATGATCGCCAGCTTCTTCGACCTGGCATAACTAGATTTGCTACCAACTTTATTGTGTTAGATAGTATTGTGAGGCATAAGCATAGTCTTAGAAACATGTGGGAGTCAGGACAATGGAAGTGTACCAAATATGTTCAAATGAATGATGATCACGCAACCAAAGTTCGAGACATTATTCTCCAACTCATAAATGAAGGAAGAAAGTTGTTGACTAAGGCCAATGATGTTCTTAAGGTGCATGAGCCTCTGATAAAGGTTCTAAGACTAGTGGATGGAGATGAGAAACTAACAATGGAATTTCTCTATGAAGTAATGGAGAGAAAAAAGTTAACCATCCAAAAGAATTGTCGATATTGGGAATGTTATTGGAAAATCATTGATAATAGATGGAACTTTCAACTTCACCACAATTTGCATGCTGCAAGTAAAATTTCTTTTTATTATATTTTATTTAGTAAAGTACCTACCTAATGTCAATGCAAAATATATTACTAACTTGTCATTTCATTTACATGTGAGTTTTAAAAAGATATTTCCTTAACCCTCAATTTGCATACGGAAGTTATGGAAATGATATTAGAGATGATCGAGAAGTGATGAGAGGGTTGAAAAAAGTGATACAAAGGCTTGAGCCAAACATTGATAATCAGATTCAAGCTCTCAATGAGGTAAACTTAAATTGTAATACATTTCCTTATATAGAACAATGATGATAACTTATTGTTTTAACTTTAATGTATAGCTGGATATATATAGTCTTAAACAATAAGACTTTAGTGACGCTATAGCACAAAGATCCATTAAATTCACCAATCCAAGTACTTACGTTATATATCTTATTAATGTTTGATGGATTTAACTTGTAACTTTATACTAATTATAAAACCTTATAATTCCAGCTGAATGGTGGAATATATATATATATGGGGATTCTACTCCACATCCTAAGAGGATTGCAATGAAAGTCTTAAGTGCTACTACCTGCTCATAAAATTGTGAAAGAAATTGGAGTACTTTCAGTTTAATGCATACCAAATCTAGAAACAGGTTGAAATATAGAAAACTTAATCTTCTCGTCTACGTACATTATAACTTGAGGCTACAAATAAGAAGTTTTACGAGAAAGAGCCAAGCTGAGATAGAAAAATCATATAATCCTATTAATTTGGATTATATATTTCATGAAGATGATGTTTTAAATCCTTGGTTAGAAGAACTAGAGGATCCTTTACTTGATACTAGAGATGAAAATAATCAAACATCTTCATGGAATGGCTTGGATGATGATGGTATTGATGACTATGATAATGAAGTTCAAGGAGGTAGTAGTAGCTTTCAAGCACCAAAACTAGGAGAAGGTGAAGATCCTCCAATCCAGTATGGTGTTGTTGATCACTCCTAAGGTACAAATGAACTCAATGACACATTTGATGATTCTCATCTGAGTATAAGTGACGATGATGATAGTGGTGGTGGTGGTGGTGGTATTGGAGTAGGGGGGATACGTATAGATATAACAACATTGGATCATATAGACAACAACTCTACTTTTCATGGAGACGGTGATGATCAACCAACTCATAGTCGTGGTAGAAGAGGTTACAGAAGCTCAAGTGGTCGCCACTCAGCTTACTTTGACCAAAGATTCCATCAATTTAATTATAGTCCCTATCAACCTTTTGAATCTAAGCCTCCTAATCTCATGCATGGACACTATGGTCGCAACACATCTAGTTGGTCAGAGATAGAGAGATGTTAAGGACAAAATCAATATTATGATTATCAATCTTCCTCCTCCAACTATAACAATTATGGAAACATTGGGATGCCATTAGCATGACAACAAAATCCACATCTAAATTACTATTACTATCATTCAAATCAAAATCAAAACCAAAACCCAGAGCATCCGTGTCAACCTAGCGTACCACCACCACCACCACAAGATGATAGTTCTTCTTCTTCAACACAATACCCACAATTTCACTTATCATTTTCTAATTTCGGATCACTTAACATAAGATATGTTTATAATGACTACAATACTCATTATAGACCAGACCAATAAGATGATTATGAAGATCCTCTACGACATTATATTTGGTGGTAGCCATTCTAGAACATTTTACATAATAATATCTTATTATTCATTTATTATATATACATTACACTAAGTAACTATTGAATTGTAATAAATTATTGTTATTTATTAACTTCGCATCTACTAGACTATCTCCAAATAACATGTCTTGTTTATCAAGTAAATAGTTAAAAATATATTTCAAAATTAACATGTGATTTGTACAAATACTCTGGGTATACCCAGGAGAATAAACAATGAGGTAGACATATCACCTAATGGTAGCTCTATTAAGGAAAATAAAAAATAAAGTAGGCATACCACAAAATGGTTTCTCTACCTAGTCAAAAGTTTTATCTAGAACTTGAGGTCTACAAAAAGATTATATAAGCAAATCATTGCGCACACTTTTTAATCTATACAACTAAACCATTAGTATATGGATATTTAGAATCAAAAGCATCTTCATTTTTTACTCTCCAATCTCCATACTAGGTAAGTAGTAGTAGCTAGGGCTAAGCACCAGACAAAAGTAATGAACTTGGAAGTTTGTAACTTCCTTAACTTCTTCTAAGAACTCCAATTACACTATAGACGGTTGACATTATACAGCCTTTTTTAATACCAAGCCAAGACCTTATCTCCTTTCAAACAGACACAATAATTGGACACTCAAAGAAGAGGTGAGTGTGAGATTCAATACCAACACGCCTTATTTCTCATTACAAGATAAAAGTAGTGTTGTTAGAATAATTTAACATATAATAAGTCATTTAAAGACTTCTAATATAACATATAACATTAATGTATAGTTGTATAAGTAATTAAATGATGAATAAATAATATTCATACCATATTGTGAAAAAAAAATTAAAAATCACGCCTCTACTATCGCGACACATAATTTATTAACCGCGACAATCTGACACCGCGATCACAACCACAACCGCGGTTTTATTGTATGCATCCATCTCGAACACGATTTAGTTGCCTTGGTTGTTGGATGGAGACTTCAATGATATTATTTCATTATCAAAAAGAAGAGGGGGAGTGCTCGTTAACTCTCCCAATGCATGTTGTTCCAACAATGCCTCCAATATTGTGGGCTTATTAAACTTGGTTTCTTGGGTCATTCCTTCACTTGGCATGGAGTTGCAGAGGGTAGGAAAAACAACTCAAGAATTGATAGGGTTGTAGCCTACGATGCTTGGCTCTCCCTTTTTCCCCATGCTTACATCAGTTATCTTGCTAGAACTTACTATAATCACCATCCAGTCCTTCTTTCCCAAAACTATGATCCTCCTCCCTCTCCTTCTCCAAGGCATTTTTAATTAGAATTCCCTTGGCTATCTAGCCCAGATTTTGAAAAGGTGGTACGTGGTCATTGGAACCCATTAGCGGGCCTCCATGACAATACAATCTCTCGTACTTCAGCAATCTCTAATTGGAATAAGAACCATTTTAGCAACATTTTTTTAAGAAAGAAGAGACTCGTGGCTCATTTACAGCAGGTTCAGAAGGCCCTCTCAGCTTCAGATCTTATTGGGTTACAAAAACTAGAAGATCAACTTTTGCAAGACTATAATGAGGTTCTCCTTTAGGAACACCTTCATTGGTTTCAGAAAGCTAATGTAGAGGCTGCCACACTCTAGGATTGTAATACCAACAATTTTCATCTCACAACTGTCCATAAGAAATGGCAGACCTTGATACATTGTCTTAAGAATGATGAAGAAGACTAGATCCACGATCAAAACCAACTCAAACATGTCATCCATCATTTCTTTGTCCATTATACACGTCAGAAAACTCTAATCCTTTAAGTATTGAGATCCCAAATCTCTTTATGGATCTTCTCTAGTGTGAGTTTGTTGACCCGTGTAAGGAAGTTAGCTATGGGGAAGTTAAAGATGCAATTTTCTCCATAGGACCTTTTAAAAGCCCAGGACCAGATGGTTGTGGCTTGATTTTCTTTTAGCATTTTTCGCATACGGTTGGTCCCAATCTTTACTCTTTACTTGCCTAGGCTTTCTTTTTAGGCTACTTTCATCCTTCTCTCAACGATACGTTCATTTCACTTAGTCCAAAGGTTGATAATCCTGCCTCTATCTAGGAATTTAGATCTATCAGTTTATGTAATGTATCATACAAAGCTATTACCAAAGTCCTCACTAGTAGGCTCAAGTCTACCATGGATAGAATTGTTGGTCCAGAGCAGAGTAGTTTTTTATTAGGTAGGCAAACTCATGACAACATTATCATCGCCTAGGAGCTTGTTCATACCATGTAGAGGTTGAAGGGAAAGAGAGGAGTTATGGCTTTGAAAATTGATTTGGAGAAAGCTTTTGATAGAATTTCATGGAGTTTTCTCGAAGATACCCTTTGGCATGTTGGCCTACTAGAAATTATCATTAAGTTCATCATGCACTACATCTCATCTCCCACAATCAGAGTGATATGGAATAAGGAAGTTTCAGAGCCTTTTTACCCCTCAAGGGGTATCCGTCGGGGCGATTCAATTTATCCCTACCTCTTTGTTCTTTGCATGGAGCGTCTAGCCCACATTATTAGACAGAAGGTTGTTGTGAAATAATATAAGCCTGCTTCCAATTTGCGAGGAGGCTCGAAGATTTTACACTTGTTTTTTGCTAATGATCTTTTACTCTTTGCTAGAGCTTTTCCTTCTCAATCTAAAGTTATCATGGATTATCTTAATACCTTCTAGAAGGATTCAAAGTAAAAAAGTTAATGTTAACAAATCTACTCTCTTTATCTCCCCTATTGTGGTTATGGGTGTTGTGAATAAAATTTGATCTATTACTGGAATGAATTCAGTTGAATCCTTAGGGAGTTACCTAGGCATTAATGTTCATTCAAGAAGGAGAATTAAGGGGTTCTACACCTCGGTTGTTGATAGATTACAAAAAAAAAGATGTTTGCTTAGCAACCACAAATCTTTTCCATGGCAAGTAGAGCCACCTGAATTCATGCAATGTCAACTTCCTTGCCTTTGTACACTATGTAGACTGAGAAGCTTCTGAAGGGTGTCACGAAGCAGCTTAACATATTAAATAGAGGCTTTCTCTGGGTCTCTACTTCCCATAAACAATAGATCCACTTAGCCAACTAAACTCCACTTTATCGCTCGAAGGACGAGGGAGGCTTGGGTCTACGTTGTATGGAAACTACTAATCAATCCACTATGATGAACATATATTAGGATTTCATGCACCGAAATGAGTTACTATGGGTCATAATTCTATTTGAAAAATATTGCCAGCAAGGTAGCTTACACTCGAGACACACTCCAGCTAATTCCTCACCCTTATGGAGAAATTTGATGAGCACATTGAAGCAGCTTCAACTTGGCATCAAATGGGTTGTTAGGTCAAGTGGCAATGTTCGCTTTTGGACCGAATGATGGTTAGGGCCTACTCCATTAATCCATTTAGTTAGAACTGACCTACCAAATAATGAAAAAGAAAAATGGGTGAGTGACTACTTTGGACCTAATGGTTCATGGAAGTGGATTTGTTGCAAGATCTCTTTCCCATTCGAAAATTAATGGAACTTGCAGTATTCTATCTGGATCCTATTAGGGGCCTAATTAACTATCCTATATAGGGACTCACCAACGGCAATCATTTTAGCTTGAAATCTGCCTATTACCCACTTAGAGAAGAGACTATCCCTAGCTCTCCTAAGTGGTTGCTCATTCGGAAGCTTAAAGTACACCACTGTATCACGTGCTTTGTTTGGCTTGTTGTGAATGAAAAACTCCTCTCGATCAATGTTTGGTTTTGACGTCACTTGGCCTCAAATGCTAATTGTGAACATTGTAGTCATCAAGTAGAAGACATCATTCATATCCTTCGTGATTGTCCTTTCAGTAGGGTAGTTTGTGATGAGTTGCTTCGGGCAAGGGATAACAACAATTTCTTCACAAATGACTTACACAACTACGTTTGGGTCATTCTTAACCAAATGTGCAGCATGAAAAGTGATGCCCCCTAGGCTTTAACTTTCATCGTGACCTATTAGAGGTTGTGGTAGTGGAGAAATAAAATGACCCTTTGTGGCCATGATTATTGCCCTACTAATGTGGCAACATGGCTCCGTAAGTTTGTTCTTGAAGAATGTCGAGCCTGGAATATCTTGCATGAACTCTATCACCCTAAAAGCAAGAAGCATCAGCATGCTCTTGCCTATTCTCCCCCTAATCAAGATGTGGTTAAAATCAACGTTGATGGTAGTGCGTCATCTAACCTCAGAAGGATTGTTACTGGTGGAGTGGCTCATGATAATACTGGACATTGGATTTTTAGTGTGTAAGCTAACTTAGGCTATGGCATAATCTTGTTGGCCAAATTGCGGGGCATCTGGTATGGTCTTGACAAGGCTCTTAGAGGTCACGACCATATATGGATTGATTACGATACTGCGGTGGTTGTACGCTTGTTACATGATGATCATCTAGCTCCTAGCATGTATGCCTCTCTCATGATGGCTTGTAGACAGTTGATGGGCCAATTTTTCTCTTGTTGAATCGCTCAAAATTTCAGGAAAATGAACACAGTAGCCGATTAAATGGCTCACTTAGGTCATCACCTTACTTTTAGTGTGGAATTTTATGACATTCCCCCTTCTGAAGCTAGGGAAAATTTGATGTTCGACTAGGTTGGTGGAGTTAGCTATCGTCAAATTTGTGTGAACTCTACTCATTCTTTTTTGGATTGTATCCCCCATTTTAAGTTAAAAAAAACTTATTTGGGTGTTATTTAAACAATACTTTAAGATAGTAAACTAAAAAAACACATACCCATTTCATTAAATACTTCAATTACCAAAATATCACTCTCAACAACACTTGCAAAGGGGCAATGACACTTGTAAAGGGAAATAATAGGTTTAGTATAAAAAGGACAATAATGTCCTTGTATTTTACGATGTAGTGTTATTTAAAAAGTGAGAAAAATAAAGGCCTAATAAATAAATTTATCTAAAATAGCTTAAGCGGATAAAACAATCGGGACATAACCATTCCAATTCAAAAATCAAACATACCCAATACAATTAATCCATCCAAATCAATCATACAACACATGTATAATTTAGCCTAATTATAGCAAATTTGTATAAATTTAATCAAAATAAAAGTTTGGGTTTCATTCAAATTATAACAAATGAATTCTGCAAATCTAAGTGGGCGAGGGCCAGTGGGGCTTCATTGGAGGTCAAGGACCACTCACCGGTGGCTAGGAGATGCTGACGGTAGTCGTGGCTGGTGGCGTGACCTACTATTGTTCACGTTGCTGCTGCTGCTCGCCCTGACTACTGGAACTTCAGGGATGGCGGCCTACCGATGGTGGCATTGTGGTGTGGTGGTGGAGTGTGCGTCATGCTCTAATGGTGGACGAAGGAAGAAGGCGCTGAAGCGGGGTTTACTCGCACTGGTTCTTGTCATCGCCCATCACTAGCGTTTGTTGATGTCGTATTGGCGGCAGCGGTCAGCTACATATGGCGTGGTAGTGACTTTGTTGCAGTACGGTGGTGAGGTAAGAAGTCAAAGGAAAAGGGATCAAGGGAGAGGGAGTTAGGGTTTGGATGATGGAGAGAGAAGGGAAGGTGGAGAGAGAAGTAGAAATTAAAAAGAGAAGGGCTTGGTCGTTGCTGAAAGTTTTTTTTTTCTTTTTTTAAATACAATTGTTACTAAAGATTGATTTTATCAAAATCTATTTAATAAAAATTATTTTTTTGATAAGTATTTGAGTGATATTAATTAATTTAAAATATTTTTAAAATTATCGTCTGCAAACTATAATAAAAAAATATAAAAACCTTTAATTTAAAACTTTTTTAATTTTTTTATCGATCTTATAAAAATAAATAAATTAAAAAACATAAGTATTTGTTATAGAAACAAATATTAAAATGGTTTTACTACTTTAATAAAATTACTATTTTAAGATAAGTAATTTTCGTTAATAAAATATAATCCTTAAATAAAACTATAATAATATCATGAAGTTATACTCAAAAAGAAATTTAAAACATATAAATCAAAACACTGGATAGAAATAAAAATATATTTTATATAAAAATCGAATCACATGAATTTAAAAAATTCATAATCGTAAATGAATTTATCTAAAGTTATTCGCAACAACAAATGATTAAATAAATTTTAACATAAATCCAAAATCATCAATAAAACCATAAAACTAATCAAAAATTTCATAAATATATCAAAAATCACAATTTAAATAAAATAATTCAATATACATAAAATTTAAGGTTTAAATTCATAAATCAACATTAAAATTATATAAATTAGATTTTCAATAAGCGGATTGTTACATTATTATCTCCTTAAAAAAATTTTGAAGTTCAAAAAGGCAATGAAAGAAATTCAAAAGTTTATCTGAAATAGTAAATCAAGGTTTGACTGAAAGGAGACAAGCAAAGTATAAATAAAACAAGATAGAATGAAAGAGACATATGATTATAACTTGCATGAAGGAAGGAAAAGATTAATAAAAAACACAACACATAACAATAGTGCACACATTATACATGAATATATTCATACAAAGAATTCACAGCTACACAACAAAGTTAACATAGATCCCAACAAACAAAACCCTAATATGTAGAAATTGAAACTGACATATTGACAAGAGATTACTACAACTCAAAACGCATCAATAGGATCAATGTTATATCCACGGTGAAGACTTTTGATCACCTTGAATTTTAAGTCCCAAGACCTATGGTAACATTTATAGCCCAACTCTCAAAGATCATGCACCATCTCTCGTGATGTGCCAACACTCAATGCCTCAATGCCCCATCCTACTACATCATATGCATTGCACTGGTCAGCTCACCTCTAACAATCCTTCCACAAATGATCCACTCCACAGTTCTTGCAATGGAAATATCTTACTTGTCCTCATGAACTATTGCTATGAGTGTCATTCTCTCATGGTTGCCCTGAAATCTGAGCACTACCTTGTGCAAGTGGTGCCCTCTACTAACCCGATGCCTCTCAGGTCATGGCTCGTGTACTAGACCAACACTAGAATTTCTGGTGGCCCATTTTGCCATAACTCATACATCGTACTCTACCCCCTTTGTAATATTTCCCTAGGTGATCAACCCTACATCAAATATAATGATAGCAATGAATGTTGTTGCATACCCTGAGGCTCACATCTCCTCTTCCCTGATAATAGTGTAGATTGCTACAGTACGAGCTTGGCACAACACATGCACGCTGACAAAGGCTGGAAATATTAGTGAATATAGTTTCCTCCATCATTCTCCAAATGTCAAGGGACAATCCTCTCTCAAAATAGCAAATGGTCATCTTAAAACTATTTGCCACCATAAAAGCAAACTTCAATGACTTTCTAAGCCTACTCTCAAATCGTCATGGTATCTTAAGTCAACCTCATATTTCCCCTTCTCTTTCCCTTCTTCCTCTTCCTCTTCCTCTTTTTCCTATTATCAAAATAAAGTATAATCACTTTTATAGTTAATAATAATAATTATTGTTATTATTAATTTTAAAAGTATAATAATAATAATAATAACAATTATTATTATTATTAGAAATAGAAATTATATTATTATAACTATAATAATAAGTATAGTAATTATATTTATATTTATAACTTTTATGTTTGTAATAGTAATCATCACAATTACTATGGTTCAGTCTTATAGAAATAAAGGATAACATGGTATTTTATGAGTTGAGTAATAATTATAGTCTCACTATTTTAGCTTTATTTATGATTGTATGAGTTGAGTAATAATTATAGTCTCACTATTTTAGCTTTATTTATGATTGTATGAGTTGAGTATCATACTCTTTTATACAAAAATGTATTGATAAGATAATTTTTGATATTTATGTAGCGAATTATATAAAGTAAATTGTAATCTTTATTGATTAAATTTGACTTTAATTTAGATCAAGTTTAGATTTTATGTTGGGTATAAGACATGTCAGTATGGGTCAATTCTATTGGTTTGATTTGGGTGCATGTTGTTACCTAGATTATGCTCGAGTATGGGACTTGTTCTCTTATGTCATGTTATTTTTGGGATGGGTAAAATTTTGGGCTGCTCTAAAATTTAGTTTGAGATCAATTTCAAAATTTTGAATCAAAAGAGAAATCTAGTTTAAATTATCTGGTTTGGTTTATTCAGGTTGTTTTTAACTTTGTTGGGTCTAAATATAAGTAAAGTAAATATGTTGTCATCAATGTATGTTATATCCATAGTTTTAATATCTAGATCGGTCATCGAACTTGCCTTGCTACTATTTCATATTGGTCTAACAAGTGGTTTAAATGGTTTGTTGAAAATGATTAATAATAAATTAAAATTTTACAACCCATAATCACAGTAGAGAGTAAAAACCCAAGCAACAATTTTATCAACTAATTAAGAAGAACAATCAATAGTATAAATTAAGGATATATGAGCTCAATTTAAATTTAAATTATAAGTCTATGACCAAATAATAGTGGTGCTGCCATGTAAGTTGACATTAATTTATAGGACTCTTAATGTTGGCAATATCATACAAAGTAGACAATATGTTTAGAATAAAAGCACAAATAAGAGATTTGGAAGTTGTGATAGGTGGAGACTAGTTATCTATTGAGGAGTTGATGGTTATACGGTTAAAGAACACAAATGAGTAGGGGAATTGACACTTGCAAAGGGAAATACTGGGTTTAGAATAAAAAGGACAACAATGTCCTTGTATTTTACGATGTAGTGTTTTATAAAAAAGTGAGCAAAAATAGAGGCTTGAGAAAATTTGCAAAATCAATATGTTTCCTTTTATAACCAAGTAATTCTCAGTTTTGATTAAATCGCCCTATCGAGACACTTTTTCATTGGCTCACTTGGGTAATTAACCTTAATTGCTAATGTAGCTAACATGAGTATGAGTTTATTGGTCAATTTGGTTCAATTTTTAAACATGCGGTTATGACCTATGTATATTCTTTAAGTTGATAGCAGATGAAAAAAAAATCTTGGAATTCACCTTTATCTAGATTATTTATCGTTCTCCTCATCATCTTCTTCTTTCTCTTCCATCTCCTCCTCTTCGTCTTTATATTCATTCTCCTCTCCTCCTCCTCTTCTTATTCTTAAATTGACTATCATAAACGACGACCGGTCTATCAATGACAATTGTTTTATTACTTTTTTGTTCGATAAGTAAAATATTTTATTTCTATGGGAAAATTGAATATTATAGTATAATATATGATCAACATACACAATCTTGAACACTTAGTCACATCTCTTTCTTAGCCTTATATAATGGAGTTGGGAAATACATCTCGCTACTATAATTACAATAGAATACAAAAGAGATGCCCTACTCCGATAACTATTTCTAATAATAGAGGCATTAATAATGGTAACAACAAAACCATTGTGATAAAGTTGAATTTTTTAGTGAACATTTATAGAGCGGTATAGGATTCATGTTTTATTAACAATTTCTAGAAATAACCATTATTAATACTATTCACTTAATATACCATACCTTTATTTCTCTCAATCTTTTGATAACAATCTCTAATCATAACCATTATTGAAAACCAATCAATAACAATTATGTGAAATAACAATTGTTAAAACCTTTGCATGATACATTAACCTACCCTAACACATTTATTTTTCTCCTCAATGTATCTCTAGATTTACCTCACTCCCAACAATGAAACCAGCACCTCCTAACTAGTGTACCCCCTTTAACCTTGAATTCAATTGTTTTCTTTGTTGTTGGTTGGTCATCCTTCTCGTAGAATGCTCATCGCCTTGTGGTTATTCTTCTTATCCTTTTTTCTTCATTTTCACATTCTAGTCCATCATCTATTAAGAAAGCTTTGGGGTTTACACTCTCCTCTATCATTGTCTTTGTTGGTGGGAGCTTTTTAACCTCGTTTGTTTTCTTTATTGCTGGTGTTTGTCTAGCTTCTCTGTTGTTGTGGTCCACTTAGGGTACACACATTAATGGTTTCACCAACTTTCTCATTCTAGCAAAAACTTTAGTGAGCATTACCTTGATATGTGTGTTTGTTACTTTATTTTATAGGCGTTTATGTCCTAATTTTATTCTTTTCTCATAATGCATGTCATATTTGTTCTTTATTGTTGATAATTTTTAGTAAAATTAACCAACAATAGAGGTTAGCATAAGGTGTGCTATTGAATATGCCTCCCTATACCCGTTTTTTTTCTCTGGATTTTGGATATATTGGGTTTTGGTTGGATCTTGCTTTGAATTTACATATTTTATTTTTGCACTTTGGTTTGTTTTAGTATCATTTTGCTATTGGATTCAAGGATGAGTTTGATCTACTTTTATGGGTGTTGGTCTAGAAGTAGATTGAGTTTTGTTATTTAGATGCATTGACTATTTAGTTACCTTGGCAACTTTCATTATAAATTATCTGAAATAAGTAGTAGAGGTTAACACCGCAACAACTATTTATTTCTTGATTAATTTATTTATATTAAAATACATATATGTATCAATGTTGCCATTTGTTGTTGCATTTTTACATTATGTGTATCAATGTATGTATAAATGTTGTTCAAGTTCTTGGTGATTCTCCATTTATTGTTATTTCCTTTACACTATATATGTATCAATGCATGTATGAACATATTGACACATACAGTTAGCTCTAGTTCACTTAGTCTTTTACTGATTTTTGAATGAAAATTAACTTGAAATTATATATAGTCTAAGAGCAAGAATAATGGGGTTCTTTGGGGAAGTAAAGTGAGTAGTTAGACAAATAACACAATAGCTTGGGGATAGCTTAATTAGAAAATAGGTGGACGTGTAGCAAAATATAACCTATAACATAGAGGCATAAGAAGGAAAAGGTTTATTTTTTCCATTTTTTTCTTATCTCTCATCAAAATTTATTAAAATATTGTTATTTAATGAACTCATAAACTCATTTACCATTATGAAGTATTTTTCTTGGTTTAGATATGACATAATATATTTATGATTAGTTAGATTGAAGAATTTGCATATTTTGGAATTTAAAAGAGTTAGAGAGTAACTTTGATGATAAGTTTGATTGGTTGTTATCTTTTATAAGTAGTGAGATGTCATGATTACACCTTACATACCCTCCACTATATTTGTGGATGCCACCCCGTGAAAATCTTACGAGTCATGTGATCTGGTTATATATGGACTAGGTTGCTTGGCGGATAGAGGTTTGTACTTTAATATATATATATATATGTTTAGATCATATTGCTTTTTATTGACCTTGTTTCAGATGGAACCATAGATAGGGATTACATGTAGTCATCTAGAGTTGTTTATCACTAATGTGCTATACCTAAATTTTTTTAGGGTGAGGTGTTTATGAGGCATTATGATCATATAGTTAGAGAGTTGATGGTTATGAATGACTACTAAAGGTTTTATCATAGCTTACCTACGAGTGTCTGCGTTGATAACCCTATTGTTTCCATTAGGGTAGATGAACTCTCTAATACAGTAAGGGATAATATGATAATTCAAGATAAGGGAACTTTGAGAGTGATAGATGACTCTTTGTATGATGGTTTTTGTTAGTGTTTGGGCTATAGCATCCTTTTAATGTACATAGTGTTGTTTGTGCCTTAGGATTATTGTTAGTTTTTTAACCTTGTTTTAATCCTACAATATTTATATCATTTATAGTTTTAACCCTTATATGATGTTTTATGTGTATATATATGTACTTAGAGACATGTAAGCTTTCTTGCGTGTTACATTAACCTAAAATTAATCCTGAATATTTTTGGAATGGTTTGTTTATATGGTACATGATTTAGTATAAGTGTTGATTTAATTGTAGTAAGACCTCACTATCCACTGAATAACCCAATACTTAAGACATATATGAATTGTTCCTTAGCATAAATGGTTTGTGCATTCTTTTTTAAAGATCACTATGTTGTAATTTTTGTTTTTTACAGGATACATATATGTTAGGTTTTCCATATTTGATTCAAATCTCAAGATCCTTGCAATTATTATGAATAAATTAACCAAGATAGGACATACCTCTTATTGCATGATAGAATGTGGCGGAATTGTGTGCCAACTATCATGCCTTAACTAATGTCCACATGAACACATTCAATCTAATACCTAGTATGCTAGAACTAATAAAATTATTTCTCTCTCTAGATTAGTTGAGGATGCAATATTAGAAAAAAAAATTATGCATCTATAACCCCAATGTTTCTCTATCTTTCATAAAAGAGATAAGGCTGCTTAAAACCCTATATAATCTTGTATTGGATAGATCCAATGGGTTTGGAGTAGATCAAACATTTTAGTCTAATTAAGTTAAATATATCTTGTTTTAGTGTGTGATCTTATATGTTCATCCAACATTGGTCGTAGGCCTAAAACATCCCTTTTGTCCTACAAGTCATTAACAACCCTCTTAGAAGACATTATGTCTGCCCAAGTTATATGAAGATCAGATGTCCGACAAGGCATATCTCCAATAATCTCCCACATGCATCGGAACAAATCAATATAGCCCTTTAGCCACATAATATCACAATCAAACATAAGGCAGGAATTGTATAATCCTTATCTAGTTTAATTATATGTTTCTTGATTCCATAGTAAGATTAACTAAACAAATGACTAAATTTCAATTCGTTTAAGTCGGACCATACATTTATAAGTCTAATTAATCAAGGATCTCAATGATATATTTCTCTCATTATATGAGAGGGGTTAATTCCATCTTGTTCACTAATATTCCTCAACATGGTTTATAGCATGTTGGATAAATACCTGTATAATCACCCGTCTAAAAGGTGTTGTGAGGTAATGTCAAAACAATCTAATCATCATGTAAGAGACTATAGCAAATTCATGTCGAATGACCATTATCTAAGTTGATATGAGAACTACTAATGACATGTATATAATAACCTTACAATGTTCTCATGGCTGGTTAATCCAATACAATGTTCTCTAACACATATCTATGTTATAAACTCAATATCATGTATTCATGACCTATGAAACTTGGTCATTAATTAGTCCACATATTATTAGCCCCCATAGCTAATGATGATATACTAGGGACCATTCAAAATAATTACACCATGTGAATGATATAGTTCCACAACTAGATCACTTATTTGATGTTCTATCATAGGATATAAAGCATTCACAGGACTATAAATAATTTAATCACAAAATATAAATAAAAGAAAACAACAGATGTTTTTATTATTAATGAACATGAACGATAAAAAAAACACATAACTATATTAATAGTACATGAATAGCTAGTGTATGTACCTAACACCAAATGCCTTAGGGTGGCGGTCATACTTAGTTTATAGGAGATGCTTAGTAAACGAATCAACAATATTTATGTTGATACTTTGCACAATCTCACATCAGCTATTTTGACTATGTCTTGAATTAGGTGATATTTCCTATGTAACACCTCAAAATTTACACAATTTTTTTTTTAAAAGCAATACTCATAAATTAAAACCGTAAATTCTGGGGATGTTACCGCCACACTTAGTACCAGACCAGTTTACTTCTACCGTTCTGGTACCAAGTGCTAAGGCTAAGAAAACATTATCAGTAATACCATACAAATTCAAATTTATGAAAACAGAAATCAGAGTACGTATAAGTCTTACAAAATTTGAAATACCGGCTATTGTTTTTCCAGATAATAACTAAACAACCTTAGTAAAATTGTTTCGACAATTCAAACATAATAAAAGATAACATGAATCATAAATTTAAAAAGGATAATGGCCACGTCACTCTAAAGATTGATCCAGCCCAGCTATCACTCTGCCCCTCCTGATGTCCCGTAGACATCGATAGCATCAAAGTAAGTATCTCCTACCTGCAACAAATTGGACGGACCTTCTGCTCGTGGGAATGAGCAGCACCCATGAAACGGGTGATCAGTACGCTACGTACCGAGTAAGGTAACCGAATACTAAGGCCGGCATATAACACATTAATTCATGTAGGATAATGATCACATACAATTATAACCCACACATATGATACATAGAAGCATAAAGTGAAATCCATAACTTATAATCAACAGTCCACACATAAGGCCCAAAAGGTCCGGATTAACCATTTAATCTTTCTTTTATCAAAAGTCAATTCACACCATGCCTTTTATCAATCCATGAGAAAACAGGAACACCCCACTATTGTAACCGGTGGGCCGGACACACATAGGGTAAAACCCTAACCACTATTCCTGACCGGTGGATCGGTCTGGTTCCTGCTCGCATCATATCCATGCGAAGACAGGAACACCCCACTATTATAATCGGTGGGCTGGACACACATAGGGTAAAACCCTAACCACTATTCCTGACCGGTGGATCGGTCTGGTTCCTGCTCGCATGGTGTTTCGCTGTAAGTAATTTATGTCTTTTAAGAGCTTTAACAATTCTGGTTTGTATTTATTGAGCTCGAGTCACCCCACTATTATTGCCGGTGGGCCGGTCACACATAGGACCTCATGTCCTAACCACTATTATTACCGGTGGATCGGTCACATATAGGGTAAAACCCTAACCACTATTCCTGACCAGTGGATCGGTCTGGACCCGGCTCAATAATCTTCCACTTTAAAAGATTAATGTCTTAAGTATTTTAATCATAACATTAACCACTCACAAACATTTGCCCAGACATGCATGACTAACTCCATGCAAACCTTAACTCATCGTAACCCACACTTCCATGCAACCCTAGCTCCCATGTAAACCCTAACTCCACGTAGACATATTTCCATGCAAACCCTAATCCACATGCAAACCCTAGTTTCACGTAGACCACACTTCCATGCAAACCCTAATTCATATGCAAACCCTAGCTCCACGTAGACATGCTTCCATGAAAGTCCCAACCTCAGGTCAATTTATGCAAACCCTAACATCATACCATTTCATGCAAACCCTAACATCATGTCATTTCATGCAAACCCTAACATCATACCATTTCATGCAAACCCCAACTCCTTGCCATCCCATGCAAACCCTAACTCCCTATCATTCCATGCAAACCCTAGCACCACGCCATTTTATGCAAAACCCTAACACATATCTCAAGTCATATCATACATTAATGACATAAACATATGCATAATTCTCATGCCACAGTATATTCGCAACAACATACTTCCATTCCACAATCATGCCACATGCGCAATAATTAGTAATAACGAACATAAAATACATGGCATATCAAACACATAGTGCATGCAAACACATAAATGGCCTTAGTAGACCCTTACCTAAAACGTCACCGGTCTTGGTGCACGCTCCTATTCCACTTGAGGGATTTGATTGGGTTCGCCTATTATATCAAAACATACTATGATTAGACCTTCTTATATAATTATAACTTATTTCGAGGTTTGGTTTTAGGATGACATTTTACTATTCAATAATTAACTATAGGAATTAATATAACTAATTCACTTATTTTCTTTTGAAAAGGTGATAAACTAAGGTTTCTACCCTTATCCCAAAATAGATTTAATAATATCATAACTATGATGGTGATAATAATAACAATAATAAGAATAATATTAATATAAATAAAGTATAATAATATTAATGATACTTTTTATAAATAGAATATTAGATATTAATGATATCAAAATTATTAAAATTAAAAGTTGGATTTCTAACCATCCCACAATGATAAAAAATAATACTATTCAGAATTTTGATAATAAAATTAATAATGTATATATACTTATATTATATTTTAATAAAGGTAATAATGATAATATAATTAAAATAATGTTAAAAAATGTTAATAATGTTAATAAAATTAATAAATGCGAGGCCTAATTAAAATTTAAGGCCTCTGTTCTTCTAGTAATAATCACAGTATCAACCAAATAATTATACTAATAATAATATTATTATTAATATTATTAATAATAACATCAATTATGTAAAAATCCAAGTAAATAGGTAAAGGCCGAGATAATTATTGTATCTTACTCAATAATACTCCCAGACCTGTAACCAAAATTTAGAAATTAGAATACAGTCAATATTACTACTAATAATAATTATAATAATAATAATTAAAGTTGAATTAATACTAAAATTTTGGCTAAAATTAGAATAATAATAAATAATTCGAAACTAAGTATTTAAAATGTCTATGGCATCACCTTGAGTTGGAGGATGTAGGTGGAACCGGTGGTGGTTCCCGAAGGTGGCCGGAAAATGGGTCTAAGGGGGTTAAAAATTAGGAAAATAGGTAATGGAGAGGAAGAAAATTAAAATAATTATATGGGGCTGTAGAGGATAATTATTAGGAGTTAATAGTAGGTTTAATAGGTGTTAGAAGTGGCGGATGTGGTGGTGGACGGTGGTTCACTGTCTCGGGGTCAAGATTCTTGTCGAATCAACTAGCCAACTTTGGATGATTATAGAAACTTGTACAAGATGAATTGAAGGTTTTGGTTAGTTTAGTTAATTAGAGGGTATTTTAGGGAAGAGATTGAGAGCAAGAAGAGGCGTTGAAGTTGGCCAGAGGAGGAGAAATAGTCGTCTAAAGTTGCGGTGGCGCACCGATGGTATTTAGGGTTTTCGGGAAAAGAAAGCTCGATTTCGAGCCATACGAGGGGTATTTATAATAGTGGAGGGTAGGCTCGAGTTGTGGAGGTTACCAGAAGATCAATTATGGTGATAAGATGGGTTAGTTTCGCTGTTGGTCAGGCGGCAAAATTTCAAAATTTTTCCCGACCTTCGAGAGGGAAATGGGGGCAAACGTGGAGAAGAAATGGAGTTTGGAACAATTCAAATGAACGGGCATGTCGAGAGGAAGAAAACCACGTGTGGCCGGCGGCGCCATTTTCGGGGAAGGAGGGAGGTGGGTGGTTATGGCGTCGGGCGGGAGGAGGAAGAAGAAGATGGGGGAGGCTGGCCGGCCGGTTCGCGGGGGAGAAAAGAAGGAAAAAGGGGGAGACCGAGCGGTTCGGCACAAAGGTAAAAATGTCATAAATGAAACGACGAGTTTTGATGTAAAAAGGATTGAAGAACGGCGTTCCGTTCTGCCGTGCAACGGTAATAAAGAATGAAGCAAGACGCAGCGTTCAAGAGAAATAAGAAGTGAAACGCGGTGTGGAGAGAGGGGGGGCGGCGACGACGCGCGGGCTGGGCCGCGCCGAAGAGAAAGGAAAGAAAAATAAGAATTGGGCCGCGCAACAGGCCCAATTCGGTGAAGAAGAAGAAAAAGAAAGAAAAGGAAAGAAAAAGGAAAAGGAAGAAAAGAAAAGGAAAAAGGGAAAAAGGAAAAGAGAAAAAATTTAGGTTGGGTCAAATTAAGTAAATCTGAATATTTAGGATATTTAAAATTAATAATATTTAAATAAAATAAATTTTAAATCCCTTTTTAGGCTAAAATAGGATTTTTAAAGGATTTTTCCAAAATTCCATTTTAATATAATAATCACTCAAATTTTATTTAATTTAATTATTTATAAAATTAAAATTAATTTGAAATTATTTTATCTTTCTTAATTTGAATAAAATAAATTATTTAAATAAATTTCCAAATTAAAATCTTTAATTAGATAATATGCCCAAATTTCCTTTACCTAACATATTTATAAAATTTCTTGTTAATTTGCCCTACTAAATTTCCTTTTATTTTAGTAAAAATAATTTACTAAATTAAATTTTCAAATAAAACCTTATTTAAATATAAACTTTAAAATTAGAAAATTTCAGGGTATTTCATCCTAAGTATATGCTTGGTTTGTTGATGAGACCTTGGTGCCTTTGAAACTGTAATAAATCCATTATTATCATAACAAAGATCAAATGGAAAGGAAATATGTGGGATTACTCCAGGTAGGATGATGAAATTCCTAATTCATACACCTCCCTTTGCTACTTTAGGAGCATCAATGTACTCAGCTTCAGTTGTAGAATCAACAATTGTGTTATGCTTGGAACTCTTTTAGCTCACGTGTAACACCCCCAGAATTCACTCCTGAAAAAAAAAATTTATTTGAAAGATAAAGCGGAAGCTAGGAGAGAATTTGGGGAATGTTACCGCCACATCTAACACAAGATAAATGTCCACCATCTATCTTATGCTAGATGCAAGGCTAAAACCTGTCAAATAAAACTTCAAACATCAATGCCGTAAGGATAAACTCCCACAAGGAGATATCCACAGGCAGATGGCAAGTGAATCAATTCACTAAATAAATCATCGCTGAATCAATTAGCGGAACCTGTGAAATAAATCCGAATTTTAAAAGCTTATCAGAGTACGATAAATTAAAAGTTAATTACAATACCCTTGAATTTTAAATACAATACTTGAGAATTCCAAATGCAAATACAGTTAAATAAGACAAATCCCGATATATCAAATTTCGGATTGCCTACTCTCTCAAGCCAAGCCTTCCACCCAAAAACAATATCTGAACTCAAACCTGCACAAGAAGTCTGCTCCCCACCATCAGTGGATCATCACAGGACCCATTCAATCAAGGTAGCATCAGTACGGGTCCGGTACTGAGTAAATCAATACTACCAAACTCATGGAAGGAAGCATAAAACACATAAGATATGAAAGACTCTAGCTTACAATTCTCATGCTCAATTATACAAGCATTACATACAACAAAACACAGGATCACGGATTCATACTTATTATTACATTACGAGGCATAACAACACATAAGATATAAGGGTACAAGAAATCACGATCGCATGCTAAACAACATCAATCCAACGATCTGATAATAATCACTATTACATCTGATTTTATTTATTTACGATGAGTTCAGGGACCCCACTATTCTTAAACCGGTGGAACGGTCTGAAGCACCTCTCGGGGACAACACACCCGAGCCACTATTATCATCCGGTGGAACGGATCCTACACCTCTCAGGGCAAAACGCTCCTGAGCCACTATTCTGAACCGGTGGAACGGCTTGAAGCACCTCTCGGGGACAACACACCCGAGCCACTATTATCATCCGGTGGAACGGATCCTACACCTGGTCCTGACTCACGTAATCTTCCACTTTAAATAATTAATGTCTTATCCATTACTTAACTCATATCATATTCTTATTCACGTTGAGTATAGGGCCCCACTATTCTTAATCCGGTGGAACAGACTGAAGCACCTCTCAGGGACAAGTCACCTGAGCCACAATTATCATCCGGTGGAACGGATTCTACACCTCCCAGGGCAAAACGCTCCTGAGCCACTATTCTGAACCGGTGGAACGGCTTGAATCACCTCTCGGGGACAACACACCCGAGCCACTATTATCGTCCGGTGGAACGGACCCTACACCTCGGCCCAACTCACGTGATCTTTCACTTTAAATAATTAGTATCTTATTCAATGATTTTAACCGACCGTAAAATAGGCCCACATAAATAATTCCATGGCATAAGAATACAGCATAGGGTATCATATAATTTCAATCAATATTCAACCATTCAAATAATCAAATACATACCATATCCAATGTCATATTAACACACATTTGCATTAAGGCTATAAACTTGTACATACATGCAATTACCACACAGAATACAACATCCACTTGACATAATTAATTAATCGATAGGCATACTTATCACCTTTCACTTCAAGTAGACATACATCCAAATTCAGCCATAAATAAAGGTAAGTAATGACTTACCTCAATCCGAAGCTAGCTAAGCAAATTGAGAATGAGAGAGAGCTATCGAAGGCTCAACAATCCACGAGAAAGTTTTCCTAGATCGCCGATAGAAATCGGAACTAGGTTAGAAACTATCTTATCGATTAATAATTCACATATTATAATTAAATAAATACAAACGAATACGAATGATCTTTCTTGGAAAACGTGTCCAAAACTTAGGACTCAAGAGCATAGCTCTATTAAGATTTAAGACTAAAATATAAATCAAATGATTTAAAACCCAAAGACAGAAATCGATTAGATAAAAGACACACAGCAAAATCAATTTATAAAACAATCCCCGAAGATTAGGGTTTTAAAGCCTACGACACAAACTTGGATAATTCAAATCAATTAATTCCAATTAAAGGTATTAGAATACAATTAGGATCATTTCAACTATTTCTACAAATTTAATTTTAGAAAAACAATTATACAAATAACCAATTTCATAATCTCACTTGAAATCTAGGGTTTTAGGCCCGAAAATGCGATTCGGTTGAATTCTATTAATTTAATTAAATTGAATGTTTAGAAATGCAATTAAACACATTTTACAACATATCAAATAATCAATTGATCAAAACCGCTAAAAGAAAATACCCAATTTAACACAATTAGGGTTTTTGAGCCCGTAACGCAAATTCGATCAATTCTTGCTAAAATATATAAATTGACGGTTCGGAAATGTAATTAAATATATTCTAATGTAAATTATATAGTCAATTAAATAAAACAACACGATTACATAATCCGATTTAGTCCCGTAAGAGTTTTGACCTAAAAATCCAATTCCGATTAATTACGTACCATTTTCCCAAATCAACACTTCTGATATGAAATTAAATACATTTCAAACGATATTGTAAAATCAATTGAGAGGAACGACTCAATTACGCAACCCAATTTCAATACACACGAATTTTGACCTAGAAATCAAATTCCGATTGATTCCGTATAAATTTCTCAAATTGACGGTTCCGACATGAAATTAAATACATTTAAAAACATATTGTATAATCAATTTATCCAAAATCGCCAAATTGGACGGATCCGAAAAATTTGGGCATAACCCGGCCTAAAATTCAATTTCCCAAATTTTCAACACAAACCATACAATTAACATATCCCAATCAATCTTACAGCACATATATACATAATACAACAATTAATTTAGCTTATCACAAGCTAAATCACACTCAATTAATCAAATTAATATTAGGGTTTTCGGAAATTTATACCAAACGAAAATCAACGAATCGGGACAATGGAAGGCCGGAGGAGCTTCGTCGGGGACCGGAGACTGCTCGCCGGTGGTCAGAGAGGCTCGCCGGTGACCGGCGGCGGCTCGTCACTGCTGCTGCTGCTCCCCGCGCGCAGTTGCTGTGGTGGCTCTGCTTCTGCTGCGGCTGCTGCTGCTTTCGGTGGCTGCTGCAGTGGCGTCTTCGGTGCCTGTCGATCGGTGGGCTGGCGGGAGCAAGGAGGAGCTGGGGAGAAGAAGGCTGGGGCTGTGGTTTCTGGCGCAGAGCAGAGAGCACGGGGAGGAGAGAATGGGAGAAGAGAAGAGAAAGGGAAAGAAGAGGGGGGTCCGGTCGGGGTAGGGCTCTTTTTTTTTTTTTTTTTTTTTTTTTTTTTTTTATACAAATACACACATATAAATAAATACTAACATCTAAAAATATTGTTGGAAAAATTTATCTAAAATTTATTTAACGAAAAATCATTTCGTAAGGTTCCGAAGGCTTAAAATCAATATAAAAGCTATATACAGAATTTCAGAAGTATTTTCGGAAGAATTTACCAACGAACGTAAAAATTTATATTATTTACAGAAATAAATTATAAGACCTCGAAATAATTATTTAAAAGCGTATAATAATATATTTAAATGAAATTCTAATAAACCGAGACTAATTTAAATAATTTCTGAAATCGATTTTCCGTAAACCAAAAATAGTAAAACGGAAGAAAATTAATTCCGGAAAGAAATTTATAAATAATTTCCGAAAAACCTTTTAATTTAGAACTTCCCGAAAATATTAACGATTACCGAGAACGAATAAATTTAAAGTCGGAAATATTTTCTACGGATAAAATCATTAAAATAAATTTAACTATTTAAACAGAAATTCCATAATTTAAATAATATATCTCGTTAACGAAGTATAACTCCAAAATAAAGTCGTAATCACACGACGAAGTTGTAATCGGAAACGAATCTAAAATATTAAAAATCAAAACACGAGAAAGAATGGAAATATATATTTTTTAACCGAAAATCGAAATCATAAGAATATAATAAAATCATGGTCGTGAACGAATTCATCTAAAATGGTTCGCAACGACAACGATTAATTAAATTCAAATATGAATTCGAAAACGTCGATAAATCCATAAAACGAATCGAAATTAAAATAATTAAATATTTACATCAAATTACGCTAATAAAATCATTGGGCTTAATAAAATTAGGTTTCGAAAATACGGGGTATTACATTACTACCCCCTTAAAAAGGAACTTCGTCCCCGAAGTTCGGGAAAACCTAAGTAGCGGAAACTTGACAAAACGATTGAATAAAGCATTAACCACAATAAATAGGTTAAAAGTAAATCCGAAGAAAAGTAAAACGATGTTTTACAAAACCAAACCAAACAAAGTTGAAACAAACAAGGCATAGGAGCTAAAATAAAAGAAGGAGAATCAATGTTTAGCAAATTAAATACAATAGAATTCAAACAAGAAAGAAGGACATATTTAAAGTCAAAACAAGTTACAGAAAAATATTATTCTTTAAAATAAGGTCTTACAAAAGAATAACAAAAAGTATAACGTGAAGCTCAAATAGAATAAAGGAATGAAAATTCTAAAGATTACACAACTCTAATAACACAACCAATACATCACATGCATGTAAAATTTTTTATTTATTTTTTTTTTCAACAAGTTATCTCTATAACATCACATATGAAAACAAAGTTAACACTTGGCTCAACAACTCATAAAAAGTTCTTATACATACCAACCACATACACCTAGGTCAAAGGAGATTCTAACCCAAAACACTCCACTGACAAGCTCCCTAATCTATACTATAACCATGATAGTCTAGACACTTAAATTCGAAAATGCTACTACTATAGCAACTATAGCATTCAAAGCCCAAAATTTTTATTTATCTATTTATTTATTTATTTATTTATTTATTTATTATTTTGACTATTCGTTAATAGTTCTCCTCATACAAGACAAAAACTATTACATTATCATTCACCAACAATTAGAAAAGAAAAGATGCATATTTTACGAGGAAGGATTTTCATACATTAATGTTGAAATTACCAACATGAAATACAAAACCGAAGCAACATGTAAATGAATGCTAATTAGCAGAAAATTAAAATATATACACATAATGAAAGTCATACAAAATTATTAAAGTCACTAGAGCAATTTGGGCACCCTACACACTGCTTATTAAAATTAACACTTCTATCTAAACCTCAACATTATCATTATCATATTTCTAGGTTTCTCCTAATTGAAAATGACACATCTATTTAAACATCACCATCAAGGTTGCAAACCTAAGTTTCTTACAACTCCAAAAATTTAAAACAACTCAATAAAAATATATTACAATTTATGTCACATCATAATACATCCAACAATATACACCTTATGATTATCAATCCAAAAAAAACTACCGAACTAGGGTTAACCTAATGGGGTCACTACCCCCTTAAGGGCAAACTAATCACAAAACCATAATAATCACAACACATAAAATACAGAGTTAACACAAGTTAAGCATGTAAAATAATAAGTAACCATATTCAAAGACATAATTACAACAGCAAATCACAAGGCCACTTACACTACCCAATTATACTATCCTCACAAGCTAATCCGGATTTAAAATTCACTTGAAAGAAGGTAAATACATTTTCAGTTAAAACATTTAGGACCGTGAGAACCGAATCTCTAACCGAAACCCGATTCTCAACAACCAAAAGCTCTGATACCAACTTGTAACACCCCCAGAATTCACTCCTGAAAAAAAAAATTTATTTGAAAGATAAAGCGGAAGCTAGGAGAGAATTTGGGGAATGTTACCGCCACATCTAACACAAGATAAATGTCCACCATCTATCTTATGCTAGATGCAAGGCTAAAACCTGTCAAATAAAACTTCAAACATCAATGCCGTAAGGATAAACTCCCACAAGGAGATATCCACAGGCAGATGGCAAGTGAATCAATTCACTAAATAAATCATCGCTGAATCAATCAGCGGAACCTGTGAAATAAATCCGAATTTTAAAAGCTTATCAGAGTACGATAAATTAAAAGTTAATTACAATACCCTTGAATTTTAAATACAATACTTGAGAATTCCAAATGCAAATACAGTTAAATAAGACAAATCCCGATATATCAAATTTCGGATTGCCTACTCTCTCAAGCCAAGCCTTCCACCCAAAAACAATATCTGAACTCAAACCTGCACAAGAAGTCTGCTCCCCCACCATCAGTGGATCATCACAGGACCCATTCAATCAAGGTAGCATCAGTACGGGTCCGGTACTGAGTAAATCAATACTACCAAACTCATGGAAGGAAGCATAAAACACATAAGATATGAAAGACTCTAGCTTACAATTCTCATGCTCAATTATACAAGCATTACATACAACAAAACACAGGATCACGGATTCATACTTATTATTACATTACGAGGCATAACAACACATAAGATATAAGGGTACAAGAAATCACGATCGCATGCTAAACAACATCAATCCAACGATCTGATAATAATCACTATTACATCTGATTTTATTTATTTACGATGAGTTCAGGGACCCCACTATTCTTAAACCGGTGGAACGGTCTGAAGCACCTCTCGGGGACAACACACCCGAGCCACTATTATCATCCGGTGGAACGGATCCTACACCTCTCAGGGCAAAACGCTCCTGAGCCACTATTCTGAACCGGTGGAACGGCTTGAAGCACCTCTCGGGGACAACACACCCGAGCCACTATTATCATCCGGTGGAACGGATCCTACACCTGGTCCTGACTCACGTAATCTTCCACTTTAAATAATTAATGTCTTATCCATTACTTAACTCATATCATATTCTTATTCACGTTGAGTATAGGGCCCCACTATTCTTAATCCGGTGGAACAGACTGAAGCACCTCTCAGGGACAAGTCACCTGAGCCACAATTATCATCCGGTGGAACGGATTCTACACCTCCCAGGGCAAAACGCTCCTGAGCCACTATTCTGAACCGTGGAACGGCTTGAATCACCTCTCGGGGACAACACACCCGAGCCACTATTATCGTCCGGTGGAACGGACCCTACACCTCGGCCCAACTCACGTGATCTTTCACTTTAAATAATTAGTATCTTATTCAATGATTTTAACCGACCGTAAAATAGGCCCACATAAATAATTCCATGGCATAAGAATACAGCATAGGGTATCATATAATTTCAATCAATATTCAACCATTCAAATAATCAAATACATACCATATCCAATGTCATATTAACACACATTTGCATTAAGGCTATAAACTTGTACATACATGCAATTACCACACAGAACACAACATCCACTTGACATAATTAATTAATCGATAGGCATACTTATCACCTTTCACTTCAAGTAGACATACATCCAAATTCAGCCATAAATAAAGGTAAGTAATGACTTACCTCAATCCGAAGCTAGCTAAGCAAATTGAGAATGAGAGAGAGCTATCGAAGGCTCAACAATCCACGAGAAAGTTTTCCTAGATCGCCGATAGAAATCGGAACTAGGTTAGAAACTATCTTATCGATTAATAATTCACATATTATAATTAAATAAATACAAACGAATACGAATGATCTTTCTTGGAAAACGTGTCCAAAACTTAGGACTCAAGAGCATAGCTCTATTAAGATTTAAGACTAAAATATAAATCAAATGATTTAAAACCCAAAGACAGAAATCGATTAGATAAAAGACACACAGCAAAATCAATTTATAAAACAATCCCCGAAGATTAGGGTTTTAAAGCCTACGACACAAACTTGGATAATTCAAATCAATTAATTCCAATTAAAGGTATTAGAATACAATTAGGATCATTTCAACTATTTCTACAAATTTAATTTTAGAAAAACAATTATACAAATAACCAATTTCATAATCTCACTTGAAATCTAGGGTTTTAGGCCCGAAAATGCGATTCGGTTGAATTCTATTAATTTAATTAAATTGAATGTTTAGAAATGCAATTAAACACATTTTACAACATATCAAATAATCAATTGATCAAAACCGCTAAAAGAAATACCCAATTTAACACAATTAGGGTTTTTGAGCCCGTAACGCAAATTCGATCAATTCTTGCTAAAATATATAAATTGACGGTTCGGAAATGTAATTAAATATATTCTAATGTAAATTATATAGTCAATTAAATAAAACAACACGATTACATAATCCGATTTAGTCCCGTAAGAGTTTTGACCTAAAAATCCAATTCCGATTAATTACGTACCATTTTCCCAAATCAACACTTCTGATATGAAATTAAATACATTTCAAACGATATTGTAAAATCAATTGAGAGGAACGACTCAATTACGCAACCCAATTTCAATACACACGAATTTTGACCTAGAAATCAAATTCCGATTGATTCCGTATAAATTTCTCAAATTGACGGTTCCGACATGAAATTAAATACATTTAAAAACATATTGTATAATCAATTTATGCAAAATCGCCAAATTGGACGGATCCGAAAAATTTGGGCATAACCCGGCCTAAAATTCAATTTCCCAAATTTTCAACACAAACCATACAATTAACATATCCCAATCAATCTTACAGCACATATATACATAATACAACAATTAATTTAGCTTATCACAAGCTAAATCACACTCAATTAATCAAATTAATATTAGGGTTTTCGGAAATTTATACCAAACGAAAATCAACGAATCGGGACAATGGAAGGCCGGAGGAGCTTCGTCGGGGACCGGAGACTGCTCGCCGGTGGTCAGCGAGGCTCGCCGGTGACCGGGCGGCGGCTCGTCACTGCTGCTGCTGCTCCCGCGCGCAGTTGCTGTGGTGGCTCTGCTTCTGCTGCGGCTGCTGCTGCTTCGGTGGCTGCTGCAGTGGCGTCTTCGGTGCCTGTCGATCGGTGGGCTGGCGGGAGCAAGGAGGAGCTGGGGAGAAGAAGGCTGGGGCTGTGGTTTCTGGCGCAGAGCAGAGAGCACGGGGAGGAGAGAATGGGAGAAGAGAAGAGAAAGGGAAAGAAGAGGGGGGTCGGTCGGGGTAGGGCTCTTTTTTTTTTTTTTTTTTTTTTTTTTTTTTTTTTTTATACAAATACACACATATAAATAAATACTAACATCTAAAAATATTGTTGGAAAAATTTATCTAAAATTTATTTAACGAAAAATCATTTCGTAAGGTTCCGAAGGCTTAAAATCAATATAAAAGCTATATACAGAATTTCAGAAGTATTTTCGGAAGAATTTACCAACGAACGTAAAAATTTATATTATTTACAGAAATAAATTATAAGACCTCGAAATAATTATTTAAAAGCGTATAATAATATATTTAAATTAAATTCTAATAAACCGAGACTAATTTAAATAATTTCTGAAATCGATTTTCCGTAAACCAAAAATAGTAAAACGGAAGAAAATTAATTCCGGAAAGAAATTTATAAATAATTTCCGAAAAAACCTTTTAATTTAGAACTTCCCGAAAATATTAACGATTACCGAGAACGAATAAATTTAAAGTCGGAAATATTTTCTACGGATAAAATCATTAAAATAAATTTAACTATTTAAACAGAAATTCCATAATTTAAATAATATATCTCGTTAACGAAGTATAACTCCAAAATAAAGTCGTAATCACACGACGAAGTTGTAATCGGAAACGAATCTAAAATATTAAAAATCAAAACACGAGAAAGAATGGAAATATATATTTTTAACCGAAAATCGAAATCATAAGAATATAATAAAATCATGGTCGTGAACGAATTCATCTAAAATGGTTCGCAACGACAACGATTAATTAAATTCAAATATGAATTCGAAAACGTCGATAAATCCATAAAACGAATCGAAATTAAAATAATTAAATATTTACATCAAATTACGCTAATAAAATCATTGGGCTTAATAAAATTAGGTTTCGAAAATACGGGGTATTACATCACGACTCCATCATTTAAGGAAAATACATATCCTGATTGTGATTGAAAATCACCTTTGTTAGTTTGGAAGCTAACATTGGTGTAAGAATTTATAATGAGTTGTTCTTCTCCTCAATTAAAAGAAAAAATAACCGATCTTTTGTCCTTCTCAAGTACTTAAGAATGTTATTGATTTTGGTCTAATGACTTTCACTTATATTAGACTGGTATCTACTTGCCATGCTCAAAGTATATGGAAGGTCAGAATGAGTACACAGCATAATATACATAATATATCCAATAGATGATGCATATAATATTCCACGCATGTGGTCTAACTCATTCTATGTCAAAGGACACTGAGTCTTGATAAGACTTATGCCATGCGACATGGGTAGGAAACCTCTTTTGGAGTCTTATATGTTAAATATGTTTAGGACCTTGCCAACTTGAGTACGTTGGCTTAGTCTTATCAATCTCTTTGACATATCTCTAAAGATCTCAATTCCTAAAATATAGGTTGACTTACCCATGTCTTTCATTTAGAAAATTTCCCCAACTAGTTATTTATAGATAAAAGCATAAGAATATTGTTACTAATGAACAATATGTCATCCACATATAAAGCTAACAAAACTATTGCGCTCCACCTAACCTTCTTGTAAACACAAGGTTCTTCTTCATTTTAAATTAGGCCAAACTCTTTGATCACTTCATTAAAGCGAAGACTCCAACTTTGAGATGATTTCTTCAATCTATAAGTGAATTATCAAAACATGCATACATTTTCAACATTATTGGAGTGCTAAAACCACTTGGTTGTCTTATACACATATCCTTTTCCAAATTTCCATTAAGGAAGAAGGTTTTAACATCTATTTGCCAAATTTCATAGTCGTGAATCATGAAAATAACTATAATTATCTAAATGGACTTAAGCATGGTAACTGGTGAATAGATCTCATCAAAATCAATATCATGAGTTTTTTTGAAGCCTTTAGATATTAGTATCACCTTTTATGTGTGGAAATTTCCATCCATGTCTATTTTTATTTTTGAATACCTACTTGCGGTCAATGGGTTTTACTCCATCAAAGGTACAAACTTTGTTTTCATACATAGACTCATTTTAAATTTCATGGCTCTTAGTTGGTTATCAAAATTTGGGCCCATCAATGCTTATTCATAGGTAGTGGGTTTTTAATTTTCCAACAACAACACATCACATTGCTCAGTCATAAATAAGCCATATTTAGCAAGCTCATGATATACCTTACTAAACATATGAGGGGGCTCTGTTGCTAGAGATTTTTCTACAATATTCCATAGACTATGCTTGGGCTCCATCAAAATTAGAGTCTCTTGTTGTGGCTCTTGAATTTTTCTAGTTGTAACTTACTCACACTAGTTCCTTTAGAAAGAAGCTATCTTTCTAGGAAAACAACATTTCAAGTAATAAACACTTTGTTATCAAATTTAGCATATTTTAGTTAGAGTTTGTATGAAACTAGAAGCTCTACATACACTTTTCACACGAAATTTTATAAAAAGACAAGTAAGGACATTTCCCAATCCATATCTCAATTGATGTCTTTTTAATAGCTTTTGATAGAATTATGTTTAGTGTGAATGCAACTGTTTCATGAACACGCCCCAAAAGGATATAGAAAGATTTGCATGACTCATCATTGATCAAACCATGTCTAACAAAGTTTTATTTCTCCTCTTTGAAATCCCATTCTATCGCGGTATCCTAGGTGGAGTAAGTTTTGAAATGATTCTACAATTCTTATGATGATCAACAAATTATTGGCTTAAGTATTATCTTCCATGATCTGATTGAAGGACGTTTATGCTTTTACCAAGTTGATTTTGTACCTTATGAAATTCTTTGAACATTTCAAAGGATTTTTTTACTTATGTTTCATTAAATAAACATAACCATATCTACCAAATTCATCATTAGATGTAATGAAGTACTGGAAACCACCTCTAGCCATTGAAATTAATGGTCCATACAAATATGTATGTATGAGACTTTACCATTCACTTGCACTTTCACCATGACAAGTAAAAGGTACCTGGTCAGTTTTTCCAAGCAAACAAGATTAACATATTTCAAAAGATTCAAAATAAAAAGAATTTAGAAGCCCATCTTTATAGAGCTTCAACATGATTTTGTCATTTATATAGCCTAAACGACAATGCTAGAGATAGGTTAGATTCAAGTCATTAGGCTTGAGTAATTTAGCATTTATGTTATATATAAGACTATCAAGGTTTAGAACATAAATACCATTTTTCACTTGGGCACTGCTAGAAAATATTTCATTTAAATAAAAAGAACAAAAAAAATTCTATGAAAGCCATCTATGTTCAAACATGAAAGAAAAATAATATTTTTGTTAATGGAATGTAAATAATAACAATTATTTAGTTATAAAACCATGCTAAAAGGTAAATTCAAAAGAAAAAGTTCATTCAGTTAATGCGACAACCCTTGCTCCATTCCCCACATGTAGTTCCACTTCTCCTTTAGCTAATTATCTATTCCTTATGAGTGTATATACTTTTATATAAATGTGAGAACACAAGTGGTAACTAATACCTCTTCTCTCTCCTTCTAACCCATGACAACCACAATCTAGGGAGATTAGATTATGTGATCACCTTATACCTCTTTTCACTACTTTCTTATTTATGAAAATTTTCTAATTGTTGGAAGAACATATTTTCCATTTACATTATTTTTCCTTGTTTCAAGTTGGTTCCTTTACTTATCCTTCATTTTTCCTATCTCATTTCCCTTTTACAATCTTTATTTTGGTCTATACTACTTATTCTTACGTTATAGAGGATTAATATTTAGAAAGTGAAAGAAATTATTTACTTTACCTACATTTACGATCATGCACATAAGTGAAAGGGGTTGGCATGTTCTCATTATTTTATTCTCTCTCTATTTCTTCAATCATATCAATTTTTTCTCTAATATTATCATGTATTTATTGATTAAAGAGATCAAGGTGCAGTAAAAAATGAAGTACAAACTAGGAGTTTATTTCTTCTCCTTTTGCTTTGGAGCTTAGGTAAATTGGTTAGACACTTTTGATATAGAATATCTATGTAATGACTTATGTGTTTTCTTTTTATTTTAACTATATATGCATGATGAGCATGAGTTATGGTTGAGAGTTACAATACTATGTGTTAGTGATTTTGGGCTTATAATCAAGATTTAGTATGTGACTTGTTTAAGAACTTTGAGTATGCCATAAGGATTTCTAAAGAGTTTTACATGATTTTTATTTATTTTGATTTAATAGTCGAGTAGGTTTGGCATGAAAATGGAGTTAGGAGCATGATAATGGTGTTTTAGTGAATTTTTAAAAAATGTGTCGCATAAGGCATATCCTTTAGTTTTGAATTTGGTATCAAGTATGATTTATGCGATGGATGTGTTATAACATATTTTAGATGTGTTCCTACCATGTAAGCATGATGATTAGAAGTGTTTGGCTCAAAGTTGAAATGTAGGATGTGTGTATGAGTTGGTGAGTGTGGGTTTTTCATTGAAAGGAGACAACTAGTAGTGCCTAAAACTAATCAATTGGTTGGATAAGTCCATTGGTAGATTGGTTTGTACTTACCCATCCATTGGTTAGCTGACATATATATTAGTTGATCAGGACCTGCTAGTAGTTAACTAAGTAAGGTCTTCGCCAGTTGACCAGTCTTATGCCATGTTAAGTTTTTCTTATTATTTGCTTCCAATATCAATCCACTAGTTTGTATGATCAATCGATTAATTTGTTTGGGATAGTTTTGGGGTTTCTTTTAGGTTGATCTTTGGGGCTAACTTTTGGTTTATCCTTTGATTTCCATGTAAACACATAAAAAGAGAATAAATGGTGGGTTGTTATGTAATTTGAATGGCTTTATTGCATGTTTGAATAGGTTGGACCTTAAATAATATATTTATAATTAAAGTAAAATAGAAGGCTTGGGGTATGTTTTGATTATTATTAGTCCATCATTTAGTGGCTTTATTCCACCCTTTTATAAGCTGCATTAACTATCTATGTTGAGTAAGTAGGTGGTTTTAGCCCAGCTTTATGTGAGGTTTATTGACTATCTATATTAGGTTAGTTAGGGGTTTTCGTTTACCCGTGTCACCTCATGACGATCTCTAAGGTAGAGTTGCGTGTTGCATATCTTCATTGTTTGTTGATATTAACTATTTTTTTTGTTGTGCACCATTTAAGGTCTCACATCCACTATATTTAGGTTCACATATCTCTAAGAGAGTATCAATACTTAAGGATTGGGCGTTGAGTTATGTTGTTTATCTATATTTGGTTCAATGGATGGTCATCATCGACCTTTGTTTGAGAGTCATTGGCTATACATACTATGTTGTTGGTTATGTATATTAGGTTAGTTGGTGGTTTTATTTCACCTTTGATTTAGATTTGTGGTAACATGGTGGTTTTAAATGTTATATTGTTGTGAGTGCTCAAGCTTAGCTTACACATTTCATTTTCCTCATTTTGTCATTCTTAGTGTTAAATGTTGTTATATGTAATCTATGAAAGTATGTTATTATGCATATAAGATATTTTATTATATTTGTATCATGACTTGTGCATTTCATGTTGCCTCTATAGGGGAAGTGTAATACCCCATCCTAAAATCATTGTTTAAATGTGTTTAACTCATTCACAAAGGCGTGTTAAATTATTTTGTTCATAAATATTCCTATATATGTGTAAAATAATGTTTGAATGAGTTTTCGTGGTGTACTAGTCAATAGGTGTGAGCAACCAGTATACTGATTGCTAGTTCTTTAATCTTTTGTTTTCCAACAAAACTAGTTAATTGGTTTTTCAAACCAATAGGATGGTTAGGCTACGGTTTTAGTCTTTTTTTTTTTGGATCAAATGATTTCAAAACTTGATTATTTGATCATGGAACCTTTTGTGGATTGTATTTTTGTAATAGTAAGTATATTGGTATGATGTGGTATTATTTTAATTATTTTTAGGGATTCATTTAGTTTTAATTAGCGCATATATTTTTTCACCTTTTAGCTCACTTACTCTTTTATCTCACACTTTCTCTCTTCTTCTCTCTACCCACCCTACATGATTATGCATCACCATCAACATGGAAGGTTAGATCTCCTACCGTCTTAGCTAACTCTTTCCCTCTTTGCTTCCACTATTCCTTTTCCATCATTTGAAAGCCTTACACCTTGATTTCTTATACTCCACCCTCATAAAGTTAACCCACTCTCTTTTTATCCTTGTGTGTTGACATTGGGGGACTAGGTAAGGCCTCACTTCTTGATTCTTTACAACATGTCAAACCACATCGACCGCAAGTAGTTACTTGTAGTGCTTTTGGGATTGACGATTGCTGCATAGATCAATATGATCCCTTTTCGGTACACTTTTTCCTCACTCATACAATTCTTGATAAAAAAATTTTGGAGGTTACCCATCCTCATACTACTTTAAGCCAAGAATGGAGTGACGGATTCTCAAAAAGGAAGGCCTCATGGGAAGTTTCTTGGGAAGCGTATGAGTGAGGACAAAGTATGCTAGAAATGACTCATGTTGATCTATAGGGTCAATTATCAATAACAAAAAGTGCTCTAAGTAAACTAACCATAGCTAGTGTGGGGTCGGGGTGTTATATATGAGTGTTTTTTTTATCAACTCACATGCATCCCAAAATTACTCCAAATAATTGCCTACATTAAATGTGGGGTCGAAGTGTTAAAAATAGTATCATAGTGAAACTGTGACCGCGAGTTAAACTTGGATGGACTAATCAGCTACCTAGTGGGATGATTCTTGGGATGGACTATAATGAGATAGTTAGTGCTTGAGGTGTCATGAGGTGCACATTCTTTGAGTGGGGGTATATGTAATATGCCAACTTAGTGGTGGATAATGGAGGCTTAAAAGGACTGTTATGACTACTTATATTAATAAGGTACACCTTCATTTTGGAAAATCTATCATTAAATAACTCAATAGTTAAATATGCTTGATTGGGAGCAATTTAAGTGTGGGTGACCTCCGAGGAAGTTTCATGGAATGTATGTCAGTTGATAAAAAATATGCTCAAAATGAATTATGTTGATTTGTGGATTCAATCATTAATCCCAAAAGTGCTTAAAGTATCTACCCACGATTAATGTGGGGTTAGGGTGTTACACTTTGCTTTCGTTTGTTTTCTCTAAACAAAAATGGATTAAAAGGTAGGAAAACGTTTAGGATATTGTGACATTCTCCTCTTTACTCATTCAATCTTGGGTAGAGGTTAAACACCTTGCTTATTTTAACTTTTTCCTTCTTCTTTTCCATTTGTTGGGTTAATTTAGGTTGTTGTTTCTCAATTTTTAAGGTAATCAAGGATCTTATAGTTGCTTAAGTTAGAAGTTAGGTTTGGTGTTATATGTCTATCATAGATGTTATCATGATTATAAACATGTCTAGCATCTATTTATATTATTGAAAGTGTAAGTATGAGTATTATGTATAGTATGAGGTATTGAGCATAATTTAACCATTTATCCATGACATGAAGTTTGGTAAAATAATGTCAGCAATGCTGTCCAACTCTATTTCTTAGCATGATCAATGAGCCCAATGCCTTAATCATGTTCTTATATGTATTTTGATTGTATGTAAGCATGACCTTTCTTAAGTGTATGGTATGTTTTGTCAAGCATGATTACGTTGTGTAATTTGAGCATGGTAGATGTAACATGATTTATATATTATTTTACTTCCTTTGTGTTGATGAAGTGAAGCATGATTTATGGCTTTATTGTGTTCAAGTTTCAATTTTTATGTAAATATGATGGTTATTTTGATGGCTTTGGTCTATTCATGTTGAGATGTGTTAAGTTGGAAATTATCAGCATTTGATCATGTAGTTTTGGTTCATTATGGAAATATGTGGTTTAAGTTATTTCAGCCAAACTAATTGATCAAATTATCTTTCTAATTGATTGGTTTATTTATATTTAGGTTGTTTTAGCTTCTACTTAGACACATTGACTAGTTAACAAGAACATTTTATCGGTTGAGCCAACTAGTCAACTAACTGTTACATGATTTCCAAATTATTGGGTCTAGTATACCAAAATAGCCAACTAGTCCTTGTGATTAATCAACTGGTCCCACTTGTGATTCATTGTTTTGTTGTTCTTTCATAGTGATACCTTAAGGCTTTTGTGATGCTTTTCTTTCCTTATTTCTTACACATTTTTATGTGCCTAAATGTGAATAATTGAACTTAAGATGGTCTTAGTAGATTTTTGAGTTGACCTTAGTGTTGATCTTGTTTATGGTTATCTTGAATAATTGGAAATGAGTAAAAATGGCTGAGTATGGAAATTGGATTTCTTTGTGTATTATGTAATTTCTTGGTCATCTTAATAAAGTACTAATATTTAAAGTGAAAGACACAGAGATCTAAAATGATGACTATAAAGGGATCGCTACTCTAAAGACTTGGTATAACCCATAGTTTGATTTTGATTTTTACTAGCGTGCCTTAGTGCCCGAGTTATGCAACATATCTTGCTCTATTTAGCTTTGCAAACGCTTTAGAGAATATGCATAAATATAGATTAGGTGTACTTGTTCGTAGGATAATGTGTTTCCTTTGTGTGCTAGTGCGACTGCAATTGGGGTACCTTAATATCCTTGAGTTGATAGTCAATAGAATAATGTGTAGCCTTTGTGTGCCATTATGATCGGAATACCTTAGTGTCTTTAAATTTATATGATTTCCCCTCGGTCAAATTAAATATGAAAATAACTATTCTTAGTTTGAAATTATTATTGGATTGGTTTGGTAGTAGCGTTCGTTCCTATATGTGGTTCAATAGTTGCCTTTGTACCTACATTTGGATCAATTGTAGCTTTTGAGTCTATATGTGGTTCGATAGAAGCTTTCATGCTTACTTGTGGATTGGTAGTAGCCTTCTTACCTACTTTTATTTTGGTAGTAACCTTCGTGCCTACCTATAGTTTGGTAACAACTTTCGTTCCCTATTTGTGTCCAGTAATAGCCTTTGTGCTTGCATATGGTTTTATGTAATTGATTGGTATATATGTTAAGTTATGATGATATATTGTGAATGTTGTGGTTATTAGATTGAGATTGGTTCTAATAATTACTTCAAAAAAGCGTCCCTTGGATATTTAGTTGGTAAGTTTTATTATGTTCTATACGAACAGGCATGAGAAGTATATGGCCTTGGTGATATTTTTTTTATCTGATATGATTATCGTATTTTGGTCATCAAATGTATATTTTAACATTTTATATCATGTATTCCTTTGACACCTTCTATGCGTTATATGTGATATTTTTGTGTTTAATTTTCTATATTGAGTTACTCAGTATCGTTGTATTGATGGGTATCTATTTCATGGCCCCTGTTTATTCAATGGACAGTGGTGATTTTGCAAGTTAGCTTGGGTGATTATTTGAGGGATTGTATTGTGAGTTGAGAGGTAGAACTATCTAGTGTCCTACCCAATATCTTTTGATTCGAATATCCTTAGACTATTATGTCCTTTTGTATTTCCTCTCATTGGAATTTTTTAACTAATGACCATTTGTTTTATCATAATGATATTAATATACTATGTTCTCTCTATTATGGTTCTAATAATTGTGTTATTAATTTAGGCAGAGTACTATTTTAGCCTCAACACTTTGTATGAGAATGGTAGGGGAAATCAGAGTTGTACCAAGTGTTGTAGTAACGCCTTGTGTTTTTACTATTTTAGCTTATGTAATTAACTCTTTAAATAAAAATTTTAAGTCCTAAACATTAGGGTGTTATAAGTATGCACACTTAGGGTTAGGTTACCATGGTTACTTTATACCTCCTAACTCAAGAGCTATGTGTGGTGGATATAGAATATCTTAATATAAGGACCTTGGCACTAGTGTCAATTATGTGGGTGTAGTAGACTTAGAATTGAGGGCATGCCTCTTAGCTTGGGTTTATGAGTGTGGTAGATGTAGAAGATCCTAATATAAGCCCTTTGGCATAAATATATTGTGGTGGTGAAAGTAATAGTCTTACATTCATTCCCATTGATGGACTTGAGTATTTGATTACCTTGTTTACATTTGGTGCAATTGTCTAAACACCCATATTAAGATTGTTACTTTGCCTAATTTTGGTTGGCAGAGAGTATGTCTATGTTAGTGGAACCTATATTCCCTTGTATTGTTGCCATGAACTTTGTTCATAGTGGAGGATTAAGTGTTGTCGTTCAAATATCTTAAATACTTGGTTTATGTGGCCATATATTGGAATAATAATAACATGACTTATTCATGTTGAGATGCATAAGATTATCCTATATTATTGCTATTATCTCATGATTATGTGTTCAAATATCTTTATTGTGCCATGTTTAGTATGACTTCTATGTGAAGTATGAGCCTTTTTTATGCCATATGATTACCTTGCTTTACTAATACTCACCATATTGATACTACCTTGTATGGTCACTACTTATTCAACAAACAAATTATGTTTATTTGCATGGTTGATCATCTTGTTGTGAGTCTCTTTATAACCATTGCTTAAGATCTGCCAATATGTTGGGATGTTTTATTCCTTTTGGTTACTTATATTGTTTTACAAACTTTATCAAGTCATCTATCTATCTATCTATCTATCTATCTATCTATCTATCTATCTATCTATCTATCTATCTATCTATCTATCTATCTATCTATCTATCTATCTATCTATCTATCTACCTATCTACCTATGTTTGTGTGTTTCTCTCTCTCTCTTTATGTTATCTCTGATTATCTTACATAGCTTTGTAATCATTTTAGCCTTACATCAACTGACCACATTTCTCTAATGTTTGATGAAACTATTACATCCTCACTTTTATTTTTATAGCTTATGCATTGTCTTAAAACAAAAAATTTAGGTAGAGAAAAGTAGGGGTGTTGTCAATACCAAACTTTTTAGACAATCTATTGTGGGTTTATGATGACAATGAGGACTTTATCAATGATATGATGTTTATTGAATGATAGTCTATGGTTGAGACTTAGAGTAAGAGCTATCTTGTTGTAATTTTGTGGAACCTGTTGTGATTTAGATATTTTTGGACTCTTATGTCTCCTGTTCCCTATCTTTTTTTCCTTTTTTTTTATTCTGACCTTTGAGTGTGTTGTATTTTGGAAGCTTATCGCCTCTAAACATCTCTTCCCTCATTTATATTATTATCATTTATGCTCTTTGCTGAACTTGCCCTGTATTATTGTTTGAGTGAAAATTCCATCCTTGCCCTACATGAGAGGTGTAACATCTCCATTTTTATAATAATAAGTGTTTTTCAAAACATTTTATGGAAGCTAAATTGGAAATGTATAGTATTACCGTTGCGAGTTAGGCGTGGTCATCACCTAACCCAAGTCTAATATAAGACTTACAAAACAATATGAAATTAAATAAATGATCAATAAGATCTTGCAAAACTCTACAGTATCCAAAATAACATATAATACAAGATCCTAGTAATCCAAACTGCAATGCTTAATGAGCTAACCAAAGACTCAGCACTCTCAACCACATATACCCAAGCATGAGACCTACATAAGCTAAAATGGTGTGGTATTAGTATGATTAGCATACTGAGTAAGACCTAATTATATCACATATGCATGCTTCACATGAAAACATTATCACATTAAAATATGTCATTCTGATAATAGAATTTAATCACACATAAGTAAAAAGACTCCATCAATTAGAAACATTGGTTTTTTAGCTTCATCCCCAAATTTGACTAAAATCCCTAATCCACCAAATATAGCATAAACCCATGAATTTTATGAAATTAAAGTTGCTTATATGAATTAATAATATCTTACCAAAACCTAAGTTCTTAATTAGATAAAGAAATAAATAAAGATTTAAAGATTAAATTAACTCTTCTATCAAGCCTCTAAAACCCTAGAAAAACCATGAAAAGATTAGCAAAATCAATAAATAAAACACAAAATCATAGTACATTAAGTTAAAGAGGAAGAAGAAGGGAAGCTTATTTTTAAGTTTTTGGAAGAAAAACAAAGCTCATTAGTGGAGTAAAAAGAGAGATGAAGCCATGAAATGGAGAGGATATATAGGAGAGAAAACCCACAAACCAAAGTGAAAAGAATAGAATAAAAATGAACAGAAGTTGAGGAAAAAAATGGTGGAATCATGGTGGTGCAAAGTGGTGTGAACGTTGACCATGGAGGGGGAAATATGTGTCGGACAAGGGAGGAAGAATAGAGAAAATGAAGGTGAAGAAGATAAGATCAAGTGGAGGAGTTGGAAGATATCTTTAGAAGACTTAAGGAGTAGTACAAAGGGTGCAACGATAAATGTGCAGGCTATGATATTTGTGGTAAAATTACAAAGGGAGAAGGGAAGGAGGTGTCATCCAAAATTAGGACAAAAATAGAATAAAACACTTGGGAGAAGAGCAGAGAGAGAAAATTAAAGAAGAGAGAAAGACAAGACGATAAGTGTAAAGGATGGAGGGTATTTTAATAAATTCCTATTTTATGATAAATATCAAAAAAAAAAAAAAGAAGATGAGGGTGGAGCCACATGGAGTAGGGAAATAATTTCCCTAAAATCATCCATCACACAAAATAAATGAAAGGTGGAGAGAGAAGAAGAAATGAGCAGAGGAGGAAGAAAGATGAAACATCAACAAAGGTTAATATGCTATTTTTTGTTGAGGAAAAAAATCCAATTTTTGTCACTACAAGGTACAGGTAGGACACAAAATTCTAAGGTGAAAAATGATTGGATATAAACCATAATAATAAATAATTAAAGGAGGGATTATTCATCAAAATATTTGATAAAGTTTATAAGATGAAAAGTTGCATTTCATGACTTATTATTTTCAAAATTTTATGAATAAATCTAAAAAATACAAAAATAATAATATAGCATTTTGAAATCATTTTAAGCTCACTAAAACTAAAATATAGTGATCTCTAAAGTTTTATAAATTTTGGATAGCTAAAAGCATTAGTTTGAGGCTTAAAACACTAAAATAAGACTAATGGGACATAAATAATACTTTTTTTAGAGATCTCTTGTTAAAATCTTAAAATAGCCTATATCACTTAAAAAAAAAGGATTCCAAAAATGATTGAATTATAATGATGCAAAAGAAGTTTGATAACCAAAAGTAGCTTTGAAGATCTAGTAGAAACTAACTTGTAGAAAAAAGGTTAGGAGATGGAAATAAAATTTTTCAAAACAAACTAGAGTTTCCCATTTGATTAATGACATAATAAAAGCGATGGTAATAGGGTATTACAAAATACCCTGAATAGGTCTAGGTTTTTGGGAAATAGGGTATTACAAAAGTGGTGCGAAATGCCAAACTTGTACTAAAAGCGATGGTAACACCCACGATTTCATATTTTACTTTGCTGGAACATAGTTTTAAAATGAAAAAAAAATTATGAAATTTGGGGTATTACAAATCAACATGTCCTTTACAAATTATATTTCTTGGATCATTAAATAACTAGAGAAGATATATGGTGTAAAGGATTCACCAATGGATGTGTTGTGTGTTTTCTCAATTTGACCATATTTTTTATTTGTAAACTTTAGCTCAAACATTTATATAAATTTCATTCCCTGTTGTATCCGCTTGTAGTTTTTGATTCATGTCCTTGCTAGTAGTTTTATTAGCTTTTCACGAAGGATTTCTCATAGTACGTGGACATAGGTGTATTGGTCAAATTGACTAAAATAAGGACTTTAATTGTGGCAATTTGTGGAAGGGTCAGGTGTAACAACTACACATTTATTACTAAATTTTATTTATTTTAATGGAAGTGTAATAATAATGTAGTTGGGTGTTATTACCGTAATCGGTATAAGTTTGGCTTACCATGACATCCTTACATCGAATACAAGACAAACTAATTAGAGCTTCAAATGAGATAAAAAAGAATGAAGAGCTTTTGTAAAAATTAAATAAAAGTTTGGAGATTAACTCCGAGTATAATATAACAAAATACAACCAAAAGGATCCATTAGAACTAAGATTCCAAAGATATCTGGATAAAAACTAGCAACCAAATAACATGACTCTATGTCCAAGCCCGAAGATGATAAATATCACTCCTCCACAAGTAGATCATCAACAACATTAAAGTCATCCAAGCGATCATGTAATACCTCAAAAATTTTCTTAGCCTAATCTCGCATTATTAACACCCTAATTTGATTCTAATATCGAGAAATCTTGTTTTAGCCTTAACCCAATTTTTTAATCCTAAAACATTAACATAATACAAAACCTTAACCTGGATAAATTGTATTTTGTAAACCGAAATAAAAAAACCTCCAAAATTACCGCTAATCCTAACTATTTTGGCTAACCTAAAACCACCTTAACTAATCCCCAAATATTTTTCCTCTTTTCCCCTTTTCTTTTCCTTCTTTTCTTTTCTTTCTTCTCCTCCTTGCATCAACTTAGCCACAACGTTTGAAATTGTTGCAACTTGCCTTGCAAACTTGTACCCTTCTCCACTTGCACAATCTTCCATCACCTTTTCTACAGCCATCCATCATCCATCACCCTTCTTTCTCCTTCACCTTCTCCTTCTTCTTCTTCTCTTATCCTTGCCTGATCTGCACCACCACACACACACCTTTCCATTTATTTTCTTCCTTATCCTTATGCAACTTATACACACAACCATCACCATCACCTGCCATTTTCCCAACACTCAACCATCATCTCCTCTCCCACCCCTCATGCCTGACCTACACCATCACTCGTTGCATGTTCCCCTATCTTTCGTGCCCCATTTGTGCCACACACACACAGATTACACACTATCCTTCTCCCTCATTTACTTGTGTCATTTCTTGCCCAAACTTGTCTAGAACGGCCTACACGAGCATCTTTTTTATTTCTTAATTTCTTCTTCTTTTCTTTTCTCTACCTTATTTTTACCCGTGAACCACAATTTCCACCACCAACACCACCATGCACCACCACACGTTGCCCAAAGTAGGTGGGCCGACCACCCAAGGTCACCTCAACCTTCTCCTGCACCGTTGCTAGCCATCGCCAACAACTGCTACCTCTTTTCCCTTCTTCTTTCTCTTACCCACTACATTTTTAAGGAATGCGTGGCCTACGCACGGCCTCAAGCACATGCGTGCAACACTAAAATTTACTCTCGCATGCTTGTGCAACCCAGCACTGCCTATCTGTGTACCCTTGCACGCCTACATACAACCCAAATGCATGCTTGTGTGCACCTATTTTACTTGTGACATGTTTGCACAGTGATTGAGCATGACCGTGCTACTTTGCACTGCCGGGATGTGTGTAATACTTCCTCTCGGCCTGGGTGTGCACTGCATGTAGCATAGCTATGTTGCCACCCCATTTTTGACCGCGCACCCATATTTTTACCCCAAAACTTGTTCAAACACTACCAAAATTTTACCATTGCTCCACTACACATACACACATCTCAAGTCTCCATTTAACTATGGTTATTTTCATTTTTACCCTCTTTACCTTAATTCCTCCCTCAGTTATACTCTTAGAGCCTAACTGTGGTTTTTGTTATTTTTCGTAGGTGGTATGCTGATAGTCTTGAAGGAGGAAGTCTAAGATTTACATTCTTAGAGCCCAGTGTCCTAGTTGATAAGGATACTATTTGATGTTTAGGATTTTTGTATTATTTACTTGCATGGTTATGTATATTTTTTCATGATATCGTTACTATATGTCTTAATATATCATTATATGTTGATCATGATATTTTGTGATGATATTGTGATAGTATGGAGGTTATGTTATTGAAAGAAAGTAACAACGGGTGGGAGGTATCATTATGATTTTTGTTGTGATAATGACATATTTCTAGGAATATATCTCATGGCATGAAATATGGACTAAATGAGCTTGATAAATGTGCAAAGTATTTTTATAAGGTATGATGATGATTGGTAGATTTGGAAAATAATATATGTGGAAGGTACAAGATTTTTATCAAATAAAGGTTATTGTTTTTCTAAGGGTATTTTGGTCATTATGGGATAATAAGAAATTTTTTGTATTATATGTGTTAGGTGGATTAAAGTATGATAATGATATCATGAGAAATGTTTGAAAGTGTTATTGTTTGTTTGGGGTCCTTCAATAAAATAATGGTTAATTAGGGTATAATATCTTCTAACGATAATGTTATCATTCCATGTGTAAAATCTAGAGGTTATTTGGATTCTGGATATGTTATTAATGATTGACCTTATGGGGTTATTTATTGGACTTGATAATCATGTGAATTTTATGGAAGGAATTATGACTACTTATGAAATTAAGGTTTTTAGCAATTATATGAATAATTCCACCTTATGGGGTTATTTATTGGACTTGATAATCATGTGAATTTTATGGAAGGAATTATGACTACTTATGAAATTAAGGTTTTTAGCAATTATATGAATAATGCCTTGGATAAGAAAATTAACTTATGTGTATAAAGTGGGTGGTTAGACCATGCATTATGGGTATCATAATAATGATGAGATTCAAGGATGAGATAATGTAATTTGTGGTGGAATAATCAATATGGGAGAATGAATGCTAAAGGGTGTGTAATTAGGTTTTGAAAGAACTTAAGGACTTTGACCTATGTTTTGTGTTTATCTACTTTAATGTGTTCGATGCCTGAGAATTTATCTTGAATAAAGTACTAATAACTTAAAGTGAAAGAGCACGCGAGTAGGGACAAGGTGATATTATAAATATATATATCTCATTCCACTGGAAAGAATAGTGACTCGGGAGCATTGTGCCCTAAGAAGGTGATGTTTTTAATCTCCATTCCACTAGAAAAAATAGTGGCTCAGGAGCATTTTATTCCGAGAAGGTGTTTTAGTCCATTCCACTCAATTAATAATAGTGGGCCCCTACTCATCAAGAACTAACAATATGACCGTATAACCTATAGAAAAGACACTAATGACTTAAAGTGGAAGAGTACATGAGTTAGGACCAAGGTGATGTTTTTATACATCTGTCTCATTCCACCGAGGAGAATAGTGGCTCGGGAGTGTTCTATCCCAAGAAGGTGACGTTTTTAAATCCATTCTACTAGATGATAATAGTGGCTCAGGTATGTTATCCCTAAGAAGGTGTTTTAGATCGTTCCATAGGTTTAAGAATAGTGGGGTTCCTACACTCAATGTATATAAAAGAATAAAAATGGATTATATCTAATAAAGAGATTTAGATCATTATCTGTCTCATGAAATGTTTTATTTACCTGTTTGTATACCTATTATCTATTGTGAAAGGATGTGCTAATTGTATCCCTGTTTCAATGGTATTGTTCCATTACTCAGTACGTAGCGTACTGACCACCTATTTGGGTATTGCTCATTCCCACGAGTAGGAGACCCTAATTCTTATGTGCAGGTCTCAGAAGATCCCCTAGATGATTGTGCTGCCTATGATGCACTATGTGGGGATGCGTGACCTTATTCGTACTAGGTGTTGGGTGAAAAGTAATGTTATCCGGTAGTTGTATTTACCCGGTTAACTTTTTGGACTCTTGATCTATGATATCCCCTTCTTTTGTATTTTGTGTATTATAACTCATTGTTAAGCTCTAAACTCATTATTATATCATAAATATTTCTTTCATTTCTATTTTTTTTGTGTTACTTTATATGTTTTAGCCTTATAATTGATGTAAGGATGGTTAAATAAACCAGATTAATGTCAATTACGGTGGTAACCCCCAATATTTTACTTATATACTTCCACTTCAAAAATGAAAATTTTCAGTAGTAAAAATTGGGGTGTTATAGATCATCATCGACCTGCACAAGATCATTTAGGCCATCTGTCTACGGGAATAAGCAAGACCCATGAGAAGGATGATTAGTACGCTACCTACAAAGTAAGGTAACAATACATTTATAAATAAATAGGATATGTAACACTTAATGCCAAAAAGGAAAGATGAATTATATATACAATTCACACCATGAAATGTCTCACAAGAGAAACAAAAAGAGTTCTGTAATAGGCATACTTATAATCCATTTCTTTATTAGGTTGAGTTTAGGGACACCACTATTTGTAACTAGTGTAATGGTATCAATAATATACATCCTTAGGAAAAAATGTTCCCGTCCACTATTTTCATCCGGTGGAATTGATTGGTACAAACTAGGGTATATTTTTTTTGGCCACCATTCTTATCCGATGAAACATACGAGTAAAACCATTTCTGACTCATATGATATTTCACTTTAAATATTAGTGTCCTATTAAACCAATTATTATTATTTTTTCCATACAATATTACCACAAATATTCAATGCACATAAAAATACAATTGACAGATAGTTAGGTCATTCTTTAAAGGGAAGGGCTATGATAACCCTAAGAAACCCTAACTTCACAATATGAGCATAACTTCTCCTGTAATACTTATTTCATCCTTAAATTTAATACCTACTCATAAATTAATATAATTAATCTCATATCCGAAAATAAAGGTCTAAATCTAAAGTCTTGTACATGTAGTAACAAGCTTATCCCTAGAGTTACTATTCACCATTTAAGCCATTTTCTTATTTTATTACACCTATGCTATTCATAATTACCTTGAATATTTCAAGTATCATAACTAGCATATTTTAATTACATTCACATTTTAAAATAACCAAAATTTCATACTTGAACTATATTGACCAAAATGCCCTTATCTTACTGAAAGCCTTAAGTCCCATTTTAGATAACTTGTGTCTTACTTAATCATCATTTGGTCATATTACATGTGAAACAATTTATAAAACCCTCAAGGGTTATAATATAATGATTATTTTTTTATATTATCATCAAATGATCAAAATGCCTCTACGATAGCCATACAATCTCGAATTTCCACAAAACCCTAAATTTGATATCATCAAATCCCACCTTCAATTTATTACATCACCACACTACTTAATCATACTCATTTCCTATTCCCCATGCTCTACTAAAACCTTATGTCATATTACCATACTTAGGGTTTTAAGATAAAACTTATCTCATGTATGCCATATAAGATCATGTTTTCATGAAATACCTACATTTCCACATCATGTTGAAATATTATAATAACTTCATATTAACACATGAATTAAGAAATATAATAAAACTACACATGATATTACACAAAAAATACACATAGCATTCAAAAATCCCTAACTATGACATGTGTCTTTACATAAGGTGTCCCCAATGCCTCCTCTAAGATCACCTGAAAATAACCTACCACTAGTGATGTATAAGATAATGGATGAATATCTTTCATAAATGTAGGACCTTTGTGTTTCGTTTGCAGAACAACAAAGTTGATCAAAGAAGGACTAAAATTGATAGTTTGGATGATTCAAATCCAACTTTCAATTGGAATGTTTTGATCATCTCCAAGGTCAAAAGAGTTTTAAAGAGAAGTTACTAATTTCTCAATATAATAGATCCTAAAATTCACTTAATATTTATCCTGACTTGAAGAGAAAGTAGGGAGATAGATTTACCAAGAGTTCTAACTCAAAGTTTCTTTCTATTTCATTATATGATCGGTATTTTCAATTGTTCACCACCACCGAATGTACAAGGTATATATATACACATATGAGGCCAAGTCTAACCCCCATTAATTAATCCCAAATCAAATTTCCTAATTAATAAAGTGTTAAACCAACACATTCCCATTTGGTATATATAATGTGTTATAGTTATAATGAAAAGATATTACAAAGTTTACATAAAATATCAAAGCTACATAAAGCCTAATAATGATAATTCATGGAATAATCAAATAATCAAGCTTCATGTCTTGTAGCTTTATCTTCCATGCAAATTTGTAACCTTTGCATTATCATTTTCATCTATATTAGATATCATTGGTAAAGTCCTCTTCTTGCAAACATATATAGTACCTGCAAGAATCACTTAATGAAACATTATTAGGATTATTATAAAGATGTTCATGATTTTTAAGAACAATTGGTACTACTTCAAAATATGCTAACACTTACCCTTCAAGATGAGAATAATGAGATGAAGATGCTTCTGCATAAACTAGTACACAAATTGGATTAAATGACTGCCAATATAAGATGATTTTTAACAAAGTTGCCATCCAATCCATTTCCTATTAAGAAATAACACAGAAGAAGTATTTTGGTAATTTAAGTAGGATGCATACACGATGGTTTTAACTTACAATAGCTATGCATACCCTTAACGAAAGAGGTAAATAGTGGTTAAGGGTATACACAACGGTTATAAGTTAAAATCACCGTATATACCAAATAGTGTAGAAGAGAATACACGGTGGTTATAAGGTAAAACCACTGTGTATTCCCTCAATGAGAGACATAAATATCGTTAAGGAAATATACAATGGTTTTACCTTATAACCTCTGTGTATTTTCTTCTACACTATTAGGTGTACACAATGGTTATAAGTTAAAACTGCTGTGTATATCCTTCCATCCTCCTTTTTTTTTACCTCATCATTTTTTACCCTAGAACCACGTGCTTATTTTCACTTTGCATCTTGATATCTAGACAATGCCTTTTGAAGTAACAAAACTCGGTAATTGCCATTGGCTTTCTTTCTTCTCTTTGCCGGAGTTCTTGCTCATTTTTGTTCCGCTATACTTCACCACCATCACCTTTCTCTCTCTCTCTCTCTACTCACAGTATGTTCATTGTTCTTTATTTTTGCTTTTCTTTTAAGTTTAAGCATTGTGTATGAGTTTCTCTTTATTTGTGACTTTTGCATGTATTATTTCTTTTCAGTGTATTATATGTTGTGTATTTTATTATTCTTTGTTCATTATACTATATATGATGTTGTGGTGTATATCTATAGACTTTATGTTATTAGTTTTGTGTTATGTGAAGATATATTATCAAACTATATATTTTGAAAACATAGTATATAAACGAAATAGATAATAATTTTTAGAAATGTATTGTTACTAGTGAAAATATTATTGTAGTGTATATGTATTTTGGGTATATTACTGGGGTTTTTTTTCACTTAACTTGGCTATTATTGCCATATCCCCCATTTTTTTTATATTTTATGGGCCTATATATACTTATTTCTCATTAAGGATTATAAGTGGATATATGCGAGTAGGTTGTCTAGAGAATATATAGACGGTGTTCGAGATTTTATTAAGTTAGCTGTTGATAATTCAAAAGATCCTTTTGTGGATATTTTACCCATAGGTAAATTGTGGAAATATGATAAGGAGAGGGGTAAGTGAGATACGAGATCAACTCATTACCTGTGGAATATATAAGAGTTATACTAGGTGGATATGGTATGGAGAGCCACTTCTTAATAAACCTAGTATGGTTGATCACGATTTTGTTGAAGTTACTGATGATTTTTCTTACATGGAGGACCTGACCAACAATGTTGAAAAACATTTTAGAGACCATCCAAAATTTTTTGAAAAGTTGGTTAATGATTCGGAGATGCCTTTGTATAATGGATGTACTACATTTACAAAATTATTGGTCATGTTATGACTGTACAATTTAAAGGCGAGTAATGGATTCATTTCTCTTCTTGAGCTCTTGAAAGAGATGCTTCTGGAGGACAATGTGCTTCTTCCCCATACTTATAATGCTAAGAAGATTATTTGCTCTATGTGTTTGAATTATTAAAAGATTCATGATTGTCATAACAATTACATTTTTGTATCATATTGAATATGTATCATTAGATAGTTTTCCTTAGTGTCAAATGTCATGATACAAGAGGGCTAATGTTCGTAAGAAGGTGTTATGGTACTTTCCAATTATACCATGATTTTGGAGCATTTTTTGTAATGTGGAAAATGTAGAGAACCTGATAGGGCATGTGAAATGAAGGATTTATGATGACAGGCTTATGCATATGACATATTCTCCTCTATAAAAATGAGTAATTTTGTATACCCTAATGTTGGTAATGAAGCTAGAAACCTGTGGGTTGCACTCTGTTCGGACAGAATGAACCCTTTTAGTGGAAACACCAACTATAGTTTATGGCTCGTTATTCTAGTAATCTACAATCTTCCCCCATCATTATGCATGAAGAGAAAATGTATGATGCTATCCTTACTTATATCTAGTCTAAATTAGTTGGATAATGATATTGATGTTTATTTGGCTCCCCTTATTCAGGATTTAAAGTACATGTGAGATTACAGAGTTGAAGTCGTTGATGCACAGAGTTAAGAATCTTTTAGCTTGAGAGTGATGTTATTTTATACAATAAATAAATTTCCTACTTATGGTAATCTTTCCGGTTATAGTTTATATGAAAAATATTCATGCCCTATTTGTTAAGATAAGACAAACTTTCTCCAACTACCGAAGAGTAGGAATATTACTTATCTTGGATGTCACATATTATTACCTATGAATCATCATTATCATATGCAAAGAAAAGCTTTTAATGGAAACTTTGAAGAACCAAAATCTCTTTATCGTCTCATCAAATTTCAAGTATTTGATAAAGTAAAAGGCTTGAATTTTTCTTTAAAAAAAATTAAGAAAACAATCCCTTCAAGCGGGTGGAAGAAGAGGTCAATATTCTTTGACCATTCATATTATAAGCAATTACACATACAACATTTTCTTAATGTGATGCATATCGAGATAAATGTATCTTATTGTCTAATTGGAACACTTTTGAATGTACTAAAAAAATATAGAGGATGGTATTAATGCTTGGTTGGACTTAGTCGACATGAGTATAAGAATATAATTACATCTACACAAGGTTTGAAATAGAAATTTTTAACCTCCTGCATGTTATACTCTTTCCAGAAAAGAGAGGATCACTTTCTATGAGTCTTTGCACGGAGTGAAGGTTTTTGAAGGATATTCATCAAACGTCAAGAAACTTGTTTCGATAAAAATTTGAAGTTAGTGGGTATGAAATCTCATGATCATCATATTCTCATTCAAGACTTGTTGCCTATTGTAATACATTCTATCTTACCAAATCGGGTTCTAAGTGTTGCCACCAGCTTATGTTTCCTTTTCAAGTCACTATGTAGTAATGTTATTGACCCTAAAAGGTTAGAAAAGTTACATAGTGAGATTGTAACTATATTATGCCAGCTTGAGATGTATTTTCCTCTATAATTCTTTGTAATCATGATTCATTTAATGGTTCACTTGGTTAGGAAGGTTAGATTATGTGGGTAAGTTCATTTGCATTAGATATATCCATTTGAAAGGTATATGAAATTCTTAAAGGGATATGTGAGGAATCCGAACAAGCCTGAATGTTGTATTGTTGAGAGTTATCTAGTGGCGGAGGTGACATAATTTTTTTTGTGAGTTGTTACCCAATGTTAATACAATAGGCCTTCTTAAATCTTGACATTCAGGTATAGAAGAGAAAGGGAAAGGGTGCAAATGATTTTGCATGGTATCATTGATAATGATCAAATGTTTTCGCAAGCTCACCTCCATGTCCTTCACAATAGAGATGATGTTCAGCCATATGTGGATCGACAAATGGATACTTTGAGGGCTTCAAATTCATTTAGGAGTGAGAAATTGATATTATATAGATAAAATAGCTCCTTTTTGGAGTGGTTGTCATCTCAAGCATTTGAATTTGATATTGATTTGTATTGGTTGTCACACCCTCCTTATAGGGAAGTGATGCCATACAACTCATATATGATCAATGGTTGTACTTTCTTGGTAAAGGAACATGATAACAAGAGTAATATGCAAAATAGTGGTGTGAGTATAAGATCAGAAGCTTTATATATATATATATCAAGTGCCGAAGATAAAAGCCCTATTTATGCGTGAATGACATACTATGGGCTGATAGAGCGAAAATGTCTATTGGATTACATCACTTTTAGAGTTCCTTTATTCAAGTGCAAATGGGTTGACAATCAAAATGGGGTTTGCATTGAGGAAGCTGGATTTATAAGGGTGGATCTTTTAAGGCTTATTCATAAGCAATATCCATTTATATTATCCTCATAAGCAAAAAAAGTATTCTATTTTACTTATCTAGTTGATAAATAGTGGTCCATTGTATTAAATACAAAAAATATGGAAATATGACATTGTAATACCCCAAAATTTTACAAAATCTAATCTCGTATCATTAACACCTTAATCTGATTCTAATGTCAAGAAAATTATTATTTTAACCTTATCCAAATTCCTTAATCCCAAAGTCTTAACCTAATCTAAATCTTTGACTCGGATAAATTTTTTTTCGTAACCCAATCTTAATTCTAGTAAATTTATACCACTAATCCTACCTATTTTAGCTAATCAAAAATTTATCTAAAACTAACCCCAACTTTTTTCCTTTTTCCTTTTTCCTTTCTCCTTTTCCTTTCTCCTACCTCCTGCCTCCTTTCTACTGTAATACTTGACTTATTTTCTTACCCTTGTAAAGCATAACCATCACATTCCTCATGTAGCTATAACCATCACCATTTCCATGCAACCATCATCATCATTGACTTTTGCTACATGGTTATCCATGATCCTCATGCTACTGCCCTACCATTTTTCATGCAACACACAAACATCACTCTCAACCATCCTCTCCCATCTCTTTGTTGGATTCTTGCTCCACTCCTCCTACTGCCACTATCTTTCTTCACCATTAGCATCATCATCCTCTACCTCCCGTTGCACATCCTGTTCGCACACCACCATGCACTCACATATATATTCTACTCATCTCTCTCTTTCTTCCTCAATTTGTTTGCCATTTATTACCCAAAATTTTCTGTCAGACACCACATGCCGACCCAACTTCCTTCTCCCTTGTGCTGCTACCCTATTTTCTATCGCACGCTGCCCTATCACCATTGTGCACCACCACAACCACCAAGCACCACCCAAAGCTTGATGGATCAACCACTAAGACCACCCCATCACCCCTTCGTCATTGCCAATCATCGCCATCGACTGCCGTCATTTTCTCCTCTTCTTTTCCTCTCGTATATAGCATTTTTGTGAGGCACACAACTTGCGCACGACCATGCACCTCTATTTTTCTTTACCGTATACCTCTGAAAACCAGGGTAGTTTACCCGTGCACCCTAACATGGCTCACACACTTCCTCCGCACACCCATGCATCCTTTTTTGTTATTACTTGTGTAATCCATTTCTCGAGCATGGCTATGCCTCTTTGCACAGCTTGCCCGTGCAGGATCCTAGCTCTCGGCTTGGGTGTGCATCGCCTACCGCACGCCTGTGTAGTCCCCTCTTTTTAGCTATGCACCCTCTTTTTCACCCTTATACACACCCAAACACCACAAAAATTTCACCATAGCACCACCATATATTCTACCACACTTCCACACAACTCAACCTTCCCTTTGACTTTGGTTAAATCCTTTTTTACCCTCCTTTGCCATAACTTTTCCCTCGGTTATAATCTTCAAGTCTAATTATGTTTTATCTTATTTTTCATAGGTATTTTTTTGATAATCTCGAAGGAGAAGGTTTAGGATTTATGTGCATAGAGCCTAGTATCTGTTGGTAATGATACATGTCGTAGTTAGGACATTACTTGTATGTGTATGTGTTGTTATATTGGACATGTTATATGATTAACGTTATTCCGTGATATGATAATTGAGAAATAAGATTGTGGAAGTATGCTTTTGGTAATGTTGAATAGGGTATCTATACAAATAAGTGAAGATTTATGTTCTGAATGAATATTAGAGATTTATATGTGTTAGTATTAAGATTTATTGGACGTTGGGAAAATATGAGCATTTTAACTACCTAAGGGTATTATGGTTATTTGAGGATAATCAAGTTGTCGTAATTATATTATTCATGTTTATGTCTTGTATATTTATATGGGTGCTGCTTGATAATCTTGAATACATAATCAAATCTAATAGGATATTAATAATATAAAGTGAAAGATTACGTGAGTTGGCCTGAGGTGTTTATATGAGTCCATTCCACCTGAAAATAATAGTGGTTTAGGTGTCTTGTTTTGAGAAGTGTATCAGTCCGTTCGACCATATTAAGAATACTGGGCCCCATAATCAATGTGAATAAATATATAATTAAAAGATAAAATATTAATGGAAAGATACTAATCATATAAAATAAAAGGCTATGGCGGTAACACCCAACTATTTGATTATATGCTTCCACTTGAAAAGAAAATATATGGTTCTTAAAAGCTGGGGTGTTACAGACATACAAGGAGAAAATGTTTTGACTACTAACTTACCTTTCTTGTCCAACCATGATGACGTTACCAATGTTCTATATATGCAATATGATCATGAAGAAGGGTTCTATGTACTTAAATTAGAGTTTTTGCACAAAGAGGGCACACACCACATATTATAATGTTATAGATGAAATGTTTTATTACTTCCTATGAGTTGTTTAGTTTAATTTTGTGCATACATTTTTTTTATTAACTATATCATATTACATATAAATTACTTCTTAATATATATTTTTTGTTTTTTAATCCAAGTATAGATTCGCTACTTTGAGATGGCATACATGCTTAGGAGGTTGGAAAAACACAAAGTGGGGGAGAACTAAATTGACACAAATTGCTAGAAACAGAGAAAGGGAAATTGTGCTTAATGTTGATTTGATTAATGTGGGTATCCAATTGGTGAGAGTAGGAATTTATTCATTGATTATTGTAACTATAGAGCTCATGTGTATATCCCCATCACTTATGATACTTGGAGAGAAGTCCCAAGAGAGTTGAAGGATAGGGTATGAGATGACACTATGGTATTTAATAGATATGACTTATTTTTTTTTGTTATTACCATATGATAATTTAATCAAATGCATACTAATTGATTTGGTTTTAATTATTGTATCAAGGATTTTATCTTGGACAACAACATAAAAAACTTGTTATGAGTCGAGCTACAAAGTCGTAGAAAGATTGGAAGTCATGGATGGCCAAAAACCATATATATGCAGCTCATCATACTATCATGTCTACGCTCCTAGATATCTATAGTGATATGATCACTCTCGACCAATGGAGGGAATTCTATTTATGGAGAACTTTAGAGGAAGATGAAGTACATACGAATATATTATTATTAACTTTCTAATGTAACTAGAGTGTAATTAGGTTACAATTCAAACTAACATCATCTATGTAATTTGTCTTGAATAGGAAAAAAGTACAAAAAATAGTGTTAATGCAAAGAAGAACATTTACGCTCACAAGATAAGGCGTAGAGGCAACAATGTAGCTAAAGAAACCTTGGTATGAAAATAAGTATTTTTATGATCTAATATTGTTACTAAGTATTTTTACTTGATGTTATTCTTTTATGATCTAATGCTATTACTAAGTATTTTTACTTGATCCAATTGGAGAAAAAAATTATGGAGGAAGTAGAGCTTACCTAGACCCAATATGTACCCCTAGAGTGAGCTAATGTTTGGTTATATGATAGATTAAAGAATGAAAAGCCATCTAACAAACCAACTCAGTAGATGGTTGATAAAATTATAACACAACATTTAATTATACTTTTTTTAATATGGTTACTTATCCCTAACTATTTTTTTGTCTTTAAATAGTTAGGTTTGATAAAGGACTATTCGGTCTGTGCTTTTGATAAATAAGGTCCAAATGACATTTTGACACACTCTTTGGGCACTCTAGAGCATGGTCAACGATATAGGACATATAATTACAAGTTTAACCTATCTAAGGCATTTGGACATCACCTTAGTTCTCACCCTTCAACGAAAAAATGTGAACAAATGGAGAAAGGAATTATAGCATTAAGGGAATCCCAAAAATTAATCCTTAGAAGGTTGGATAGTATGTCCTCAAGTTCATAATTTTTAGTTCAACCCTCCACATCTAGTGTCCCTAGACCCTTTTTGAAAATTAATGAGGTAATATACTACACTAAACTCTATGTACTTAAATGTTTTTTTTTTTACCATAACTTGAATCTTTTAATTTTTATTTACTGCAGGGTCAGTATCCTTGTGACTTGTAATTCATAGATGATGGGCTTATTGTAGCAAATGCTACTAATTTTATTGAGTCCAACTCAACCCTTCATACTCGGTCATTGAGGGTTAATAAAGTTTGGGTCTTAATTCATAGTGTCTTTGAGTCATACTTAATGGAGTTAGTGCCACTTGATGTGGCCTATAAATGCGATGAAGAGGATATTCCCGTACTATGCTTACGAGTCAAGCAATTCGTTAGATGGATGAGTAACTTTGTAATTATCAAGGATGAGGTAATCTAAAGTTTTTAACTTTATATTAAATTCTTGTTACTTAAGTGATAATATACAATATAATAATTATTTCATTGACATTATCTTACTTAGGGTGGTCATCTTCTTGAAAAACATATTAGTAAAAGGTCCAAAAAAGATATGGAGTATGTAGACGTCCGAAAAGCCTTGGAAATGAAAACAATAATAAAGCGTCATGACCTATCACGTCAATTTAGGTTGTATTTAGACATGGTGCTTTCATTAGATGATAATTCTATTAGGATTTCTCTTCTAGTTGATTTACACATGAAATCATAAGATGTGAGTATTTGGATTGGGGTAGAGGACATCTTACATTTCTTACATGATAAAATGTTACAATGTCAACATATTATTGTATATATGAGGTAATTTAAATCCTTTCAAGTTTAACCTTATTTTAATTATTAGCGGGATGGTGATGTTAATACTAAATTTTTCTTTCTTTCATGGTTATAGGTTCCTGAAAGATAATTTATTATCTGATACCTTGGACATGTTTGTTATATATAGATTTCTATGCTTAGACATAATCTCAAATGAAAATGATAATATGAAACGTGCTCCATATGTAGTTAACTCGATGAAGATGGATCCACAGTCCCTTTCTTTAGCTCCATTTTCCTTTAACATGCATTGGGTACTAGTGATATTATAGCCATCTTTAGGGACCACATATTGGATGGATTCAATTGATGGTGATCCTCATTCTAATCCAAAATTTCATGTAGAAAAGTATTTACATATATATATAATGATATTAATTAGAATCACACACACACATAGAATTTTTTTTAATATATATATACTACATTAATTAAGTCCTTCAAGACTTATTTTGGGCCACAGAAGAAGGGAAGGGCACTATCGCCCCGTTTCTCTTGGAAAAAAATTAAGGCTTGTAGTTTTTATGTCATTTAAGAATTATTGTCATTTAATATTAAGTATTTAGTATGAGAAAATAATAAGATAATGCAGTTAATATTCTTTTTAGTGTCCACAGCAACAAGATAGTGCAATTTGTGGATATTATGTTATGATTTTTTTGATGGAAATCATTTGCAAACATTGAACAGGGTAAGGAGAAGTTTACATTTACTTTGTTTATTTCATATTAATTATATTTATCTATGTACATTGATACTAACATGATATTTTCCATCTTTTGTGGGTGTATCAATATCATGACCTTCTCAATAATCAAAATAACAAGATTAATGAAATTAGAAAGAAATAGTAAGATTCTATTACATGTTTTTATGATGATTATGCGTAGAATCATGTACAACTTTAACTTTTTGTACATAGAGTATAAATATGAATGAAAAAGAATTTTGTATCAGGCTTTGTATGCAAAGTATATAATTATTTATTATGGTTTTTGTTGTTTTAGATGAGGCAAATATTTATGATGTTGATGAAAATATCATTGAAACATATGCAGGTTTTTTGTAGAAAAAAATGTGGTAGGGCAATGATAGTAGTATTCTTAAAAAAAATATTAGGAATACATGATAATTATACTTAAAATCCATTGGGTTTACCACAAAATAGACAATACATGGCAGTTGGGATGACCCAACCATCGTATATTATAACGAGATAGAAAATACACTAGGGTTTTGTGTCCCAACCACCCTCTATGGCATGCGTATACACGATAATTGGGACATAGAACTGCCTTGTTTTTTCTATTTAGCTTTTGGTGTACATGATGGTTTTTAAGTATAACCATTGTATATTTGTCCACTCAATGGTCTAACTAGGTGTTGTTTAAAGTATACACAATGGGTTTGATTTATAACCATTGTGTATATTAAATATACACAACTGCATTTTAATTAAATTATGATTTTTGAACTAAATTTAAATAATTATACTACGGTTTTTCAAACTTTCATATATAGTATATACGACGATTAATTAGGTGGGGTTTAAATTGCTTCGTCATATATAGTATATATAGTATATACGACAATTGATTATGAATTAAATATAGGATGTATAAGTTAGGTTTAGTGTAGAGAAGCTTGAGTCTTAGGGGTTAATTATGCTTTAAATTAATGGAATTTATCTAAAAATGTGAAAATTATTTTAACCTTTTTTAAATTCATATTTAGCTTAAATATGACAAAATATAAGTATCCCTTATATTTTGTAAATTTTTATTGGCTAAAACACTCGCTTTAGGGCTTAAAACGTGATCATGGGTAATGAGAATGATAGTGTTTTTTGGGTTAGAGTCACCGTTTAAAATTTTTTAAAAGACCTAAGAGATTAGGGAAAACCAATAAATTCAAATATGATGAAATTAATATTATTTGGATGAAGTTTCATAGGTAAAAGTGTCTTGCAAGTTTTACACGACTCAAACCATAAGAGGTGTTAAACAATGGAAATGAAACGTTTTAAAAATGTACCGAAGGTTAAAGGAATGTCAAAAAAATTAATTTAACATGAATTTTCATATTTATAATAATAAACATATTATAAAATTGGATTATCTTAGGTACGAGTAGAATATATGGACTCACGTAACTCTTGGTGGCCATACTCCAAAACAACAAATATAGAGGTCCAATCAATAGAGAAACATGATAAAAGAGACACTAGGTATAACACTCCAAAATTTTATAGCCTTTGTTTTTAAGGGTTTTGAAGTTTATTTGACCACTTAACCCTAAAACCTTAGCTTGATCATTTTTATTAGCCCTTGATTTGTAACCTATACAAATTCATAAATAATTTTTCCTAATTATTTCCCTCTTTTATTTTTCTCAACCCTCACCCTTAACCAGTTATTTTTTCTAGTTTGATTTTCTAACTGAATACCCCATCCTAACTAATTAAACCTAAAACAAACTAAACCTAATTAAATACTCCACCCCTACCACTTTCCCTCCTCATGTGACCTCCCTTGCCCTCTACCTTTTTGTTATTCATGCACACCAACTCCCCTACCATCCCCATTTTTTTTCATGCAACCAACCCATCCTTACACGCCTCTTCCCTTGCACACCGACAACCTTTATAACTACTTATGCAAAATCTCCTACCCTTTGCCTTCTCCTTATTTGTGCACACCAACTCCCCTACCATCCCTATTTTTTCTCTATAACTAGCCCATCCTTACACTATAACTCCTCCCCCTCTCATGTTTCATTCAACCTTTTTATAGCCCAACCAAATTGTAACACCCCAAAATTTAGAACTAAATATTTTCATTTAAGTAAAAATGTAAAACAAATATAAACTAGTGTTACCTCCTAAATTGACATAAATCTAGCTTAAAAACCATTATCAAATCAATTATAAGGAAAAATAATTTAGAACGTGAAACATAATAAACATAAAATGGGGAAAATTTCATAAACATAAGTAAGAGTTTTTTAGGCTAATTCCAAATACAATACTCAAATACATAAAGGAAATATCCTAGGAGAATAATCCCAAAAAGATATATGGGACAAAACAAGAACTAAATAACATAACTCTTTGATCCTAACCCCATAGATGAGATATAGTCACTCCTCCCCAATCAGAGCGTTCTAAGCTTCATAATAGTCTAGCAGGTTCTCAATGACCTACACAAATTCAACTAGATTTTCTGCTCATGGGAATAAGTAGCACCTATGAAAAGGGTAATAAATACACTACATATTGAGTAAGGTAACAATATAGCCATAATCAAGTACACATAATGTAAATCATATAGAAGCATATGTGAGAATGTTACATAATGTAAGATAAAGCCGATTCCATAAATCCATTATTAATTATAATCACAATCCATATTGTTAATACATTGATTTCAGGGACCCCACTATTCTTAAACCTGTAGAACAGTATAAAACACCTCTCAGAGGGAACACTTAAGGCACTATTATTGTACTATAGAATAGATCCAAAACCTCTAAGGAAAAATGTGCCTAAAAACTATTTTTAAAATAATGGAATGGTCTAAAACACCTTTTAATGAAAAACACACTTGAGCTACTATTATCGTCTGATGGAACAAACCCAACACTTCATCCTGACTCATGTAATTTTTTACTTTAAGTGATTAATATCTTATTCATTATGCTTATCTCAATATCATGTTCTGGTTCATGTTGAGCTAGGAAACCCCACTATTCTTAAATTGGTAGAATATTCTAGAGCATCTCTCAATAAAAAAAAAACACACACACAAGCTACCATTATTATCTGATGGAACGAACATACAACAACTTGACCCCAACTCACGTAATCTTTTACTTTAAGTAATTAATATCTTATTTATGGTGATATTTTTTGAGTTCCTCATGCATATGCATATTTAGGAAATAAAAACAAATAATATACTAAAAATAATCATTTGAAACATATTAACTATAACTATGTGAATACCTACACACTTCTCTAAAGAAATGGCCACACCCCTCCTTAGAAACCCCAATTTTCATAAGATAACCATAAATACTTCTATCGTACTCATTTATCACCATTTCCTATACATATCATTAAAAAATTATTACTAATATCATAACCAAAAATAACAATCTAACTCCAATGTCTTACATATGCTATAATAGCCTATCTTTAGGGTTACTATTTATGAATTCCCTAAGAATCCTAATTTCACAAATTAATTATAACTTTTTTCACAATAATCAACAAAACATTTTTAAATATTCATAACACAATAATAATAATAACATATCCAAAAATCAAGATCTAACTTCCATATTTTGCGCATGTGATGATGAACCCGCCATTAGGATTACTATTCACACTTTAGCCATTTTTCTCATGTATTGAACTTAAATTGTTCACAATCACTCCAAATATTTCACACATGGTATTTAGTACATTTATAATAGTTTAGCACATCTAAATGTCAAATATCTCATTTTTAACATAGATTGACCAAAATATCCCTAAAGTAGCCAAAACACCTATTTTCATAAAAACCGATGAGTCCCAATATGGATGGTTCTAATGTGGAAGATCATGACCAACCATTCTTCAATATTTACAAGAAATTTTTCTATTGGCCTTAAGTCTTTCAAAATCTTCAAAACTTTTAATGATATGGAATTTAATAAGGATGTTAAATAACACTTGGAAGGTGACAAATATCTAATCCTAAGATCTTTAGCCTTCTAAAGAGAAATATTTTATTTCTCAATAGAATACTCTCTACTACTCTCCAAAGATATCAATTGAAGAAGGAGAAGAGAAGAAGAAGGAAAAAACACATGTATATTGTTGCTCTCTTTTGAATATTTCATTCATGAACTTATACCGTTAAGATCAAGGTGTACACGTCCTTATATATACATGCACCCATGCAGGCCCCATTCATGTAAAAGCCCATCATTTGGCCCTTATTAATGAAATTAACCTCCTAATGCACGGTACAAGTATATACAAAAGAGTTACAATGAAATTTTACAATTATTACAATGTATACAACAAAATAACAAAGCTACACAAACTTTAATCATGAAATACATATATTTAACATATGTAATCCAACTTTATGTCTTGTAGCCTTATTCTTCCATTCAATTTGTAATCCTTGTAATGCCGGTGTCATTTTCTTGTACATTAAAGATCTTCAATAGCGCAAAATTCTTACAAACATATACAATACTTGGCAAAACATTAGAAGCATAAGAATTTTCAAGTACATTGGGTTACATCTCCAAGTATGTTAATTTTTCGTGGTCTTCATCCTTTGAAGAATAAGATTGAGAGTGATTTAGATATGCTCCTACTTCAGGTTCCCAACATCCATTATATCATCATAATACTACTTAACTAAATTATTTAAAAAACATTACATACCTAGGAAAACCATATTATGATATTATAGGTCATATGGTCATACTTAGGGCTAGAAAGAAAGATTTATCACAATAACAACATTTAAGGCATTGATCTTCACATATTCTCACATTACATAGATTTGATACCAAATCATCATACCATAACAATATCAACATAAATTATCATCATAATAATATAAAATATGAGATAATATATAAAAATACACATTACGAACAAAAAACTAGTTATGATATATATCCTTGCCAAAGCGTCTCCGATATCTATGCACATATAACCTATGATACATCTTCCTAAAGAACATGGGAATAACACATAACAATTAATAAAAAAAATTATAACTCATGGAATTAACCAAGGAAAAGATAAGGACAAAGGAAAATGGAAAAGTGGAGAAAAGTTGAGCCAAACCAAGTGATTAGGTTACGGTTGAAGGGTGTGCCAACAATAAGGGAGCAACAACACTTGTTATCGCTGTTATAGAAGGGGGTAATGAAAAGGAGGGATACAGATAGGAGGAGGTTGTGGTGTTTAGTTTCAAATCAAGGGTAAGGCTGTAGTGTTACGTGCTGAATGTGAGGGGGTGTATCGGTGGTGGCTATCGAAGGTTGGGATGGGGTAATGATGGGGCTGTACAGTGCTAGGGGTGAGATTTGGTGGTAAAGGGAATTTTTGGGCTAGTATGGAGCTTTGGTGGCAATAAGGTAAGGATTAAGGAAGAGAAGAAACAAAGGAAGAAGGCTTGATATCTTTGCTCATCAACAATGGAATAGACATGAGAGAGAGGGAAAGTGTAGAGGCAGACTTATGTAGTTTGTAAAGGAGATGAAGTGAAATGGTAGGGGTATTTATAAAATAATAGGGGTGAGGCATGTGAAGGCCAAATGATTAGAGTTTGGAGGAATTTAGTGTGGGTTGTTTCCCACGACAAGATCATGGAGATAGGGACGAATTAGTGGTGTAGGGTTGTAGGGAGTAGGCGACTCGTGTAGTACAAGTGTAGGGATGGTAGTGCATGACTGGAAAGGGTTAAGAGAAATGGAGAGGGGTCATGTCAGGGATAGAAGGGGAAGGAATCGATCAAGGTGGGGAGGAAGAGAAGAGAAAATGGGAAAATAAAGAAAGGAATTTTGGGGTTAGGTTTAGAGTCAAGTTTAGATTTTAGATTAGAGAATTAGGATTTCTCCAAAATTAATTAAGAAAATATTTGGGGTTAGGGTTTGTTTAGAATAGAAATGATTTGGATTAGGGTAAGGATTAGATTTAGAGTTAAGGAAATCAGGTAAGACATAATTATTGATTATATAAGATTATGATTAGGTTAAAAAAAATAAAATAATTAGGATTAGGACTAGATAAAAATTTGGGGGTATTAAATAAACCTCCCCATTTCTTCTTCTTATTCTCCTCTGAATGTTTCTCTACAAATTTCCCTGAGCCATTTCCACCCACCACCTTTCCACCCAAGCACACTCCATTTTCTCCAACAATAAACCACCACCCTCCCTTCTCATTAAGACATCACTGCCACCTTCTCGTGTACCCTTCATCATTGCCAATAACAACAACCATCACTCTGCCTTCCTCCCTCTCTCTTATAAAAATATCACCTCCTTTGCTACTCTCATGTTTCTTGGCACCTTTAGTGTCAAACTTCCATACTCCCCTTACCATGCAACATGTGTCACTTATGTATCCAACCCTTTATAATGGCATAAGACCCAAAAATTCCTCCTTATTGTGTCAACAACTTATGGTTTAGCCCCCTAGATGAGTAACTTGCCCATGTTGGTGCCCTCTTGCAACGTGAGTCCCTTACATTAGGCACTTTGTGTTGTGTGAGTGGCTTATTCCCCCCCCTTTTGCTGTGCTATATTGTGGCACAATTCCCCCCTAAACAATTGAGCCTTGGTCAAGGTTGTTTGGTGGGCTTCAATTAATTATTGTGATGACTTTGGTTGGTAATTGTTAGTTGCTAATTTTTGGTTTGATGGTTTGTTTTAGGTAGAGGAGGAGGTTATTAATTAAGGCTAGGGTTTGGTGATTTTTGTTGGTTTCTACTTATAATTTTTCTTGAAACAAGGTAACACATATACCTTACTAAAATGTTAAAAAATGCATGATAACAAATTAGGGTTTCGATGTGTATATTATATTAAGCATGCATTGATGTGATCTATTTTTTTTTTAGTATACTAGCATGAAATCATGTATAATTTAGTATTTTAAATTGTTTATAATATTATGGGTGTAACAAAATACTAGAATAGGTTTAATGTTGTTGATTATTTATGCAAGTTGTATTCATATAATATAATATGTTGTGCATGTTTAGGCGTAGCTTCACTCGATTAATATTATTTGTATGCCCTAGGGGTAAATTGGTCTTTTAAGTGTACTACATTTAATTTATTCTAATATGTATGCCTAATATGTATTATATAATGTTAAGTATAAAAGTATATGATCTATGATGAATTAGATATACATGTTAAAGTTTTATATGTTTAATCATGTGTAAGGGTAAAATAGTCATTTCCCATGTCTTATAATTTACTTGCATGTTAAAATTTTCAATTATCATATTTTAGCATTTTCATGAAAAATTAGTAAATAAAATGAAATTGGCATTTAAAAGGGCTAATAATGTAGTAATTATGGTCTCAAGGGTATTTTGGTCATCTACGACCTAAAGCACCTAAAAGTAAATAGTTGGATCTAGGAGCATTATTCCTTGTAATGGTCATGTTACCGTTACACCAGATATAATAGTGGTTTCTAGGTGTATTTTGTCTTAGAAGGGTCATTAATACCATTCCACCAGTTATGAATAGTGAAGTCCCTGAACTCAATGTGACTAAGTAATTGGAATGATTGTTATCACTTATTAAGATTGTGTACGGTTAAGAATAATGGTATGTTGAGAACATGGTCTTTGTGATGGTTAAGATATGACATCTATTATCCTTCTCACTATCGCATGCGTTATTTAATGTGTCTATACCATGTTCCTCTAGTGGTACCTTCTATGTGCTCCATGCAACTTTTTCATGCTTAGTTTTGTATTTTGATTTACTCAGTACTATTGTAATGATAAATTTCATTTTATGGTCCTCTCCTAATTCAATTGGAAATTGTGACTTTGCAGAAATATTTGATGGTATTCACATATTCAATACTTTCATTTTATTGCTTGTGGTGAGTGTTATCAGGTTTTTCTAGAGTATTGCTATCCAAAACCTCTCTCTCACTCTTTAGAAGTTTATGTCCTCTATTTTTTATACATTTTCTCTTCTTTTTATTTCATTTTCTCTATCATGGTGGGATCAAGTGCTTCCCACACCTGATTTATAGGTATAAAGTTACTTTTTCCTTGCACCTGACATTTATTAAGTGCAGGGAGTACCTCTTCTATATTAGATGTAGTGTAACACCCTTGTGTTTTATTGTTTTAGCTTCCACAAACTTGTTATAAAGAAAATTTTTAGTTCAAAAAATTTGGGGTGTTATATTAAGTGTGAAATGTGGATGTGCATGTGATGGGAGAGGGTTTTGAGGAGGTGAAGGATGAGATAGGTCATCCATTGGTTGCTACTAATTGGCTTTCTCAAGTCTAGAAGTTTGAGATTAGTATGTTAATAGAAATATAGGCCACTTGAGGAAATGCAACCAATAGAGATTATTGATCTTGATCACAATACCGAAAGCCATACAATAGGATACATTGAGTCGAGCACTAGGCCTCTGAATTAGAAGGCTGCTTAAATCAAGGCCTAAACTCCCTACCACAATATCACCATAATTAGACTTCCCCCTTTTTTGGTTATTTTGCCAAAAAGTACCTAACATTAACTATGACCCTTTTGGCCATATAATGTAACATTAGCACCTTGATATCCATACAGATGCCTAAACTCTCCCTTCACCCAAATATTTTGTTGGCCATGAGCCTTTGGAGATAATGAACATAACACCCTCACATTTTCTACTAAAAAATATTTGTTTTGGCATAAGAAATTAAATAACATATTATTTTTTACTGCTACATCCAACATAAAGAGATATATGACCAATACATAACCGATGCTCGTTGTAATGCCAAAGCAACTAAAACATAAATATTAAGTATGATAACCACTTAATTAAAGGTCGAGACACAACCAAAAGAAACTAACAAGAGAAGAAGTATATTTAAACACAATACATTTTTTTTAAATAATTGATGTTCCAAAAGGGAACAACAAGAATAAAACAAAACTACAACTAGAATAAGATACACTAGATAACCCTAAATACTCTGACCCAAACCCAAGCCACCATCAACCCCATAACAAAGCCACTTAAAAAATATATTATAATTACAACTTTCTAATACTAAGTATATTACAATGCTTCCTAATATGCAATATACCACATTACACATAATTTTGAAATAAATTAGACTTAAAACATATTAAATGCATGTGGTCACAACTTTCAACGAAAAACATGGTTTCACAATTCAACATAGGACCACAATCAAACATGCCCTATATCAGGTCCAAATTGGGAGGTTTTCAACTCAAACTCAACTCTTTATTAAGGCAACCCTAATCCAAATATTCAAGAATTACCAAGGTGGTTTTCTAATTCAATTTACCGACCAAAGTGTATTCAAAGATTGAGTAGATTACAATCCCATAATCTAAAACAATAATCACCAAGGATAATGAAAAGTTAAAAAATTAAACCACTAACTTCCTCTTATCACACCAAAGAAGTTACAAGACATCAAGTCACACATACTAATTAAACCACTACATTCTCGACATCACATTAGAGAAGTAAAATGACATAAGTTGTGTATACACCACCTCAAAACTCAAGTCCCTAAGTACGTGTACCCTTATAGGGTGTGTGAATATTAGTGAGAAGAAATGAGTCCTTTGACCAAAAAAGCAAACTATACACTCGATGGCCTATCAAGGCATAATATACATTTCCAAACTCAATTATTTCACTTTAAATGATTAATGTCTTATTCAATATTAAATTATTATACTAAGGATTTAGTGATCCACGACCACACTCCTTCAAATCAAATCAAAGGACCTAAGGGTCACTATAGCTCTAATGATCCAATCCAAACATGGAACTCAAGGGTCACTACAACAAATCAAATATTTATTCAATCCTAAAGGACTACAAGGGTCAACTCAATTCAAAGCCATATAGGTTTAGGGGTATGCATCATACCATAGCTTGAACAATTATCTAAAAGTTAATCAATTCAATCCTCTTTTCAACATTTTATTTTCCAATTATCTAAAGGCAAATAAAAATATAAACAAAAAGCCAACTAATTTTAACCTATAGCAATTATTCTAGACCATTCACATTCTAGTAAAAAATGACTGATATACCTTAAAACCCTAATTATCTCAATTTTCACCATATCATTCTCAAATATAAATATAATCCAACAATCTCATGAAGAGGATAAAATACATTAGAACATACTACTTTAAGATGAAACATAAATCAAAAATTTCTAGAATTGGTAAAAAGACTACTTTGCCTCTACACATCATCTAAGTATAGTAAGCATATAATATCCTAACCATGCATATCTAGCATATCATTAATTTCATGCTCAACATACATGATAAAACATGGTGTATTTTTTTCATTCATGAAGAAATAAATTATGGCACATGAAAATTGTTAAATTTACCCTAAGAGTATACGGCAACATTCCAAAATTTTACTACTATTTTTTTAAGCGAAAGTGTAATAATATGATAATTAGGTGTTGCCGCTGTATTTGACATAAGCATGACCTACCATGCCATCCTTAATATCAAATACAAGGCAAACTATTAAAATTTAAAATGGTAAACTGAGGAAAAGATATATTCATAAACTTTAAAAAAAGTTTAGAGGTTAAATTCAAGTACAATATCCAAAATACATAAAAAGGGGATACTTTGGGGGTAAGGATTCCAAAAGGTATCTAAACCAAACCTATAAGCTAGATAAGACAACTATGCATACCAAACCTTGAAGATAACACAATCACTCCTCCCCAAATAGAGCATCATAAGTAAAATATTCCTCCAATGGGTTCTTATGGACCTACACAAACTTATCTAGGCCATCTACTTGTAGGAATGAGTATCACCTCTGAAAAGGATGATTAGTATGCTACACATTGATTAAGTTGAGAATACAACCATAAAAAGGTTACACATAATATGAAAAGTCACATGGAAGAATAGGCATACATATAGATTAAGCATGATATGATGAAAGAAGAAAAGCTGAAACAAAATCCCGATATTAGTTATAGCCACAATTCATTTATTATTTATGTTGAGTTTAGGACCCTACTATTCTTAATCCATCGGAATGACCTGAAACACTACTGAGGTCAAAACGCGTCTTGCCGCTATTATTAAGCCGTTAGAACAGACCCAACACCTCCCACGACAACATAACCCTGGTTACTATTCTTAAATTGGTAGAATAGTCAAACACACCTTCTAGGGTAGAACATACTTGACCACTATTTTAAAGCTGGTGAAATAGATTCAACACCTTAATCTTGATTCATGTAATCTTTCATTTAAGTGACTAATATCTTATTCATGTTTTTTTTATCTCAAAATCATCATGTAAATATGCAAGACACATAATCCAAGTTAAAATTATTATTAGAAACATGTAAAACACAATCAAATGAATATTAGGTTACTCCCCAAGGAAAAAAATCCCCCCTAGGAAACCCTATTTTCACAATATAAGCATAACTTCTCCTATAATACTCATTTTAGCACCAAATTTAGTACCCATCATTAAAATTTTATTATTGAAAATATATCCAAAATTGAAGATCTAACTTCAATAGCTTACACATGCGATAGTAATCCACTTCTAGGGTTACTATTTAAAATCCCTAAAAAAACCCTAATTTCAAAAATTAGTTATAAGTTTTCCCCTAATTCTCACATAAACACATAATTTAATATAAATTACTAAAATTTAAATATTAACAACATATCCAAGAATTAGGTTCTAAGCCCAATGTCTTACACATACGATAATAATCTTACCTCTAGGGTTACTATTTCAATTTAAGCCATTTTCTCATTTTTTTGAACTTAGGACATTATTAATTACTCAAAATATTCCACATAATATATTTAGCATATTCTGAACCAATAAATACATTACAATACTAGAGATTCCACAATTTACCTATAGTAACCAAAATGTCTACATTTTCACAAAAATCCTATGAGTCCCTAATGTGAATGGAACATACAATACATATTCTTATGAAAATACATAACCATAAGTATATATATATATATATCGTTCAAAAATCATATCCCAATTTATATAAATGATTAATCCCAACCCTCTTGACTTGCAAAACCAAACTTAACCAAACAATATACACAATCACGTGCTTTCAAATTTTCTCACCTTTTCATCATACCACACAAAATTATCATAATGAAATTATCCACATAACAATACCAAGAATGATATTTCATTCAAAAATATACATTGTATGCAAACATGTAATTATGATGTGTTTTTTTGCCAAAAACATCTTTGGTCTCTAAGCACGTATAACCTAAGACTCCTCCTTCGAGATGACCACAAAGCCACCTAAAAATCTATAATAATACACCATTAGAAATCAAGAAAGCAACTGAGTAAAATCTAAGGTAAATGAGGGTGGAAATGGAGAAATACTATAGCAAGCTAAGTTGAGCAAGACTCGAGCTAGCTACGGTAGAAGTTAACATTATAAGAGGGTTTTAGTGTGAGTGACTCATGTAGCTAGGGGTTGTGTGATCTCATCACATCTAGGATATTGGAGCAACATGAGGGGTACATATGAGTAGGGTCGCATGGCGTGAGGTGGTGGCGTGTTTGGAGGTAGTTTTAGTGTGAGTTTATGGTGAAATTGGTGGTGTACATGATTTGTTTACACACATAGGGGTTATTGAGCGTAATTTTGTTATACAACAAGGCTTGATCAACGTAAGTGGCACACGTTATATCAAGTTCACAACATGAGGAGACAAAGGTTTTGTAGAGGTTTAAGGGACAAAAATGGTGGAAAAACTATGAATGGAACGGAGAAGAGTTGAGGGAAGGAGGAGGGAGTTTGGAGGTAGTTTGTGTGGTTTGTAAAAATAAATTAAGAAGGGAGAGGATGGGTATTTATAGGAGATGAGTGGTTGAGGCATCCAAAGTGTGGAGGAATGATTGAGGTGTTGGGGTTTAGGGGAGTTGGTGTTTGGCATGAGTTTTCTCTCAATGGGAGTCTAGGGAAGGATTATGAGTGGTATGGATGGAGGTGTAGGTAGGTGAGGTAGATTAGGGCTAGGAAGGGAAAGAAGAAACTATGTGAGGGAAGGGGTTACATAGCCAGAAGGGGAAGAAGGAGGAAGATGATCAGGATAGGGAGAAGGGAAAAGGAATTAGAAAAAGTGATGCATAAAATGCTAAACAAATTGTGTCTTGCTAAGAGTTGATGATGGAACTCGGGTTTTATACCAAAAAAATATAAAATAGAAGATAAGGTGAGACAAGAAAAAGGATTTGATCTTCAAGTAACCCTTGAGATCAAATACTTACAATCACCACCTAAGGCATTCACTCTTAAGATAAAGAATATAAAATTTTAGAGATAGTTACAAACCATGCATTATGTTTGTTAAAGGATGGCACTCAACATTTGGTCTACAGAATTCTCAAAGGTTGTTGTGCTTTTATTCATCTTTACATCCATTTAAGAGTGTAATAAGTTGAGAAAATTACAACAACCCTTAGGTAACCATAAGGATTCAACTTAACCAAACTATACTCTAATACATGCTAACTATAGTAGGACTCAAGTAATCAGCATGGGAGCGGATTTTTCAAGCCTCACACAACCCTTTTCCCATGAAATAGCTGTTACATTAGGTTTAAAAGCTAATACTTAGGACTTATGAAGCATACATTACAAAAAAAACTAGTACATTACTCTTGCTTATGATTAACTAAATGAAAAAAAATAACCTTTCCACAAGATTCCCTTTGGTTGGTTACTATGGTTGCTCACTAGGTCATTAAATACCATTAATTAATTCTAATTAAGGTATTGAATATCACCAAAATTAATCCCAAAAATATGCTACAAAAGGAAAGTGGCTGCATGCTTGAATCTAAAAAATGGGTGCTCCATAGGCTGCTTGCTGGATTGTTTTGGCTGAGAGTTTGCATGGATTTTCAAGCCATATTCAAGCCATAATGAATCCAAGAAAAGGTAGTAAGTTGATGACTTTTAATTAATATTATTGCATGGATTGTATGGCTCATTATAATTTAAATTATATTTTAGTCTGAGTAGGAAGAGTTTTTGATTATCCTAACTTAGAAAAAATTATGAATAGATTATAGCTATTATATGGGGGGATGCTCCTGCATCATCCTCCCCCTCTTGAGAAGGACCTCCCTTATCTTCATAAGGCCCATTGTGTAAGTAGGGAAGTAAATCTCCCGTGTTAAATATGGTTGGTACGTCCCCTACTTCTGGTGGAAGCTCTAGCCTGTATGCATTGCTTCCAGCCTACTCAAGTACTTTGAATGTCCCATCACTTCTTGGCATAAGTTTGTTCTTCCTCCCATAAGGAAGTATCTCCTTTCTAAGGTGAATCTAAAATAGATCTCCCATCTTTATTATTTGCTCTTTTTGATGCTTGCTGGCTTTCTTTTTATTCATCTCATTAACCTTCTCAATTCTAAACCTCACTTGCTCATATAATTTCTTAAATTCAATGGCCCCATTGGTTGTTTCAAAACTAACTTGTGCTTCAATGGGGAGAAGAATTAGATCAAATAGGGTGGTGATATTTACTCCATACACCACTTCAAAAGGGGAACAACCGATGGCTATTGTTACGGCTTTAGATTTTTGATCTCATTACCTCAGGCCATCATATTTTGTATTGGATACTGATCATGTATCCCTAAAATACATAAATGGGCAACATAAGCTCAACCCTAGGCATGCTAGGTGGGTATAATTTTTACAATACTTCTCATTTGTAGCAAAGTATAAGAGTGGCAAAACTAATGTTATAGCAAATGCCCTCTCTAGGAGGTATTATATGTTGTCATTACTTGAAATAAGAGTCCTAGGATTTGGGTGCTTGAAGGATCTCTACAAGGATGATGAAGACTTTTCAAGCTTCTTTGAAGATCAAGGCAAGGCTCAAAGTCCCTATTTGATTCAAGATGGTTTCTTTTTCAAGGGTAACAAGTTGTGCATTACCATGAGTTCTATTAGAGAGTTGCTGATTAGAGAAGTGTATGGAGGAGGATGAGCAGGACATTTTAGCATTAAAAAAACTTGTGATGTACTCTAAGAGAATTTTTATTGGCCTAAAATTTTAGGGGATGTACAATCAATTGTGGTAAGGTACTCTACTTACCAAAAGTCAAAGAGTCACTTCCACCAACGGCTCTATACTCCTTTGCCTATCCTATATCATCATTGGGATCATGTGAGGATAGACTTCACAATGGCATTGCCTAAGACACAAAGGAAAAATGATGCCATTATGGTGGTGGTATATTGGTTTTCCAAGATGACACCTTTTGTCCCTTATCACAAGATAGATGATGCCTCTTACATAACTGATCTATACTTTAAGGAGATAGTTAGGTTATATGGTATTCCTAAATCAACTGTCTCTGATCAAGATACCAAGTTTCTTAGCTACTTTTGAAAGATATTGTGGATGTTTGTTCGTACTAAACTTCTTTTTAGCACCGTCTATTACCCCCAAATAGATGATTAAATAGAAGCCACTAACAGTACCATCACTATGCTTTTGAGGAGCTTCGTTCACAAATCCATGAGGGATTGGGACATCAAACTTAGTCACAAAGAGTTTGCTTACAACCGGTCTCCTATTTATTCCATCCCCCAGACTTTCTATTCAAATAAATTACCTAAAAAATTCTTTTGCTTAACTATTGACTTTCTTAACCAAAAAATCATCTCCCAAACCTCCCATATTATATTTGACCTTGAAATTTATCATTCAACCACAATTATTGGCATAATCCAATCGCCTTACTATTCCACCCATTTTCACCTACTCTTATACATATTTCTTTCTCCCATACTCCATCCTTTTTCATGCTTTGCAGGCAACTTTAAAATAAGATGTCCCTATCGTATCTCTCATTCTTCTTATAAATGGTTGTAAAGACCTTTAGACTTCATTCCATAGTCAATAAAACTCCTACTTTCCTAATTTTGTTCCATCCTCTTTCACTTTCTCTTATTCTTGAGTTGTGCATCGCTTTTCCTTTTTAATCTAGCTACTATGTCTCTCTCTTTTCCTTTCTTCCCTTATTTTTCCCCTTTACCTCCTAATTTTCCACTAGGTTAGCTCTTATAAACTTAATTTAAGTGTAGGGATTTGAGGTTCAGAAAAAGGTGGAACCATAACCTTATTTCCTTTGGTGAAAGAAGTGGTCAAGTTAAAATGTTTTTTTCCCCGACGAACAATGCTTTTAGTTAGGAGTACATGTCCTAGAATAAGATCTTGATTCTAGGTATTATTAATATGCTATAGCATGTTAGCATTTTGTTAGAAATAATGAATAGGGAATACTTAATCTACATTCTTGTATCATAATATGAAAACATGAATTTATGTGTATCCATGATTTTTAATCATATATATCCTTGTTTGGCCTTGTTAGGCTTTATCATGAAATCTCAAGTATGTTGGTGTTTTCTGTTAATTTAATAAGTTCATGGTTGAGGGGAAATAAATGTGGTTACTTATTATTGTTTTGGATTTATTGTTGTTGAAAGTGTGGCAATCTTTAGGTTTTGTGGGGCCCTTGAGTGAGTTTAGGTGATTCTCAACCTTAAGAGAACTTGAGTCAATTTGTGTGTTGGGGGAGGGAGGAATAGGTAGGTCATTATAATCCTTGAGGTTTTTACATTAAATATCATACATAATATGTTAGGGCTTAGTTAAGTGTTGAACAACTTATATTAAAAAGGGGGTTTTTAGGTGTTTAGAAATATTATGGGTAAAATTATCATTTTTGGGTTAATTTTGGAAAATTTAGGGTGTGCAAGCATTATTTGGGTAAAAATATGAAAAGTGTGCTATATGTATTGGTTGGGTTAATTATTGTTTAAATAGGTATTAATATTATGTGAAAGTGATTTAGAATGGAATTAGAAACCGTAGAGGTATGACCAGTATTTTAAATGGGGAATGTTGGAGTTTAATTATTATTTTTGGATATGTTGTATAGACTAATATTTTGGGATAATGTATCAAATTTGGTGGATTGGTGATTACAATGGGATATGTTATGGTGTAATTGTGAATTTGGATTTTATACGTGCATGGTGGTCTTTTTGTTGGTGTTTGTTTTCTTTTGGCTTGGTTTGCTTCTCTCTTGTCTTATGGACCTTATGGTTATAATATGTGATTGTGACATTTTTATTTTAGTTGGTCATGAGGTAATTTTATTTGTACGTGCATTAAATAATTTTTGGAATAAATTTGGTAATGTTTGGTATTTTATATAAAAATGATAAGCAATAACCCACGTTGTAAGACACTTAAATTTAAAGTGGACATTAATTTATGTACAAGTCCATTCCACCATATGAGAGTACAAGTCATGTGCGTTATGCCCTAGAATTTATACCAGCCCATTTCACTGGATGAGAATAGTAGCTAGGAACATTTGGTCTTGGAATTTGTACCTGTCCATTCTACTGAACAAGAATAATAGAGTCCCTTAACTCAACATCAATAAGTAATAAAAAATGTAAGATTAATTAAGAAGGAAACTTTAATTTGATCTATATCTTGGATCATCTCATATCTTAAATAATGTACAAGTTAATTTTTCTTCTTGTAACTTTATGTGATATGCATGCCCTCTTCTTATGGTGTGTATTATTATCTTACTCAATACACAAGTATTGACAATCCTTTTCATGAGTGTTGTTCATTTCCACAAGCAAATATTTTCTCATTTGCTAATAGATGTTGATTTAATACTTTCGTTGTGCTTACCCATAGTGAGTGTTTTATAGGTTGATTGAAGCATATGATTATCAAAATATATCTCTCCCTAGATTTTTAGTCTTTTATTTTCTGTTATATCTATTATCTCATCATTGTATTGTAATCTTGTAAAATAGAGGGATCAAGTACTTTCCACACTTGATCTATAGGTATGACTTATTTTTTAACCTTGCAACTAATATAAATTAGATATATGGAGTATCTTTTCTATGTTAGATATGACATTACACATAGTATTTTATTATTAATGATTTTGTAAAATAAAATTTATTAGTAGTAAACTTTAGAATGTTATAAGGATAACCAATACATCACCAAATCAAGATAAAATCGCTCCTATATACCACAACTCCATTATCAAACCACCAAGAACATCCAAACAATCTCAACATCGATTCAAAAACATAAAATACTGAAAGCTAAACAAGGGCCAACTAGAGGCACTGGCCCTTAGAAACATCCTAGGGTTTCCTATATAGATACCAATCACTAAAAGCCAACTAAAATCAAATGCCACCACCAACCAGTGATATGCCAAATAATACTCAAATAACTGAACTCTCAAATACAAATCATAAGCCCAAACACTAAACTAGAGAACCAAGACCAAGGCTAAGACAACTTCCCAACTTAGAATCCTATGATGGCTAATCTGGATTTCAAAATATATAGGAGACTTTGGAACATTTTAGGAACATAAAAATTAAGTCTCTAACCAAAACCTGATTCTCAACAACCAAAAGATTTGATACTTACTTGTAACACACCCAAATTTACTACTTATAATTTTTATTTTAGTGGAAGCAAATACACAATTTAATTGGGTGTTACTACAACATCTAATATATAACTAATACCTAACTCACGCCGAATGTAAAACTAAAACTACTTAAACATAACAATTAAGTGCAATCACCACTTAGTCTAAGGTTGAGACATAATCGACAACAAACTTAAGTAGAGCAGAAGAGAATGCAAGATTTGGAATAAAATAACCAAAGAGTTTATAACACTTGATGTCCCAACAAGCAACAACATGAACAAAACTAACGTATTAGAAAAAATAGACACCTGATATCCCTAAAACACTTTGACACAAACCTAAGATGCCACCAAACCCTACAAGATTAATATTCATTGAATAAACAAGATACCATGAAACGATACCCATAAGTACAACAATACTAACTAAACCATTATACAACACTAAGCATGCAAATGTCACATGGAAAACATAAAATGTAACACAAAGAATCATGGTGTAACACATCAAATAGTACATACCATAATTCATATCATACCACAATCCGCATGGTCATCACATAGAACTTAATCATATCACAATAATTCATTAGTCTAATTTATACTAAGGGTGCTCCTTGAAGAGAAACACGCAACTATGTTTAAGTCATTTTCCAATAACTGCCACAATACCACTCATAAACATTAAAGATTAATGCACTAAGGTAATTACCAACCAATATATCAAATCTAATTAGGAACGTAGGCAACTACCAAACCAATATACTAAAGTAAAGTAGTACACATAAGCAACTACCAAACCAACATATCAAAACACTCCAATTAAATCACCATACAAGAGTTACTTCCATTTTAATTTAGTCCTATAAGTTAGAGATGTATAAATTCACTATTCATACCAATATATAAGGTATCACAATACCCTCCAACCATACAACCCAAAGATATATAAAGTACACTAGTCATACTAGCATAAAAAGGCGATGATGTAGGAGCATCTATAGATTCTCATGATAATGTAGATTTAGCATTCTTAGTAATGGATCCTATTATAATATATGTCTTTGATGAAAATATAAGTATGACTAACCATAACAAGTGTATTATCAGTAATTCTTGCATGTATGTAACATATTTGCAATGAGAAGATTTATACACTTCAATTTGTCAACACATTTAAGCTTTATTATATTACAAATTATTACAATTCAAAGGAGCTATTATGCATGAAAGTCAGACTTACAAGTCAAAGAATACCTAGTTATCATTATTATATAAATTATGTCTTTTTTTAGCTATTATCATGTAATAATTAGCTACATTTGTTTGTAATAGTTTGTAGTTTGATTCATGCACTATATAGGTTAGTAATATGTTGTTATTGGAGGTTAGTGTGCTAGTTAGCCATGTGTGCATTAAATTGGCTATCTTAGTGTACTATTTAGCAAAGTATGGGTGCTTATATATAGACATGTGTTGACACCTTTGTAACATAAGAAGAAGTTGAAATCAAAATTGAAATATGTAACAAGTATACTACTTGGTTATCATTTCTCTTTTTGAGTGAAATTTTCTACCTAAGACTACTTGGAGTAATCTTAGGTAGGGTAGTTTGAATATGTTCTTGGTGTGTACAATGCCTAACTTATGCTAGATACAAGATCGAGTATAAAACCATAAATAAGGTTAAATGTTACAAACCATTATATAAACATACTTATTCAAAAGATATTACAACTACAACAAAGTCTTAGAAGCTAGGGATGGGGTTTAAGTAAAATGGGAGAAGATACACCAAAAGTATTCCTATAAGGTATACACTTCCAATTTAATATGCATGTGTTCATAGAATGAACATGTCAATGTGGATGGATACCGAGTAAGATATAATCATTACACATAATAATGATTTGTATATAATCATGGCATAACAAATATTCTCTATAAATAACATGAGAACACATTTAAAACGTCCACAATAAGATCAAGACTAGTTATACACATAACCATCAGCATAGATAATCATACCTTCAAAGACAATAACATATGCATAAACTCTAGTGATCTCATAGCACATCAACATACTCATAACTCACCATGCTCACACAATATAACTAATAAGCTCATGTGTAAATTTGAGTTAAAATATGTACCAACATGCAATAACAAGGGTAGTTAATATCGACAATCAAGGGTAGTGCACATAAGGAAGCTACCAAACTAATATACACAATAATTACCTTTGGTATTACTCAAGGAGATGCAACAACAACCTGATGAAACATATGATGCGCCACAATCATATGGGCACACATAATGCAACACAATAACCTTTTCACCATTTAACTCGGAAACACTGTAATCCATCGATCATACTAGAGCTTACTAAGTAACACAATATCCACCCAAACTTAGTCAACTAATCCTTAAGTATGCATACCTCTATAGGGCATGTAGGTCACCTATAGAGTAGATTAGGGAATTAATTGATCTTTGAGACTCACTTGTGAAACCAAACCAAATTAATGGCTTTTACCTTGTCTCTAGGGTATCTAAACCTAAAGAGTATCCCATATGCAACTCGAGATCTTCCACTTTAATAATTAGTGTTTTATTCAAGAATAATCTCATTATTTACCAAGGAACATAAAGGTCCACTCATAATAGTCAAACTAATACTCTATAAAATTTTACCATTTGTGTCATAAATAACTAGCCATGAAATACTAAGGCTAGGCATCCAATCATAACCTCCATAACACAACCACATAAGATGAGTCACATCTCTTCAGATATCAAAACCATTTACAAGGCATACAAGCTAAAATGATCCCAAAAATACTTTAAAACACAAATGATCACATTTGATGCATTAAAATACCAAAATATAATTTAAAGACCTAAAACTCTCTTAATAGGTTCAAATAACTGAAACAAGGGCAAAAATACTTAAAAACACTATTTACTGTTAGGACCAAAATTAAAGAAAGTCATGCATAAAATTAGCTTAATAAAGTTAAAACAAGGTCCCATGATAAATTTAGAAAAATTTGTTGTTCACAAAAGTCACTATTTATCACCCGATAAAAATGGCATTTAATACCAAGAAGGTTAAAAATAAAAACCCAAAAATGTTTTATTATCAAGAATTATTATTCACTCATAATAACTATTCATGCTAATTTACTATTTATGAGAGTAAAATGGTTAAATATCAAAGATTGTGGACAATCTTTGACTCTAAATGGTCAAAAAGCTTTGAATATCGCGAAGAACATGCAAATAATGTTCCAATGCCTTCAAAATTTTAGCTATAACTGTGACCTTTAAATTTTGGTTATTATTAAACATAATATATATATATATATCAAAATTTGTCTAAAAACTACAAGGATCATCATGGTTTGCTCATATCTTTGCGATACCCAAATGATCTAAATTATACCTAAAGCTCCTAAACCTTGAAAAGTAAATCATGCCTAGGATCATCAAATCATAACATGTTATCCATCAAAATTAATCTACAAATGACCAATTTTAACTCGTTATTATCAATTTAAGAAAAAAAACCATAAGATCAAAAAACCCTAATTTGATTGAAATACCCGCAGTCAACTATAACACAAATCATGTCATGAAAAATTCTAATTCATGTTCATATTTAGTAAAACATTTTGTGGAATTAAGTGTAGTGCCATTCCTTCCCCCTTTGTTGTGTAAAGTTTTGCCGCAACCATTTGAAACCTGTGCGATTCGGTTTTGCTTCATTTTCACCTTCCTTTGTTTTAGCCATCCTTGTTAATATTCTTAAGTTATAATGGTGTTTTAGCCTTGTTTCTTAGGTATTTTTCTAGAGGTATTGGAGGAGGTAGGTTAGTCTTATATGTGCTTACAGACCGGTATCCTTTTGGTAAGGTTACATGCCATAGTTAGGGATTTTCTTCTAAATGTTATGTATGATTTTGTGTGTAATATCATGTTGTTATGATTATGTTGATAATGTAATTGTTATTGATGTTATGTTGTGATAATGTGGTGTCATATGATGGAAAGTGAGTAAAATAAGAAAGTGCGCACTCATATGATATTGTTATGATATGACTTATCTTGAAAACCCTAAGTGAATTAGTATAATGTATGGTATTATAATGTGGGTTTGATTATACATGATGAAATATCTTAAAATTATAATTTAAGAAATTATGGCAAAATAAGGATTTATTAGGGAAATTAATTAAATTAATTATTTTGTTAAAATAAGAGGAAGTAATTAAGACAAAATCAAGAGGAAAATAATAAATAATTTAATTGAAAAAATTAGGGCATTTTGCTAATTAAAATTAAATTAAGGAAAAATATTTCAAATATCCTAAATTAATCTAAAAAGGAAATTTATTTATTTTATTAAATTTTTATTATTTTAAATATCCCAAAATACCAAAATGTTCTAAATACCCTAACCCATCTATTTTTCCCTTTATTTTTCTTTTTTCTTTCCTTCCTCTCTTTTCTTCTTTTCTTTTTTTTCTTCTTCTTCCCTAATTTGGGCCAGCCTCGATGGCCCAAAGCCCTCCCCTTCTCTTTCCTTCAGCGCGACCCAGCCCGCATCCCCTTTTCCTTCCTTTGCCCTACCCATTGGCAGCCGCCTGATCCGCCCTCCTTTTTCTTTATTTCTTTTTTTCTTGGGCTGGCCAGTCTGCCCCCTTTCTTCTTCCTTTCTTCCCTTGACCTTCCTTCTTCCCTAATCTCTCAACTTCTCCTCTTCCCCGTGCAGGCATTCGGCCACTACAACACCACACGCCGGTCTACCACCTCCATTCTCTTCCCCATCAATCCCTCTTCCTTCTCCACTCAATCACGCTCTCTCTCTCCTCACGTGTGCCTCTCTCTCCCTTCGTTTCTCCTTTCTCAAGCTCGCATACCTGTAACTTTATAGTCCTGCACCGGCTGTGTGCCGCCGGCCAGTGACCTCCCACGCGTGCCATCATCCTCCCCTCTTCCCTCTCTATTGTTTTCTTATATCAATGGTCTATAAATATGCTTATACCACCCCCATTCGACCTTTCTTCTCCACCCATAAATTTTCTCCCTTTGTGCGCCACCGCCTATTCAACCGTCCACTCAATTGCCACCATCCGAACCACCTCCCAAAATACTCCCTACACCACCGTCCACCGAGCTACAACCCTCACCACCCTCAATCCTCCCTGCATGAGCTGCCTTGGTAGTGCAAAGTTGGCCATTCAACCAACTTCAACTCACCCACCACCGTCCTTCGCGTCACCTTCGCCGCCATTTTTGTTGCCATTCCCGCTGCAACCACCACTCCCTCTACACCCAAAATCAATAGCTGAACCCCCTCTACCTCACCCTACCTTCCTTTTCCCCTACCTCCCTCTCCTTCACCCTTCCTCCCTCTCCACCACTTTTGGCCACCGCATTGCCACCGTCTACGCCGCTCCTTTTGGCTACACCACCACCACCATTCTAGCCCTCTCAACTTAGAGCATCCTCCACCACCTCAATCCCCCTCTCAATCCCCCTCTCCTATCCTAAAAAACCTACTTTCTACCCCTCTTCTCTTTTCCCCGCCATCGCTGCCACCGTCGTGCGTGAGCTGCCTATGCAGCCTGGTCACCACCAACCCTAGGCAGTACCCCCACCCTTAAAACCCTATTTATGCTATCATTATCTCTTTTATTTGTATTTATATTATTATCCTAAATATTATTATTATTATTATTATTATTATTATTATTATAACATGAATCTTATTTTTTTATCATTATTATTACTAAATACAACCTCAGAATATTAATTCTATTATTGTGAAGGGTCAAAACCCTATTTTTATTATTATTTCAATTATCATTATTTTTATTATCATCATCATCATCATCATCATTATTAATAATATTATTATTATTATTAATGCTAACTTTGGCATATTATTACTTTTATTGCTATTATACATATTCAAACCCTATTCTCATTATTTACCATTCCACTATTATTATTAGTATTATTCTTAACACTTTTAATATTATTATTATTATTAATATTATTATTATTATTATTATTATTATTATTATTATTATAGTTGGCTATACTATCACTAAAGTTACCAATATTATGATTATTAGGACCCTTGCTTGTCTTATTCTTAAGATCAGAACTATTATTAATTAATATCACTATTATTACTATTACTACTACTATTACTCCTCCTCCTCCTCCTACTACTACTACTGCTATTACTTTGCATTTATTATTATTATTATTACTACCTATACCACTACTATTACTATCACTACTAGTATTATTATTATTAGTATCATTTTATTTAACTACTTTAGTATTACTAATATCATTATTATTTCTAATAAGATTTGGGTTATTATTAGTGTTATCACTACAACTATTATTATTATTATTATTATTTATAATATTAAGCTATTATATTTAATAATAATAAATATGGCTATAAATACTTTTAACATGAACCTTTGTACCTCCTAAGACCTATTTTAACTAGTAATAACACAGTAAGCTACCTTGAGAATAAAAACCCTATTTTTATTTGTAAAGCTACCATTAATAATAGTAACCCTAACATTAGGGTAAGGTAGGAAAAAATAGTAATTTTGGTCAGAGGGAAGTTAACCCTTAGTTTTTTCCTTTTATAGGTAAATCCACTCAAAATCCTAAGGAGGCGTAGGAGCGTGCTCCATGACCGGCGTCGTATTAGGTAAAGATATATCTAAGGCCCTTTATGTGTGTGTTATGTGCCTTGTATGCCATGTGCTATATTATGTTGTGTATCTTATGATTATTATAACTATTTTACATGTAGCATAGCTTGGAGTTAAGGTATGCTTATGTGGTTTCCTTATGGCATGTATATAATATATATATGTGTTGTGCTTATGATGCTGTATAATGTGACCCTCTAGGACATGCATGATAGGATGTTTAATATATTGATATGGGGTGAAAGGATGAAAAAGGAAAAAGGGGGAAGTGGGTTGACAAAGGGGATATGGGATTGACCTAATTATCTCATGATCCATGAGGGGGCAAATAAAAGGGAATTATGAACAAAGTAAAAGAGTGGGGTGAACTTTGCATGGGAATCTATAGGGTTTGCATGGGAGTTTCTAGGGTTTGCATAGGATGGAAGGAGTTGCATGGGAATTTCTAGGGTTTACATGGGATGAAAGGAGTTGCATGGGAATTTCTAGGGTTTGCATGGGATGGATGGAGTTTGCATGGGGATGATCTTTACATGAGAAAAGTTATCTTGGGGTTTAAGTAAGGTAACGGAAGAGTTGTTGTGGTGGTTGGAGAATTTGGGTCAAAATTAGTACGTGGGATGGTATAAGGGTGCATAGGAAACCTGGCTAGGGTTTGGGAGGAAAACCCTAATTGGAGGAGGTTGTGGAAATAAAAATAATTGAGGGTGAGTGGAGTATGGGATAAGAGTGGAAGAATATCATGTGTAGGGTGAGTATGTGTGTCATGGGAAAGAAAGGATGGCAGGTGAGGAATGGAGAGGTGATATATGGGAAAGAAAGGTGCCAGGGTTTGGAGTGGCTAACTAGGGTTTCTTGGTCACATATGTACTTGGGGAGTAAAGTGAAATGGTTGGGGTTGAATCTAAGCAAGATGATGTGTTGGGTGATAAAGGAACTTTTGTTGGGTGAGATAGAGGAAGGATGTGCCACATAGGTCCAATTAGGGTTTCAAGAGAAAAGCCTGGGGAATGATAATGAGTGGACTTAGATGGCATAAGGTGGTGGGCCTTGACCCTCACACTTAGGAGTTGGGCAACTAGTGTGAGTAAGTGGAAGAAGAAAAAGGATGCCGGGATGTGCTAGGAGGTGCAGGAGGCCTAAGATATGGGACTGGCCCTTTTGGGAGAATAAGAGTAGACGGTTGGTAACATGCATATCTAGGGTGAAAACTTGTCGAATAAGATACTAACCATTTACAGAGAAATATTGTTGAGCCAGGCCTAGAATGGTCCACCGGTGAATAATAGTGGCCAAGAGCCAGGGTGCCCTAGAGACCGATCCACCAGTAATAATAGTGGTTAAGATAATTATGCCCTATATGTTCTTAGTCCACCGGCTATAATAGTGGGGGATTCCGTGCTAAAAAAATCAAAAATAATTGTGATAAGGTATGGAAAAGACACTAAGTATTGATAGTGAAACACCATAAGAGTCGGGGCCAGACTGGTCAACCAGTAAATAATAGTGGCAATGAGCACTTTGCCTTAAAGACCGATCCACCGGAAATAATAGTAGTCAGGAGCATATGCCCTGTATGTTTCTAGTGCACCGACTATAATAGTGGGGTTCCCACACTCGCATTGATTGATAATAAACATGGTGTGAAATGTGTATTGATCAGCATTTTAAAGAATCAGTTGATCCGGACTATAGCTCGGCCTTTATTATCTGTATTATTGTATGCTTTTTATATGATCATGCTTGTGTCATATGCCTTTTTGTGTTGGCCTTAGATGCATGGTTACCTTTCTCAGTACGTAGAATACTGACTACCCATTTCATGAGTGCTGCTCATTCCCACGAGCAGAGGTTCCTACTGAGTTTGTGCGGGTAGGTGATGCTATTTTCGATGACTTCGATGCTTACAAAGCATCAGACGAGACAGAGAGTTGAGCTGGACTTGGCTCGGGGATCGAGATTGACGTGGCCAGATTTCCTTTTTATTTTCCTTTATCTTGGTTTATTCAAACTTATTTTATCATACTCTAGCTTTTATCCCATTTGGGATTTTCAATTATGTACTCTTGAATTGTAAACTCTTTTACGCGTACTCTGATTTTCATATTATGAACGTTTTAGTGCTTTTATGAATTCTCGATTAAGTTTGACTAATGATGGATGATAATTTTTCTTTAGCCTTATGGTTAGTACGAGACCGGTCAGGGGTCGGGCTTATACTGATCACGGTGGTAATATCCCTAAAATTCACAAGTTTGGTTTTACTTACTTTCGTTAAATCCTTTAATAAAACGAAATTTTTCAGTAGTAAATTTTGGGGGTGTTACACATGGTAAGTGGAAAATGAATATAGTTAATATGTATGTGAATGTAATAAATTAATGATAAAAAAAATAATGATATTGCAGATATATATATTGCAAAATAAGGGTGATTGGCTATCATTAAGGGTATTTTGGTCAATGTGGGTTTAATATGGAAATTTTGGTATTTTAATGTGTTAAATGGTATAAAATATTCTAATAATATCATGTGAAATGTTTGGAGTAATTTTAAATGGCCTAAGCCCAAATTAATCGAGAAAATAACTTAAATTACGAATAATAACCCTAGAGATATTGTTATTATCGAATGAGTAAGACGTAAGAGTTAGACCATGGTTTTTGATACATTTTTAATATTATAAATTTATTAATTTATATTAAATTTCATGAATATACAGGCCTTATGAAAAAAGTTACACCTAACATAAGAAATTAGGGGTTTTTAGGGGTAGTGAATAATAACTCCAGATATGGGATTGTTATCGCATATGTAAGACGTTAGAGTTAGACCATGTTTTTTTCATATGTTGTTAATATTGAAATTTTATAAATGTGTATTAAATTTGGTGACTATATGAGCCTTATGGGAAAATTTATACCTAAACTATGAAATCAGGGTTTTATAAGGATTATAAATAGTAGCTCCAGATATAGGGATGTTATTGCATGTGTAAGATGTTTGATTTAGACCTTTATTTTTGGATATGTTAACATGATGTGGGTGCATCTAATGTATCTCATGTTTCTAATGATTATCAAGGTAAGGAAGAATTAACATTATTAATAATGGAGCCAATCATTTTAAATGTTCTTGATGATATTTCTATACTTGGTATTGAAAATGATTCAAGATATTCTTGTAGGTATATTACATATTTGCAAGGTGAAGAAGTTAATACACAAAAAAGAGACTTAAAGTGTACAAGCATTAAAAGAATGCAAGGATATGGCATACATGGGATGACACTACAAGATATAGTGATGGTATTATTAGTTATATTAAACTTGTTGTAAACCCCAAATTTATTTTATGTAAGCTAGGGTTTTGTTGTAATTTCATGTATGTACTATAGTTGATTGTGTGGCTTTGTAATTTTAGTCATTAATATCATTTAAATGATGATATTATGAGTAAGATTAAGTATTATATAGGCTTAATTCAAGTGAGTTAAATTTAGCTTGAATTAAGAAGGATAATCGGCTGGGTTAAGTCATGTTAGCCGACTACTCTTCCTATATATATACTTCCTTGTACACGCATATGGATAAGCTAAATAATAGAAATTTTGAACACCAAATCCTCAAGCATAGGTTGCATTTTATTCTCCCTTTTTGGAGTCCCTTTTGATAGGAAAAGCCCAGGTTTTTTCTTCATCATTCGAGACTTTGAATGAGTTGCAACATTCAAAGTATTTGTATCCTTCAAACCTGCAAACAAGTCGAGTTTAATCTGCATTACACCAAACCAATTCTCTTCAACTTCAACCTCCCACTGATCAAAACAATAGTTGATAGATCCTATGCTTCTTCCTCCACTTTGATTCACATCAAATTTTGGTATCAGAGCTCCCAAACTTTTGTTTTCTTCCGGCGGTGCAGGTTCTTGCTAGTCTTGCTGCTACATGCAAGAAAATTATCCTGCAAGAAACCACCGAAATAACCCATCTTCAACCATTTCTTGCATCTTCATCCCAGTCTTGAATCTTCAACATGCATCTCGATTGAAGGTTTCAACTTCTTGCACCAATCTTGTTGAAGATACTCGCAACTTTAACCAAGAGAAGATCATCAACTTCTCTTTAATGCCACCTTTAACCATTCCTTTCCTTCATATCTTCAACCAGCCTTCTTCCATTCTTAACTTCTAGTTTTCTACTTCGATGTCCAGCATTCCCCTTTTAGTTCTTCTCTCAAATCATCTAGCAGGCTCTCTTTCATTTTTTTTCTTCTCTGTGTATCTTCTTACCAAAGAGGAAAACCCCCCGGCACTCCCAGGTTCGAAGAAAAAATTCTCAACTTTGATCCTTACCCATTTATCTTCCAATCTTTCAACCCAAACTCTTCCCTTGATCTTCTTCATGTCATCAAGTAGTAAACAACCAGCATCTTCAACTTGAAGATTTCACTTCATTGAAGCATAGTCGACGCCCTCCATTGGTATTTTATGTGACATGTTTGTGTGTCTCAAAGGAGATAACATTTCCAACCAAGAATTATTGCAGTATCATTCGGCCACCTTCCTTTCAAATTTTGTGTGACCAATACAGCCAGGAAGTAATCAAGATTTGCTTAAGAATTAGCAAAATCTATTCTATATTGCTCGGCTGCAATTTAACTTCCAGAACTTCCATTAGTTGCTACATTCTTTTGTGGAAGAAAGTAGTGTGTTCCAACTTCACTATGGCAAGTGAAGATGTTCGTGCCTTGGTGGATTCTATTAAGAACTTGACCACATGCATGGATGCCCAAATTCATAATCAAGTAACACTTCAACAGTAATTTCAAAGTGTGGAAGCTAAGATAGTCTATCAAGAGAAGCTTTGTCCATGGCCAAGTTGATTGGAAACCACACAAGATAGTGTGGAAGGGAAGATAAGGCATGCTTTCCAAGCAAAAGGAGGAAGTGGATATACAAATTTGAATCATACCGAAGATGGAGAAGAAGAGATGAGTTCATTTGGCTCAAGAAATCATAAAAGACCACATCCATTCCAAGTAAGACATGCATACAATGAGGATCAAGGTACCAAACTTGACCTTCTTGAATTTTATGGTGAATTGAATGTGGAATTGTTTTTTGAATGGTTGCATGAGATTGAGGCTATATTTGAATTTAAAGAGTATGAATATAAGAGAAAATAAAAGCTTGTTACTCTTAAGTTCAAAAGATTTGCTAGGATTTGGTATGCCAGCTTAAAAAAGACAAAAGAAATCAAAAATTAAATCTTGGGAAAAACTTAAAAAGCACCTGAGAAAAAAAATTGTGCCTAGAGAATATGAATAAGATATGTATGTGAAAATGACAATTCTAAGGCAATGATTGTTTAGTGTAGAAGAATACACTAGAGAATTTGAAAAACTAGCACTTATATGTGATGTCCAAGAAAGAAAAGAACAAAAATGTGCTAGATACTTAGGTGGATTGAATAATTTGATAAGAGATAAAGTTGATATATTTTCATATGATTCTCTTGATGACTTGATTAAGTTGGCATTAAAATTTGAAAGACAAACTAAATCAACCAAAGCCTATGTTAAGTATGATGTTTCAACCTCAACTAAACCCTATTCGAAAACCTTTACACCTAAACCAACATCTTTATATGATAAAAAAAATAATAGAGATGAAAAAGGTAAAAATAAAGTGGTTGAAATGTCTAATAAACAATGCTTCAAATGTAAAAAATATGGGTACTTTGCTAGAGAATGTCCTAACCAAAGAGCTTTAACCTTGAGTGAAATATAAGACATAGAACCATATAGTGATGATGAGAATATAGAAATCGAATCTCCTAATGAAATTTTAACCATGGGTGAAGAAGAAGGAGACCTATGTTTTGTGATTCAAAGAGTGTTATAGATTCAACCTAATGTGATACCTACTCAAAGAGAGAAATCTTTTAAGACTAAGTGTAAAATAGGTGATATGGTTTGTAGACTCATTATTGGTAGTGGTTCATGTACAAATGTTGCTAGTGAAGCAATGGTTAAGAAACTTGGTTTAGAGACTGCTAATCATCCTAAACTCTATTCTTTACAATGGCTAAACAGGGATCATAATCATTGATAAGATATTAATCAGTTGAAGTGAGAGACTAAGTGAATCAGAAAAGATTTTGCTGTCCAATCCACTAGATGAGAATAGTGGCTAGGAGTCTTGTGCCCTAGGGTTGTTTATTATTGATATCGTTCCACAAGTTGAGAATAATGGAGTCTCTGAACTCAACATAAATAAGATTATGGGCCTTGATTATGCCATTATCATTGTGAGACATAAAATCAATAAATAAGTTGGTATTACCATATGTTATGCTATATGTATGTTTATCCCTTATTGTGACCTTATTATTTCTACAGTTTCTCAATTGTATTAGTATGTAGTGTACTGTTCATCCTTCTCATGGGTGTTGCTTATTCCCACGAGAAGATGACCCATACATTTTTGTGTAGTCGATGAGGACCCATTGGATGATTTTGTTGCTTATGATGCTTTATGTGTGGAGAAGTGACTCTAATGTATCAGGGTTGGGCTTAGAGTCATATTATCTAATTATTAATTTTTATTTGGATAGCATTTTGAACTCTTAGTATCATGGGATCCTTTTTGATGTATTTTAATATTGTACTCAGAGTTAACCTCAAAACCCTTATATATGTTTATGAAAGTTCTCTCACTTTTTGTTTATCATGTTTTATGTTCTATCTGTTTAGTCTTGTGTTTGATATAAGGACAGTATGGTTAGCTAGATTTATATTGAATATGATGGTAACACCTATTTATGTTGATATTATGTTTCCATTAAAGGGACATTTTTAGCAGTAAATTTTTGGATGTTACATATACCACATGCTTCATATGCGTAACATACATAATAATTTATAGCATAAAATTACAAGTTATGTTAGAAAATAGTCACAACACATGCAAAATGAAATTTCTACCCCTAAAGCATATAAATATTAAAACATACAATACTAATCCCATACATGCTCAAATCTCAACATATAGTATGTCAGATTTTAAATAAATGCGAGGAATCTAATGGTAAGAATAAAAACAACAAAGGAGGTCCTGACGAGGACAAACAAACCTTTGGCAAATCCATCCCTGTAACACTATAACACCTTGAGTTAATATGATTGCATAGGAGCCACTTTGTGGCCACCTAATAGTACCTCGGATCCACAAAGCTATGGTGGCTACCTTGGAGCACTTTCAGATTGATCAGCTAGCCCCATAGATCAAAATAAGTTTTTTCAGTGAACTTTATCCTTAGTCACGCGCTTTTAGAGAAAATTTTTGAAAATTTTTATGAAACCTCCTAGGAGGGTCATCCATCCTAAAAATTATTCCATGGTAAGAAATCTTAAATGTGGAGTTCTTAGGACAAAATTACCAAAATGATGGTATACCATATTGATATAAGTAGCCATATCAATCATCACAACACTCCACTTAATTTGGGGGGTATTACAAATAGATACATAAATAATCCACCATAAACAAACCTATTATAGAGAGATATTACTCATAGAATAAAGTACATAAATTAACAAGCTCATATATATGATTTCATGCTTGCATATTTGAGGAGAAAATTCAAAATAACAAGATATGTACATATATTTCAAAAAACACCGCAAGCATAAATCATACTTAAGAATACCATAAAAAAACCCTAATATTCTACCATATGATCATTACACAATTAGTAAGAGAATATAGATCACCTCATTTACAAGCAAAAATAATAAAAATAAGAACACAAATCCACCAAAATATCTAGCCTCCAACTATAATTTCTTCTACTTGAAGACACAAGACCCAAAAAATAGAACTATAACACTTAAATAGTAAGATAACAACAAAAATAGAACAAAAATGAAAATAAAAGGATGCCTTACTTACATAGAGGTTGATGCACCAAGGAAGGAGAAACGGAGGGAATAATACTTCAACTTTCTCATAAACTTTACACCCTTATGCTTAGAAAAATATAGTAGGGATAAATAAAGGATTAGAGGAAGAAAACCAAGCAAAAAAAAATAGAGAAACAAGAGTGGGGAAAGGTGATTTTAGCAAGGGAAGAACAAGGGAGAAGTGTTCTTCAAACACTTTGGCAAACATGAAGAAAAGGGAGGAGAGAAAAGAGAGTACAACACAAGAGGATGAATAACAAAGCAAATGAGGAACAAAGAAGGGAGGGGGTTTGAGTATCATCAAAATTGATAGAGGGAGAAGTTGATGTAAGGGTTATTTAAACTACACTTGAATGAAAAGATGATGGGGAGAAGGCATGGTGCGTAAGTGAGTATATAAGAGATAATGTGATGTGATTAAGGATAGATTGTTGGTTTGAGGGAAAAGAACAAGCAAGGATTTGATTAAAGGTAAGGGAATATTGGGGAACCCATAAAGTAAAAAGGTTGGCCACCAAAAGATAAAATAGATCAAAAATCACATAAAATATAAAAATAGTCTACCCAAACCTCGAGTGGACCTGTACTTTGCCTCAATTCCCATCCATCTACCCCACAAACTCTAGTGGACCACCGAACATAAAACCTAGTTCTTTTATTTTTAATCTAGTCTACCGAATCCTTTTCCACTACAACCAAAACACGTGTAATTAAAACCTATAGCGCATGCTCTCCTCCTATTATTTCTATGATCTAGATCACACAACATAATAATTTGAAATTATAATTTTAATTAGGGTTTACCAAAAATAAGGTGTTACACTAACACACTAACAATGACTTTGAACATTTTCAATAAAGTTTTCTTGGAAATATCTTGAGTTAATAATTGAATAAAAACACTAATTTCCCATATCTAAACTCTTATATAGAGAATATGTTGATCATGACAATTCTTCATTCTTTCTTTATAGATATTGGTATTCTCATACACATATCCAACCATAACTCATCGAGTAATTGAGTTGGATACTTCTCCATTATCTTACTTCTTTCATGTCAAAATGATTGCTCTTGATAACCTAATATGCCTTGTGTTCTACCTCTACCAAAAAATGACACAATTTTCCTTAAACTAATCAAAATTGTGTTGCACCTATAAGAGTCTTATAACTTATTCGATGAGCCCAAATAACATTTTCCATCTTCATAGGCAATCCTTTCTCAACCGAGATACCTTATTCTCTTAAGGATGATATGGTGTGGCCATTTTGTGATTCATTCCATATTTCCTTATGAACATACTTAGAATCTTGTTTTCAAAATAAGATCCTCCATCATTGATCACTACTTCTAGAATATGAAATCGAGGGAGGATGATCTTTTGAAATAACTTGAGCACTTACTTTATGTCAATTGTGAGTGATGACAATGATTTAAACCAATTTAAGATGTAATCCACTACTACAAAGATATACTTGTTGTTGCAAGATGATGGAAAAATCCCCATAAAGTCTACCCCTACACATTAAATATTTAAACTTCAGACATGTTGTTTAGTAGCATCTCATTCCTTTTTGATATGCTTCCTATTCTATTACATCAATCACAACTAAGCATACAAATCATTACATCCTTGAAAAATGAAGGCTAATATAATATTGCTTGTAATATTCTATCAATTTTCATATACTTAATCACATGACCCCCATATGTTGAAGAGTGAGAATGGGAGATGGCATCTAGTACTTCCACTTCAAGTAAACATCTCCTAAAGACTTCATTTGTACACAAATTTTTGAGACAAGGACCATCCTTGTAGTAGTTTCTGAAATTTGAAAAAAAAATCTTGCATCGCTAGTAGGACAAATTTGATGGCAAAACCCCATAGGTAAGGTAGTTCATAAAATACACAAATAAGGTTGTTAGAGTTGATATTCTACATATGATCGATTTGGAGGCTTCGGATCTTAAGATCCTACAATAACCATAACATTAAGAAACTTGTATACTTATATGCTATAGAATAACTTTATTTTAAGATAAAATAACATAACAATTACACTCTTAAACTCTTATTTAGTCACTAATTAAGTTATAGCAACTTACAAGTAGCATAAATTGTTGAAGTTATTTTACATATTAGGAACTATATTAAGTCAAAAATATCAAAAAGTAAATTAAAATTATAATGAAATTATGGGTGGAGGTAACATACAACACATTGTGTTAAAATACAAAGTATTGTTAGCATTAAGAAAAGTACACAAAGAATGAAGAAAAAAATGATAATGAAGGCAACACTAAGATGAAAATATTTTATATCATTTAAGAGAATAAGAAAAAGTAATTATGTTATCTATTAAAAATTTGATGAATCAAGATAAAAAAAACAGAAAAGAAAATAAGTTTTGACTATATACACACATGTTAAGTTTTTTTAAAAATAAAATTATATATTAATCATGAAGAAGAGGTACATCCCAAGCTATAGAATCGATCTACTATACCTATGAATCATGTGTGTAACATAAACTAAAGCTTGTTTGCATTATAAAGCTAACACAAGCATAAAAAAATATTAATTTTGAATTCAATAGAATTTAGAAATTAATATTATTATAAAATTTCATATATTAATTTCAACATTTAGATGGAGATTATATTCTTTTTCAACGCTTTTATTCGACGATCAACTTGATTCTCTTAGTGGTATCTCAATCCTATTTTATTTACTTCAACTCGTTTTCAAGACATGTTACAAAATAATATAGGGTCGAGAATACGAGGATTAAGAATTAAATATATGTGAAATAAGAGGGGAAGTAGATTTGGAGATAAATCAATAAAAATTATAGTTATTATATAGAATTGTAGGATTTTACCTTGGATCGTAAGATTCGACAACTATTCGAATGTTTTTATACTATAGGATTGTAAGATTCTATAACTATTTAACCACTTTATGATTCTACCTAATATTGTCGATTGTTTTGGAATTTTTGGATCACATAATTGTAGAATTATAAGGTTGACTTAGGATTTCAAATCTTATGTTTGTGAACCAAGAAACTTAAAGACTAATAACAATAAACAATTTCTCATCTAGGAAAGAATAATTAATGACTCCTCATCACCTTCACCTTCATCCATCTTCTACCTAAGTTTAGAGAGTTTATGCACTATAATATTTTTAATACCTCTTTCATTCTTTATCTCCAAATCAAACTCTTTCAATAAGAGGATCTATCTAATAAATCCTGTATTTGCATCCTTCTTGGTTAAGGGTACTTGAGAGTTGTGTGGTTTATGAGAACAATAACTTTCATCTCAACAAGGTATGATCTTAACTTGTTTAAGGTAAACACGACAAATAGGATCTCCTTCTAAGTCATGACATAGTTTATATATGCATCATCTAGTGTCCTACTAGTAGAGTATATGGAGTATAATTGCCCTTTGTTCCTTTAATCAATTATAGGTCTAATACCATAGTCATTTTCATCACACATCACCTTAAATGGAAGTATCCAATCTAGTTATTTCATTAATGAACAAGTCGGAAAAGCTTCCTTTATACTATCAAACACATATGAACAAGTCTTATCAAATGCAAAAGGGACACCTTTAACAAATGAATAGGTCAAGGGTTAAGCAACTTTGGGAGAGTCTTTAATAAAATGCTTATAAAATCTAATATGACCTAGGAAAATCCTAACTCCCTTAGTTGTGGATGTCATTTTAGCAATGATGTCAATTTTTTCCCTATCAACCTCAATACCTTGATTATAGACTAGGTGGCCCAAAACAACCTTCTCTTGTACCTTAAAATGACGCTTCTCCTAATTCAACACTAGGTTAAATTTTTTATATCTTTTCAAAACCTCAACAAAGTTATACAAACAATCATCAAAGTTTCCCATAAATATAAAATTCATACATAAACATCTTAATTATGTTTTCAATAAAATTAGAAAAATTGGCCCCCATACATCTCTGAAAGGTGGTTGGTACATTACACAAGCTAAATGACATCCTCTAGTAAGCAAAGGTTTTGTATGAATATGTGAATATCATTTTCTCTTTATCACTAGCGTGAATTGGGATTTGAAATAATCCCAAATACTTGGTTAGAAAACAAAAGTAAGAATGCCTAGTTAAACTCCTTAGCATTTGACCAATGAATGGGAGAGGAAAATGATCCTTCTAGGTGGTGTAACACCCCCAAAAATCACAGTTGAATTTTTTTGTTTAATTAAAACAAATATGAGCATGGGGGTGCTACCATCGTGATCAGCACAAGCCTGGCCCTCAGCCAGTATCGTACCAACCACAAGGATAAGGAATAATTTTCACAATCAATAAACACACTTAAGGCAGAGAAACGTAGAAACTTGAAATATCATAAAAGGGAAATGAGAGTGTAAAATTGAAACGTTAATACAGAATTAAAAATAGATACAAAGTCAAGCCGCTGAGGGGAAAAAGTGACACAATGATAAAGTAAAACTAGAAAAAGGTAGAGAGTCCACTCGACATTCACTCTCTGCCCCAAGTAAGTCCCATGGTCATTATACATCCCTGCCTGACGCATCCATCACATTATAGGCATCAAATACAGTACCTTCTACCTGCACAAATTTAGAAGGGTCATCTACTCATGGGAATAAGTAGCACCCATAAAACAGGTGTTCAGTATGCTACGTACTAAGTAAGGGAACATATGGGTAAGGCCATGCAAGAAAATAGACAAGTAAGGCATACAAAGCATAATTTAGGTTCACATCATTAGGCCAAACTTAGACTATTATTTCTGTCTTACACATTCCTCATTTTAATTCTACGTGAGTACAGGGGCCCCACTATTATAGCTGGTGGACCGAAAACACTCCACAGGGTAAAAATGCACCGGACCACTATTTTATCCGGTGGAACGGAATCACTCAATAGGGCAAAACGCACCTGACCACTATTATAGCCGGTAGGCCAAAATATCAACCTCACTGGTCTCGATTCACGAGGTGTTCCACCATAAGTAATTAGTATCTTTTCATGTCTTATTACCATGTAAAGTTTAGTTTGTCAAGCCCGGAATCCCCCACTGTTATAGCTAATGGAAAAAACACTCCACGGGGCAGAACGTACCTGACCACTATTATAACTAGTGGACCGGATATCACTCCATAAGATAAAATGCACTTGACCACTATTATAGCTGGTGCACCGAAAAAATATCCTCACTCGGCCCTAGCTCGATAATCCTTCACTTTAAGTGTTTAGTATTTTATTTGTATCTTATTCCACACACAACCCCGACTAGACATGCATGACCCACTAGACTTCTTATGCTTACCCTTTTATTCTCAGATTCCCAAAAACCCTATCCCATATCTTGGGACTTCTACACCATCTAGTACATCTAGACATCTTTTCCCTATTTTCCTCATTACCATGAATACCCAACTCCTATGTGCGTGGGTCAATGCCCACTTTCCCATAGCTTTGAGCCAATTTACTACCGCCCTCTAGGGTTTTCCTTCCGGAAACCCTAATTTGGCCTATATGGCCCAACCTTCCTCTATCTCACACAACTCATGCTCCTTTGCCCCCAACTCATCACCTCACTCGATTCATCCCCAAGCACCCCGCTTTACATCCTATTTTGCACATGTGGCCATGAAACCTTAGTTGCCATCCCAAAATCCTAGCACCTCTCTTTCCTCATACAATGTTATCCCTTCATCATCCTCACTTACAATCTCCTCTTCCACATAATACACATCTAACATGACTTATGACCCCGAGACTTCCTCCCTATCTTTTCCCACTCACCATGAGAATACTAAACTATTTTGCACGTGATTCAAGGCTCACTCTTTATAACTCTGGCTTAACTCCTCTTTACTCTCTAGGGTTTTCCTCCGAAATCCTAATTTGGCATATATGGCCTCACTTCCTCTGATCCTACACAACCCATAATCTTCTTTGCTACCAAAACAATCACTTCCCTTGAACCACACCCAAAATCACAACCTCACTACCCAACACCCACACATGATCATAAAAACCCTAGTTCGCTCCCCGAAACCATCGTACTTCTCCTTTCTTTTATGTCACCCCCTCAACACCCAAACACCTTCTCTCACTTGGCTCACCTTACCTCCATGTGACACCCTATTCATTCTTTATTCTCCATTCTAACCATTTCCATTAGTTTCCCTTCCTTTCACACTTCTCTCATTTAGGGTTTCCTCCCAAAACCATATTCAAGTTCCCCATGCACCCTTATACCAACCTACATATTATTTTCCACCTATGGCCTCCAATCAGCCCAACAACTCTTCCTTCACCTTACTTAACCCTCAAGTCAACTTTTTCCATTTAAGGATCATCCCCATGCAAATACCATTCATCCCATGCAAAACCTAGACTCCCCATGCATGTTTTGGTCCATTCCCTTAACTTATTCCCATTATTCCTCCTTTTGTTCACCCATAATTCATAAATATTTAGGTCATCATCTAGTCAACTCACTTTCCTCACTCTTTTTCATTTCTCTCACAACCACATCACACTATTTAGGGTTTCCTATCATGCATGTCATAAGGGGAAATAATGCATAAGCACATTCCAAGTACAAGTAACAACACCACATTACACGTGTCATAAAACACATGCAACTTACCTTAGCTTCATGGTTAGCAAGCTGCGCTACAAGAGTATAATCCATAATATATAAGGCACACACATCAAATCAACACACATAACACATTTTTCACACACATTAGGCCTTAACCATATCCTCACCTAAAATGACACTGGGCTTAGAGCACGCTCCTACACCTCCTTAGGGTTTGGACTTGGTTAACCTATAAGAGGGAAATACTAGGGTTAACTTTCCTCTTACCAACATTATCATTATTTCCTACTTACCTTTATCATAACCTAGTATTAGGGATATTAATAATAATAGTAGCTCTATTAGTAAAAATAACGGTATTATTCTTAAAATGGTTAATCATGTTATTATTAGTCAAAATAGGTTTAGGTAGTTATTTTAGTCCATGATAAGGTATTATTAACAATATTAACAATACTAAAGATAATCAACTTTAATAATGATGATGATGATGATGATGATAGTGATAATAGTAATAGTTCAAATAATAATAATAATACTAGTAATAATAAAAATAGTAATGATAATGATAATAATAATAATAATAATAATAATAATAATAATAATAATAATAATAATAATAATAATAATACTAGTAATGTCAATGTCAATAATAATAATGATAATAATAATAATAATAATAATAATAATAATAATGGTAATGATGAAGATGTTGATGATGTTAATAATAATAACATTAATAAAATAAAATAATAATTACACTAATTATACTTAAGGGCTAGGAAGGTTAGGGACCAACCTGGTGGTGGTGGCAGCTAGGCGGCGGCGGTGGAGGAAATGGGGGTGTCGAAGAGGTGGCCTTTTAGGGCTAGAAGAGAGAAAATGAGATGGTGGTTGTAGTGGTGGTGGACTCTCTAGGTTCAGAGGGTTGGAGTGGTGGTGGCGGCACAACAAATGTGGCAACGCAGATGGTGGTGGTGGTTGTGGTGGTCGAGGGTGGTGGAGAAGGTGGAAGGATAAAGGAGATGGAGAAAGGGAGAAAGGAAGGTAGGGGAGGTAGGGGAGGCTCTACTGAGTGGATTGGATGGCAGGAGAGGCAGTGATTGCGGCAGAGGAGGTGGAGCATGGCGGCGAGAGGGGCGGCGATGGGTGCAAAGTGGCAGGTCGAGCAACCAACTTTGCACGGTTGAGGTGGCTCGTGTAGGGGGAACTAGGGATGATGGGTGGTATGGTTTGGTGGAGGGTAATGCAGGGAAGATTTTGGGTGGTGTTTCGAGCGGGGATGGTGCACAACGGCAGAGTCTAAAGAGGCGGTGGTGTAAATGGGCTGAATTTTCTAGGTAGGGCAAAGAAGGCCAAATGGGATTGGTAGGGGGTATTTATAGGCCATTTGAAGGAGGATAAGATAAAGGGGGAAGGTGAGGCAGAGCTCATCGGCCGGTGGTTGCAGACCGGTACGAGCCTGCGAAATGGCAGGTGTAGGTTCGATCGGCGAGGAGAAAAGGAAAGGAAGGGGGCACACGGGGAAGGAGGTATAGGGCTGGTTGGGGCAGAAAAGGGAAAGGAAAAGGATGGGGAGAGAAGGGAAAGGACAAGCCAGCAGTATGGTGGTTGGGTAGGTTGGGCGGTGCAGAGTTGTAGGCTTGACCTGCAACACGTGGGAGGGCAAAGGGATGAAAAAGAAGAGGGGGTCAGCCAACCAATCTAGGAGAAAAGAAAAGAAAGAAAAAGAAAGGGGGAATCAGGCGGGCGAGGGGGAAGAGAAAAAAAAGATTGGCGAGCTGGGTTTTGTGGGGGAGAGAAAAGAAGGAGGGGAAGTTGGGCTGCGAGGAAGCAGACCCAATCCGGGGAAGAAGGGGGAATAAGGAAAAGGAGAAAATGACGAAAGAAAAGGAAAAGGGAATGAAAAAAGGGAAAAGGAAAAATAGGTTAGTTGGGGTATTTATAATATTTTGGTATTTTTAAATATTTTAAAATAATAAAAATAAGTAAAATAATAATTAAATTCCTTTTTATATTAATTTAGGATATTTTGGGTAATTTTTCCTAAATTATATTTTTAACTAGCAAAATACCCTAATCTTCCCCAATTAAATTCTTTATTATTTTCCTCTTGATTTTGTCTTAAATGCTCCCCTTATTTTAATATAATAATTTATTTAATTAATTTTTCTAATAAATCCCTATTTTACCATACTTTTCTAAATTAGGGTTTTTGGGGTATTTCAGGTGGCCTTATTAAGTTTCCTATAATCCATGCACACAAGCCACCCAATGACTATTCTAGTGGGGATTAGTTCATTTTTTCCATTATTCATAATGGTCATGTTTCTCTTCTTAGGTACCACTTGTATTGGGCTCACTTATTCACTATCTAAGATAGGATAGATGATCCCATCATCAAGTAATTTCAATACCTCCTTTCTAACAACATCTTTTATGTTCGAGATTAATCTTATTTGATGTTCAATGGAGTATTCATACCATTCTTCTTAACGGAATTCAATCCATGCAAAGGAGGGATTAATTTCTTTAATGTCATCTATGGAATAAACTATTATATTCTTATATAACCTAGGGACCTCAATTAGTTTCTTAACATCCTCTTTTCTCAAGGTAGCATTCACAATGATAGGATATTCTCCATTAGAGTCTAAGAACTAATATTTGAATGAGGGAGAAAGTTTTTTTTAGTAAGTAAGATATTATTTGTATTGACGATGTGAAAATAATTACAACCACCAAAAGTTCTAACATATAATATCCACCATACCTAACCATTTATCATATTTATCTTAAAACTAGGGAAGGTCATCCTTCTAGCCATGGTAAATTCAATACTTCTTAGGATGGGTTTAGAATCATGATTATAATTATAAAAATGTATCATGTTCGTTTCATACAAAATACAACAAATAAAGGTATATAAGAAAGCTCCTAATAGTTATTTATTAGCCTTTAGCTATCTTAATCTTATCAATAATAATTGAACTTCTTGATGCCAACTAATAATTAGGTCCCTTGCCAAATCGATATGCTAAACAGACAGTGGATGAAGAGATGATCTCTAGTCTCTAATTATTCATCATAGAAAAAATACTCTTGTTTAGTGATTGACAACCCTATTCTCAGTAGTTTATCTATAGTAGGATGCCTATTTTTCATAGCTAGCCAACATGGAAATTTCTATCGAGGTATAGTAAGTTGTTGCCACACCAATTTAGCCATTGATGCTTGGATGTAAGCTATTCATAAGCATGAGGGATATTATGTTCAACTTTATTCTCTTATTTCCACTTTTGGAACAAAGGTTGAAAAATATGTCTTGTGGACATAAGATTTTAAAGCAACAAGGAAGTGTAGCCAGATGGTTTGAAGTACCACACATCTACCCCTTTGAGATAAATATTGCACACCCATTTAACCCATATAGAGTCCTTCTTCAAGTTGATATTCCACAAGATATTTCCTAATGCACAAGTGTTCCACAAACCTAGGTTAAATATGCCAAGTCCCCTTCATCCTTGGGGTTTGCATAGTTCATCACAAGCCACAAAAGCTTTTCATTTGCTAGTAATCTTGCCAAACCAAAGGAATGCCCTAAATAAGCTTATAAATTTGTGAAGCACGTTATTTGGAAGTAAATGGCATGATTGAAGTAAGGGTGAATACTGAAAATAATTGATTTCACAATATGCAACCTCCCCAAGTATGATAAAAAAACATGGAGCTCCAATGTCTCACCCTTGTTATTACTTTCTCTAGGGGAGGTTAAAGATGAAATGTAGTAATCTGAGAAGAAGATGGGGGCATACCAAGGAAGCTTATAGGGAATGCACCTTGATGAAATCCTATGAAATTATTAATGGTAGAACTAATCTTAGTAGTAACACCCCATTAGTAAACAGTACCTTTAGATTTGCTCACCTTGATATGTAATAAATCAAGGAATTGAATCAAATAGAGCACAAGGCATTGGGAACTTTTAAGATCACCACTACAAAATAGTAATAGGTAATCCACAAAGCACATGTTAATGATTTTAATAGCCTTACACCTTAGATGACCATTAAAATCAGGGTTGGTCCAAAGAAGTTTCAAACTCCTACTAAGATAGTCCATGATAAGAACAAACTAGTAAGGGGATAATGAATCTCCTTGTCTAATAACTCTTTTACCCTTGAAGGGGTGTTTGAGGATCCATTACATACAATATAATAGGATATTGAGCATACACAAGCCATTATCAAGTTAGCGAAGTGCACAAATATCCCATAGGCTAGCATCAATTCATGCAAAAACTCTCAAGTGACCATATCATAGGCTTTTTATAGGTCCAAAATAATCATGCATATAGCGGAAATACCTTTTATAGAGTAGTTCTTTACTAATTCATGGGTCAATAGGATTGTAACACTTCCAAAATTTCATAGTTGAAAATTTTTGTTTAATTAAAAACCATACATTAAGACAGGGGATGCTATAGCCGCGACCAACATAAGTATGACCCCTAGCCAATCTCATACTAACCACAAGGCTAGAAAAACTCACAAGAAATTAATTTGATTAGGGCATAAAACCATAGGGATTATAATAATTCATAATTAAAAATAAAAGCAGAGTGCGCGATACAAGAGCTATTACAGAAATAGAAAACTAGTATAGTGTCAAAGCCCCTGTGGGAAAAACAGTACAATCAACAAAAGATGATAAAAGTAGAAAAAGATGAGTATGGATAAAACTCTCTCTTGGGCCCAATGCTAGGTCCAATAGACCATCACTCAGCCTCACCCAATGCATTGAATGCATCAAAGTCATCAAATGCAGCATCTCCTACCTGCACCAACTCAAAAGGGGCCACTGTTCGTGGGAATGAGCAGCACCCATGAAATGGGTGATAAGTACGCTAAGTACTGAGCAAGGTAGCCATGTAGCTAAGGCCATACAACATAAATGATAGAGAATACAAGCAGTGAAATAGTCCGATTAAACATAATCATTAGATCTCAGGCCACTATTTCCATTTTCACACAATTCTCGATTTAAGTCCATGCGAGTACGGGAACCCCACTATTATGCCAGGTGGACCAGAAATATCTAGGGTAGAATGCTCCTAACCACTATTATTTACTGGTAGAACTGTCTCTAGGGCACAAAGTACCTGGCCACTATTATTGTCGGTAGGCCAGTCTAGCCCTAACTCTTATGGTGTTCCACTATAAGTAGTCAATATTTTTTCCATGGCTTATTATCACTAAGTTTGGCTTACCGAGCTTGAGATCCCCCACTATTATAATTGGTGGACCAGAAACATCTAGGGAAGAACACACCTGGCCACTATTATTTACCGGTGGAACGGTCTCTAAGGCACAAGGCACCTGGCCACTATTATTGCCGGTGGACCGGTCTAGGCTTGATTCAATAATCTTTCACTTTAATTGATTAGTGTCTTGTCCATGTATTATTCGATAGGTACATTCATACTAGATACGCATGCCTACTATACTCCCTATTCTCCCCCCCTTTCACACCTGATTCCCTAAAAAGCCCTGTCCCATATCTTGGGGCTTCTACACATCCTAGGACTCCTAGAAATCTTTCCCCCTTCTCCCTTACTCACCATGATAACCCAAACTCCTATGTATATGGGTTGAGGCCCACTTCCCATATCTTTGTTTCAACTCACCATAGCCCTCTAGGGTTTTCCCTCGGAAACCCTGATCTGGCCTATGTGGCCTTACCTCTCCCTATCATACACTACACATGCTCCCCTTTGCTTTCAATACCATCACTCCATTCAAAACATACCCAACATCACAACCTTACTTCCCATCCTTCACATGTGACTATGAAAACCCTAGTTAGCCACCCCAAACCCTAATACTTCTCCTTTCTTTTGTGTCACCCCCTCCTCACCCACACTCACATTTCCCCTTCCACTTGACACACATTTCCCCCTCCATGTGACACCCTTCCACTCTTATCCTACACTCCAACCACTTCCATTAACTCTCCCTTCCACACACTTCCCCCCAATTAGGGTTTTTCTCACAAACCCTAGCTAAGTTGCCCATGCACCCTTATACCAACCTACGTATTATTTTTCACTTATGGACTGTGATCACCCAAAATACTATTCCCTTACCTTTATTAACCCTTAAGTCACCTTTTACCACGTAAAAGTTATCTGCATGCAAAGACTAACCACCCCATGCAAGCCTCTCACTTCCCATACAAGATTATTCCATCCTTCTATTTTATTCATATTATACTTTTATTTGTTCACCGATAAGTCATGAGATACTTAGGCCTTTCTCACTTCTCTACTACCACTCCACTTTCCTTACTTCCTTTATCTTCTCACAACCTCATCACACTACTTAGGGATTCCAAGCATGCATGTCTTAGGGCAACAATACATAAGCACAATACAAGTACAAGTCACAACACCATATTACACATGCAATAAAACATATGCAACTTACCTTAGCTCCATACTTAGCATGCCGCGCTACAAGTGCATAATCCATAACCACATAAAATACATACATATAACCAACACATATAAACACATAACACACAAATTGGGCCTTAACCACATCCTTACCTAGAACGACACCGGGCTTGGAGCACAACTCCTACGCCTCCTTAGGGAATGGATTTGGTTCACTTATAAGAGTGGAACACTAGTGTTAACTTCCCTCTTATTCCTTTCATTATCCCCTAATTGATTTTTACTAAGAAACTAATATTAGTAATGATGATGATGATGATGATGATGATAATAATAATAATAATAGTCCTAATAGTATTAATAAGGTTGGTATTATTAAAGAGGCCAACCATAATATTAGTAGTAATATTAACCATAATAAGATTAATAATGGTAATGATAATAATAATAATAATAATAATAATGATAAAATAGTAATAATAATAATAATGCTAAAATAACATTATACAAAATAATATACAGTTAGCAAAGGTTAGGGTACTACCAGAAGTGGAGGTAGCAATTAGGGTGGCGGTCGCGATGGCACACAAAGGCGAGGATGGTGACGACGATAGTGGAAGTGGTAGTTTTTTTTGGAAAATTTAGGCTTTGGGGTTGGAAGAGATAAAGGGAGGTGGTGATTGTGAGGTGGTAGGTTCCCTGGACCAGGAGGGTTGTAGTGGTGGTGGCGGCATGGCAGGGTGGTAGCGTAGGTGGTAGTGGCTAGGATGGCCAAAAGTGGTGGAGAAGGAAGGAGGAGGAAGGAAAGGGAGAAAAGGGAAAGGAAGGGTATGGGGAGGTAGGGGAAGGTCTGTTGGGTTGAGGGGGAGGTAGTAGGGGTGGTGGTTGTGGTGGAGGAGGTGGAGCAGGGTGGCGAAAGAGGCAGCAATGAGTTGCATAGGGCAGCTCGAGCTTTCCACTTTGCATGGGTAGGGTGAGTAGCGTAGGAGGAGTTAGAGCGGGGAGTGGTTTGGTTTGGTGGAGGGTAATGTAGGGAAGAGGCTAGGTGGTGGTTTGAATGGCAGTGGCTGGGGTGGCGTTTAAAGGTGTGGTGGTGGGGAGTTTCGGGAGATTTCTCGGCAGAGCAAAAGAAGAGGGAGAAGGGCGAGGCTGAGGTATTTATAGGCGTGGGGAGGAGAAGAATACAAGGGAGGATGAGGACAAGGGAGTAGTAGGGGCAGGGGCTTGCCTACTTGCGATGGCAGGCCAGTACAAGCCTAGGGGTTACAGGGTTGTAGGGACTAGGGGTGAGAAAGGGTAGAGGAAGGGGCACGTGAGAGGGTAGCGTAGGGGCATGTTTGGCTCAAAAAGGAAATGAAAGGGATGGGGGGAGAGGAAGAGTAGGACGAAGCTATGAGGGTTCAAAGGAGGACAGGCGGTGGTAGGGCAAGCACAACCTACAGCGTGAAGAAAGCAGAAGAGGAGGAAGAAGAAGGAGGAGGGCAGGTCGGTCAGAGGGGGAGAAAAGAAAATTGGGCTGGCTTGCACGCGTGAGGGAGAAAAGAAAGAGAGAAAGGGAGGAAAGTACTGGTCCGCACGGGCGAGGCCCAAACCAATGGGAGGAGGGAAGAAAGAAAGGAAAAGGAAGAAAAGGAAGAAAGAAAAAGAAGAAAAGAGAGGAAAAAGAAAAAAGAAAAAAAAGGGAAAATGTGGTGGTTAGGTTATTTGGAGTCTTTTGTGTTTTTGAGTTTTTAAAAATAATAAAAATAATTAAAAATAATAATTAAAAATTTAAATTCCTTTTTATATTAATTTAGAAATTTTGGTTACATTTTCCTAAAATCCATTTTAGTTAACAAATTACCCTAATCTCCCCTAATTTAATCCTATATTATTTCCCTCTTTTTTGCCTTAATTACTCCAATTATTTTATTTGAAAATTTTATATTTAATTGATCTCAAATATTAACACCTATTTTATTATAAATTCCTAAATTAAGGTTTTGGAGTATTATAAGGATATTTTCCCATATATTCCTCCCTTTGGTAAAAGTAGACCTCGCTAAATCCTTAGTGTTTAACATGATTCTTTTCAATTTGTGATTTAAAAGCTTGGAGAAAATTTTGTAAAATATGGTACAACATGATATTGGATGAAACTCAGTCACCCTTTGAGCTTCTAACTGTTTAGGGATGAAGGTAATGGAAGTGGTGTTCACTTTGCTAGCCATGAAACCTACAACATGGAACTCTCTTATAGTCAGCAAAACTTCATACCTTAAAATAGGCCAACCACCTTTGTAAAAGCCATCATTGAAACCATCGATCCCAAGTTCCTTGGTATCCCCTATAAACCAAAAAAATTGTCTAACCTTATTCAGGGTAAATGGTGTAGTTAGCTAAATTTGGTGAGTAGAAGAAATAAAAGTACCTTGACTAATAACATCAACTTGAATTTAACCAGCAATGCAAGTTTTAGTGCTTAGTAGGACTTCATAATAAGAACAAAAGGCTTTTTGGATGGAAATATGAGCTCTTAATTCAATATCATCCTCATCTAATAGGGTATTGATCATCTTTCTATGTTGCCTCTCCTTGACCTTGGCTAAGAAGAATATGCGGTTACTATTCCCACACCTAAATCAATGAACACAAGCCTTTTGTTTTAAGAACATCTCCTAACATATAAGGAGGTTTTGGTACTTTTGTTGTAGTGCCTTCTCCTACACTCTTATTTGCACATCAAGAGGGAGACTATAAGTATTTTGTTGAAGGTAAGTCAATTCCTCTCTAGTGGTAGCAACTCTCTTAGAAATAGAGCTATAATTCTCCTTATTGAGTAGTTTGAGGTCTAGTTTAAGAGCATAACATGCGGAGGAAATCCTAAGCAAATAATTACCTCTTAAATAAGAGATCTAATACTTCTCAACCAATGGTAGAAATATGTCATCCTCTATAAAAAAAATTAGAAGAATCTAAATATTTTTCTACCATTATCCACTTATTGAATTAGCTTAAGAATAATATGGGAGTGATGAAAAATTAAAGGGTTGTGAAAGAAAGCCGAAACAGATAGGAATTTGTCCAATCAATCTAGATTAACTAGTTCCCTATCCAACTTGCTTATCATCTCTTTATCACTTCTTTTGTTAAACAATGTGAAGAAACAACCTTTAGATTGGATGTCACAAACCCTAATGATGAAAACATTGCACAAAGTCCTGCATGTCAGTAATATCATGTGTGTGCCCTTGGAATCGTTCACCATTATGCTGCATAACATTTAAGTCCCCAATGATGAGCCAATGCTCTCCCTTTACCATATGAGTAGCTAGTCAAACCCATAATCTTCTCAGCTCCCCACTAGTGTTAAGAGCATGCACACAAGTCATCTTGAAGGTAATGTTAAACTAATAATGAGTGACAAAGCATTGGACATCTTGATCATAAGAGTGCAAGTGAGAGATGTTCCGCACATTGATATACCTTACTAAAAATTTGAAATAAATTATTTTTCTTCACACGGGTTTACAAAAAAAATAAACAAAAGACAAACCATTGATCCTATAAAAAAAATTTGACCTCTTTGTGTTTGGAGGTCTTATTAAGGCCCTAGATGTTCCAAGCACTAATCATGGCCACCATGATTATTGTTAAGGCTGAAATTAGTCTCCCTCTATCCCATTTCTCTCTAGTAATCACCATTAGGGGATGTCATTGAGTGTAGTTGTCTCTTTGTCTGGCTCCTAGTCATAATTTTCTCTACTTTGAGTGACTCCTTATTATTTTGATATTCCTTTTCCTGAGATGGACCAAATGTGCCATCATCAAGTGCAACTTTTGAGATAGAAACTAGAGGCTCAAATTAGTTTAGGGTAATACTAGTCGAGCTTGTATCCCTAGAGTAAATAATGTGTAAACTTGCTTCTACTACTTGTTGAACTTATGATTCTTTAATCATAATCTCCTTTCAATCACAATGATCATTCACCGACACCAACCCAATTTTTTCTTATTGGTTGGTTGTTTTCTTTTAGTCCCATACTTATAATAGGAAGCAACATTATGGCCAAATTGATCACATACGTGATAGTGGGTACATTTCTAATCAATGACTACCTGTTTCTTCAACTCAACACAATCTGGATCAATTATATTAACATGGTTTGTTAGGCTCTATTTGAAATTGACCTACACAAGAACCCTTAGGAAATATACCCTCTCTGTAGATATAATAATTGTATTTCTGCAAATCGGCTCACCCAATCCACTAGCAAGGCATCTCAATGAGTTTTTGGACCAATATAATAATAATAAGACACGTAATTTAACCCATAAAGGCAGAACTTGCAAGGTAGATTTGTCAATGCACATTCTTTTTTCCCACAACTTGACTACCAGTGGTTTACTAAAGTTAGACTAGTGATGTTGTAATATAAATTAGGCTTGTTCCATGGTGCCAATTTTGAAGAGAAACAGTCCATTTGTGTGCATCACTTCTTGTGGCAAAGGTACTACTCTCCACTAGGTTTGTACAAAACAACACATCTTGTTATAAGTAGGGGAATCTCTAAACACAAACCTTAACAAGGTATTCTCCCATGATTTTTCTTCTTTCATACCCTCTTCTTTATCTAACCAAACACAAATATCTACCTTAACCATACATGGTGGAACAAACTCTAACCTTGCCCCATGATTATGGTTCCTATTACCAGCAATGAAATCTCTCCAAGATAATCCTTGTGGTCACTTGTTGGTATCTCCAATTTAATCCATATAGGAGTTGGTTTCATTGGAGAATAATCATTAATTCCCTCCTATACATCACATACCAATGTAGTGCTTACATGAGATGTTAGATCCGTAGTAAAGTTTTGCATTGAGGGTTCTTAATTTTTTATGATCCATTTAATGGATGAATCTCTACCCCTACTGCTTCCTAAAGTGATACATCTAAATCATGCGGTGTTCCATGATCAACAATTGGAGAACTCATTCCTATTGTTTGACTTGATCCTTTTCCTCTGCTAGAATCACCACTTGAAATAGCACCTAGTGACACCATTGAGCATAGAAAGTTAGTTGTCAAAGAAGACTTCTTCCTCTTGGTTATGATTATAGCTATGCACCACCCTCACCTAGGAGAGAGGAGACAAAATGAGATTTTCATTGGATTTGGATTTTTAAGAGGTTTTAGTTCTATCCTAGGTGCAATTTTCTATTCATAAATAAGTTCACTCAACTCTTTTTCAATTTCAGCCATCGTTTCATATTCTTTAGTGCAATTGGGGATTTCGCCAAGAATGGTAACATAAACAACTACATGTTTGTCATCTTCATCTGGTGCTTCATACTTCACCAACCACTTTTAAAGTGGATCACTTAACATATATCTCGTAAAGTCTTCTTTATCCACCATATCAATTGTGCTAATCATATAACAAGTGTTATTAATTAAAGGAACTCTCATAGTAGAAGATAAGTAAAAATCCACCTTCTTATCCCTTATATTGAGGTAGAGATTTCCATTTTCATATCAGTTATCACTCTAGTGGTGGTTAGGAAAGGTCTTCCCAACATGGTGGGGATTTGATAATCCTTCTCAATTTTAATGATGAAAAAATCACCCAAAACATAAAACTTATCAATGTGGATAGGTATACCTTCTAATATACCAATCGAACATTTTACTAATCAATCAACTAATTTGAGGGAAATGGTAATGGGATTAAATTCTTGAATCTACAACTTCTTACATATAGTCAAAGGCATAAGACTAACATTAGCAATAATATCACATAAAGTACGATCAATTGAAACACCATCAATAGTATAAGGGACAAAGAATAAGAAAGGATCTATAAGACAAGGTGAAATCTTGTTTTAGATAACATTGCTACACTCCTGAGTTAAAGTTATGGTCTCATACTCCTTTAAATGCCTCTTATTAGACAAAATATTAGTTAAGAAATTTGCATGAGAGAACATTTGTGAGATGGCTTCAACAAATGAAATATTGATATGCAATTTTTTTTAAAGATTTATATAAATTTCTTAAATGGCTTATTTAACTTAGCCTTACAATTCCTTTAAGGGAAGGATAGTGGAGGCTTGTAAGGTTTAAGTGCAACATGCTTCTCTTTCTCACTAACATTCTTTTTCTCTTTTATCACTAACTTTTCATCTACTTGGCTCTCATCCCTCTCACTTTCACTCACCACAAGTCTCTTTATCTCTTTTCCACTCCTAACTATGATGAAATTTCTATCCCCCTTGCGGTTAGTCTCAAGTTATCTAGGAAAAATCCTTGAGGTCCAAGAATAGGACATGGTTAGCTGGGTTAACTATGTGATTTGATTCTCCAACATTTATTTGTGAGTAACTAGATAATCAACCTTAGAAGATTGGTTTTTGATTGAATAACTCATGGTTTATGTTTCGAACCATTTCTTATGCTTTTTCAATTCATCAAAAAAATTTCCATCAAAGTCTCAAAATTAGACTTTTGAGAACTAGGGTAACAAACTTTAGGGATCTAAGTTCTAGGGTGGATTCTTATAGGAGATATTATTATAATTTCTCCACCCTAGGTTATATGTGTTAGGAAATAGATAAAATTTCCTATTAAAATTGTTCACAAAATAAACATGTTAAGATAATGGGGCATAAGAGGAAGGTGGATTTCCAATTCGACATTCCACAACATAATTCCCAATAACATCACATATTTCATAGTTGGTAGATATAGATGCTCTTGAATTTATACTTATCTTAAAAAACTTATAAAATAAGGCATCAACTTTAGAGGCAACATCATATATATTTATACCTCTCATTCTTTTTGGGTAAAGAGCGCTCATCCGACCATTGGAAATGATTATATTCCATATCTTAAATGAGTTATCTTACCTCCCACACACTTTTGTTCATTAGTTCCCTACTAGTTGCAACATCAACAATCATCTTAGTGTTATAGAGAAGATCCTCGTAAAGGTGTGGATGATTGACCAGCCCTCCAATCTATGATGTGGTCTCATCCTTAATAGGTAATTATACCTTTCCTAATCATCATATAATGATTATCCTTCCTTCTGAGTAAATTTCATTACTAGATTCCTCAATTGAATTCTTTTCTTCAAAGTATGTACTTTGCTAAGAAATTATGAAAGTTGGCCCCATATAGTGATAGAGACTAGTGGAATTGATTACAACCAAGATCTTGCATTATCCCATAATGATAAGGGGAGAACACTTAGATTGATGGCATTAATCGACACTATATTTGTAATACCCCTAAAATTTACTGTTGAAAATTTTTATTTTTAAATGTTTTATGCAAAAGCAAGTATAGTAAAATTTGGGGTGCTACCACCACACTTAGTACCATACCAGTTTTCTTCTGTCGTTCTAATACTAAGTGATAAGGATGATAACATACTTTAATTAACTTTTAATAATACATTTACAAATTAGAGTAGCATAATAGTTAGGAAGGTTAACTCACCTTCCAAGAAAAACTCACTATTTGTAGTTACAAAGAAAATATCAGTAGAAAAGAAATACAAAAAGGTTTTAAGAAAGACATAGAAAGACTTTTTGGTTTAAAACATTGGTCAGCGTCTCAGATAACCCTATGCTCTCAATCCCAAATTGAGCGTGCAAGCTAACCTACAAATTTTACTGTCCATTGAATAGGTAGAGACCCAAGAAAGAAACCTTTCAGTACTATGGTACTAAGTAACCCTTTAAACGAGACTAACATGTAAGGTATGCATGTGACACATCAAATGCCACGCATCGAACACATGATCATGGAATAATACATATATCATATGAAAATCGTTCGAACAACTAAATGCATCAAAAATCATGTGCCACAAATGTTCATTCACTTAGAAGCAACTGAACTTATTATTGGAACGTTCAAGCGATACTCTTTGTAGTATAAATAGAATAATTGACCCAGTAAAATTCTCAACAACGTCACAAAAAGAATGCCATACACATCAGTATGACATGTTAGCTCATTCATTATTATTTGTATTTAAGCCATTAGTGTCATAATCAGCCATCACTCGGTTTATATCCATGTGGTTTGGGGACCCCACTATTGTGATCGGTGGCTATGAAATCCAGGAAAACATGCTCCTGACCACTATTATGATCGATAAATCGAATACAATCTAGGGCAAAAACCTCCTGGCTACTATTATAATTGGTGGATCAGTGAATATACTACAATCCAAGGTAGAATGCTCCTAACCACTATTATAATCGGTGGACCGGTAAGTATCCTACACACGATCCCAACCCAAGTGGTGTTCCACTGTAAGTGATTAATGTCTTTTTTATAGATTAATATCATCTAAGGGTTTCATTATTTGAGCTTGGGACCCCCACTATTATATCCAGTGGACAGGGAACATCCTACAATCTAGAGTAGAACACACTTTACCTCTATTATAACTAGTGTATTGGTAATATACTACAATCCAAGGCCGAATGCACCTGACCACTATTATAACCGGTGGACTGGTAATATACTACAATCTAGGGCAGAATGTCCCTAACCACTATTATGATTGGTGGACCGGTAAAGATCCTATGTATGGGCCCAACTTAATAATCTTTCACTTTAAGTGATTAGTGTCTTATTTGTTCAGATATCACACACATATCCATGCATGAACCATGTAAGACTCCTGACCTACTCCCACCCTAACCAATCCTAATCTCATAAAAACCCCAGTTCCCTAAATCGTGATATCCACACTCCCTAATGATCCCTTGAGTTCCCAAAATTACTCACCAACCCAAACATGCAATTAAAACCCTTTTTATCATGAGTCATAGCCCATTTCCCTTATTCCTCACATGTGATAACAATTAGCCCATAGGGTTAATCTTCAAAATCCTGATTTGGCCTAAATGGACCTAACCCCGTCTCTACTACTTAATTGGTCCTGAACTCCCACAACCAAGCATACGTTACTAGGATTATTCATCCCCTAGGTTTTGTAGCCTAAATCTCCCATCTTTCTCATGTGATGTTAACCTTCCAAATCAAGCCTTCCTAGAAACCCTAATTCCACTCTTTTGGTAGTCTTTGATCCTTTAACACTTCATGGGCTCCCAAATGTACAAGCTGCTCAGCCATGTCACCATTTACCCCCATATATCCATTCATAGCAATCAACTCTACTCTTCTCACCTATGGTTATAGCTCCCTTGGGTTGGACTTGCCCCATACGTGTTCATCAAAATAATCACCCTAATACATGCCCAAACTACTAAAAGTCCTTCAGCCATATAGTATTGATAAGCATGATGAAAGTGATGATACTAAGACCATAAATTACTATTCTCACATCCAACACCAATTAACTTTTACTATGCATGTTTATTAGCATAACTACCATTGCACCTTCAAATTTACCAAAATACCCTTAGGCCATATAAATTCATCATTCATGCACAAACATGTATCACTAATGCCACTAAACCCTATCTTCATACTTAACACCATCTATAACCTAACAAGCACATCTATTAGGATAATCACACTTGCACCTTCAAAATGATCAAAATACCCCTATACCATATATGGTCATCATTTATGCCCAAACATGAAATACTAATGCTACCAAACATTATTTTCATACTTAACACCATTTAAAATTTAGCATGTACAATTATTAGTAGAATCACCCTTACACCTTTAAAATTACCAAAATGTCCTATACCATATGATACCACCATTTACACCCAACATGTATTACTAACACCACAAAACCCCTATTTTCATTCTTAGCACCAATTACAACTTATCACGCGTATTTATTATGTTAACTCTAATTACATATACCAAATTACTAAAATGCTCCTGGCCATTAAATACTAATAATCATGCCCAACCATGCATTACCAACACCACAAAACCTTATTATTATTATTCTTAGCATCAATTACCACTTATCATGCATACTTATTAAGTTAACTCCCATTGCACATGTCAAATTACTAAAATACCTCTAGACCATAAAATATTAATAATCATGCCCAACCATGCACTACCAACACCACAAAACCCCTATTGTCATTCTTAGTACCAATTACCAATTATGATGTGTATTTATTACGTTAACCCCCATTGTACATGCCAAATTACTAAAATGCCCCAAGACCATCAAATACTAATAGTCATACCCAACCATGCATTACCAACACCACAAAACTCTTATTATTATTCTTAGTACCGCCTAATCCTTAGCCACCACATTTATTGGAATTATCACCATCATACATTAAAATTTACCAAAATACCCATAAACCCTAAAATATTGGTATTTCTACTAACGCATACATTTATAATCCACCAAACTCCCATCTCCGCTCTTAGCAATATTCCTAACACATTAGGCATCCCATTTAGATTTAAACAACAGGGTGTGTCCAAATGACCAAATTGCCCCTAGGGCATATTAGTATTATTTTTATCATAAGTGTCCATACTCACATAGCCTATCATGTATATACACATAATACTCATCAACCCCTTTTTCTTAGTTACCCTTTCACACATATCACACTATATACAAGATAACATAAAAATCATAGAATTGATAGTAACACAATATATTTACATAAATCACATACCATTAACCCTAATGTGCTAAAATATGACAATCCATACATTTTAGTGGGTATAACGGTTACCTTATTTCTAATAGAATCAACCTTAATCGGTATCCTAACTTAAAATTCTTAAGCTCCGATTAATAAATTTTTATACCTAAAATAATGTCACAAGTGAAATATTAATATTAGATAAATAAAATAATGATTTTTACTAAAAATATTAATTAAATATATAACATTATTAAACTATATAATACCTTAATATGGGCTAAGTATGCCAAAAGTACTTAGCTTAACTCACTCTGCCAAGCAATGTGAGCCATGTAATATGAACTAAATTAGAGGAAAAGGGAAGGAGGGGGAGGGGGAGGGTAGGCTTGAGGGGGGAATGTTGGTGATGGTTGCTGGGTGTAGAGGTAAGGCAAGAGGAGGGTGGTGATTGGGGGTCAAGGTACAATGGCTTGAAGGTGGCGGAGACAATAGTGGTGGCTGCAAGAGGAAGGTGTAGGGAAGGGAGGAAGAAAGGAAGAAAGGAAGAGAAGAATAGAAGGAAAGGGGGGAGGTGGCTTGGGTTAGGTGTGTAAGGACGGTGTTGGGGTAGCATTAGACAGCTGAGGGGAGGTTGAGGTAGCAGTAAAAGGGAGGAGAAAAGGTGGATAAGGGTGATGATGCAGGGGGTTGAAGGGAAAGAGGGAAAAGGGAAGGGTAGGTCATAGGGTAGTTGGTATTAGCGGCTTAGGGTAGTGTAAGGAGAGGATAGGGTGTAGGAGAAGGGTGGTGTGGTGGTTCGTTGGGTGGTGGAAGTGGCAGATAGGAGCTATAGGGATGGCAAAGGAAAAATAGAGGGGAAGAAGGAAGAAACAAAAAGAAAAAGAGAGGATTGGCGGGGAGAGGGATGGCTCGAGAAGTGAGAAGTGAGAAGTAAGAAAGAAGAGAAGAGAAGAAGAAGAAAGAAGAAGAAGAAGAAGAAGAAGAGAAGAAGAAGAAGAAATAAGAGGAGGAGAGGAGAAGGGAAGGAGGGGACATAAGATGTAGGTGGTGTAGGAGGGGGTGTTTTCGCGTGTCGAGCATGGCAGGCGACAGGGATAAAAGGGGGTAGGGAAGGCATGCAAGGAAGGAGGGGACCAGGGCTACTAGGCCAAAATTGGAAAGAAAGAATGATAGGGGGAGGGTGGTGCAGACGTTGGTCGGCGGTAGGGTGGCATAGGCAGGAGTGTAGGGGTGTTGGGGGAAGGTGTGTGAGGGGGTTAAGAGAGAATTTGGCTTGGGGTTAAGGGGAAGAAGAAAAAGGAGGAGGGAAAGTGGGCTACACAAGGAAGGGGAGAGGGGGGAAGGAGCAGGATGGCCCATGCGGGAGAAAGAAAAAGAAGAGGAGGAGATGGGCTGGCCCAAGGAGGGAAAGAAATAAAGAAAGAAAGAACAAAAAGAGATGGGGATTGGGTTGGCCCAGTGGGAGAAGGAGGAAAAGAAAAGGGCAGGAAGGTTGGGCTGGCCCAAGGAAGAAGGGAGGAAAGAAAAGAAAGAAAAGGAAAAAAAATTTAGAGTTAGGATTGGAAATTGGGGTAAAATTGGATTTTGAAAAAAAAATATTAATTTAAGAGAATACTTTTGGTAAAATTGTTGGTTTAGAATTTATTTAGATAAGAGAGTAATATAAAATGATAAAAATAATTATATTAATTTATTGAATAATTTTTATCTATTTTGTAAATCAAGGGTCCTTAAAATAGTTAAATCAATAATTTAATATTAAATTATCACAAATTAGAGGTTAAATATTCAAATTTTTGTTTTTAAAAATTCAGGGCATTACACCATTCATTTTCTAGGTGTCACAATACTCCAAATATGGTTATATTGATTTATCTTGGAGAAATGAAAGATTTGATAAAATTCCAAGGAGGTATGGGTGCCTAAGGTAACCATCCTTCAAAGACATGTCACTAACCCCTATGGACCCAAGAAAAGTTGGGTATCTAGAGCTTTTAGTTGATTATTTTGCGTAGGGAACAAGAAGAGGAGGAGGAGGAGCATATGTTTGATTGCAAATGGAAACTCAAAGCTCACTCATTACCTCTTGGTTTATTGGAAATAGGTTTTCTCAATAATGGCATATGTTAGGTTAGTTTCCTAAATATTTTGCATTAATGCAAATATGAAACCAGTGCATAAATTAATGTTCTTTAATTCAAAACTGAATGATGTTGTGGTTCATGCTTACATTTGGACCTAACTATGTTGACATACAAACATTTGAATGTTTGATTCTCACCCGTCACCATATTATATTCTTTTTGAGTAATTGAATCTTGATTTCCCAAAACTATGCACAACTCTAATATTTATTGCTATATCATTTCTATTGCTTGAGTATTTTCAAGACTCATTGAATACTTTGTGCATTATTTTAATAAATATTGCAATTATGAAATCTCATGGGCATTAATATTATCATTTATGAGTTATCCGCATGAATCTTGATGCCTATATCTCTACTTTTCATACCCTTTCTATTTGAGATAGTGGTGTCTTAGTAATTCTCATTATGATCATGCTCTTACTGTTTCTATATGCATACACTTAGGGGGAGAATATGTCTTGGTCATTTAAGCTTGAACCCTATGCATAAACTAAAGGGGAGATATGTCATATATGTTTCACATATATTATTCCTTGATAATATTGTATGTAATACCCCCATTTTCATAACCATTTTTTTTAATTTTATAAGACATTTTGTGGAAGCTAAAAGGGAAATAGAGGGTGTTACTACTACATCCAACATAAAAGAGGTATAGTTATTACCTATTTTATGTTAGGTGTTATGTTAAAAGCAAACTCACATCCTACGAGTCGAGTATGACTATTACCGAACCTGAGTTCGATATAAGATTTACAAAACCATACAAAAATAAATATAAGATCAATAAGGTCAAGTAGAAATCTACAAGAGTGAAAAAAAATAGAATATGGGATCCCGAGGATCTAAACAACAATGCGTAATAAGACAAATAGGGAGTCTACAGTCTAAGCCCCACATAGCCAAGCATGAGAACCTGCACAAACTGAAATGGTGTGGTACCAATACGATGAGCATACCGAGTAAGATCTAATTATCTCACATAAATATGCTTCATATAACACATGTTATTATATGGTAATATGTCATGTTGGTGATGGAATTTGATTATGCGTAAGTAAAGAGGAAAAACCCTAAAGTAACTATAGGAACCAATTTTGATTAATATTAAATCACGTTGGCAATTTGCCATTTCGGGCAACTTAATGCTAGTAACCTAGGGTAAAAACATAAAATTTGTTATACCACAAGGTATTCCATGCCAAACATGGAATCATAAAGGATTTGATAAAAATAAAGGAATCATGAAAAGCATATAACATCTTTGGCATACATTTCAACAAATGTCACATAATGACATATATGATCAATGCACAATAAAAGAAATCACATATGCCATAGGTGTATGGATTCAAACTCTGAGGTATAAGTTTAGACATCTAGTCCTACAATCAATGGATAAAACTCATGGGGCACAAACATAAACATATACAAATGTTCACATATGGGCATCCCATTCTACTGCATATGGACAAAAGACATAGGGAAACATAATCAACATATGGCCATCACAGCTAGGAATCAACACACATGACCATCATATTTAGGAATAAACACATGACCATCACATTTAGGAATCAATAAATATGTCCATCACAACTAGAAATTTCACCACATATGGCCATCCTGACTAGAAACCTCAACACATGACCTTTATGGCTAAGAATCTCAATATATAGAAGCTTAATTCTACTACACATGAACATTTAAGCCAATGGGATAATAAAAAAAATGATCCATCCACCTCTCATTGGTCATCAAATACCATGGCAGCTTGGAAATCCATTTTCCACCATCAGTAGCCTCCTATCAAGATGGATCACTACAAGTAACATAATCCTTAAGTATGCATATCTCCTATAGGGACCAGAGGAAGACTATAGAGTAGAGAAGGCACCAAGCTACTCTACAACTAGAAACCCCTTTTGTTTACGATAACATAAAATGAGAGTCCACATGACTTCTTTTGGTTTTAAATGATATATTGTAACATTTGCTAGGTTTAAAGGATAAATGCAATCTTTAATGACTTTAAAGGATATCTATAACCTCTATTGATTTTAAAGGATAATCGTAACCTTTGAATATTTTAAAGGATAATCGTACCATCTCACATAACAGAGATAATTATTAACACACACAAGTGTTAATGGTTAACACCAAACCTCAATGAATGTTCACAAATCGTTCAAAATCACGAAAACCATTCATATAAAAGATCACCATGGATTGTAAGATCCCCCAAAACTCTCTCAAAGAAACACCCCAAAAACAAAGGCTAGAGGGCCCAAGAAATATTTCTCTGAAAGTAAAAGTAGTGCACCTTTTACCAAGTTAGAGTCCCAAAGACAAACTAATAGTCAAATTTAGGTCAATAAGGCCTTACATTACAACCTATCATATTATTCAAATTTGTAGTCATTCAATGACCAAAATACACATTAAAAATATAAAATCTGATTCTCAAGTTCAAATAATCCCAAATGAGGGAAGAAATACCAAAAACTATTTATTTTATCATTATGACCAAAATCAATGAAAACCGCAAATAAAATTAGCATAACCAAGTTAAATTAAGGTTCCACATCAAATTTAAAAAATTAATATTCATCATACTATAGAAATGACATTTTATATTGATAAGTTAACAAAAAAATATTTTATTACTAAAAATTACTATTCACTAGGATTCACTATTCATACTAACTTACTATTTAAGAGGGTAAATTGGTCAATTGTCAAAAGTTGTGGTTAACATTTGACTCTATATTTCCACTAAAGTATTTTAGGGGTATTTTAATTATATTATAGTTAATTATCTCAAACATATAATTATTAAAAAATTAAACCTCACTTAGTGTAATTAGCTTATAATACTTTAAATATCGCAAAGACCATCCTCAAAACTTTCATGAGATTCAACAAAAAAATTGTAGCAACTATACATACTCAAATCAAAGCATGTTATGTATGAATAATCATCTTCAAATTTGCAACCTATAACATGGTATAATAAATTTCATAAAATACTCAAATGATCAAAAACCCCTAAATCATCCAAATCATTAATAAATAAATAAATAATGCTTAGGATAATAAATCCTAACATGTTATGCATCAAAATTGATCCACTAATTACCAAAATTGACATGATACCATCAATTTAACAAATATCAAAGGAATCAAAAATCCCTAAATTGGATATAAACCCATAACCTACCAAACATAGCACAACTCCATCAATTTCACAAAATCAACATGCTTGTATGAAGTAATAAGATCGTACCAAAACCTAACCTCTTAGTCAGTAAAAGTAAGAAATATTTAAAGATCAAATCAACTCTTCCATCAATACTTCAAAACCCTAAAAAAATAATGAAAATATTAGAATAATTAATCACATAATAACCAAATTAAATTAGATAGAATTAAAGAGGAGATGGAGGTGACTTATTATCTTGATTTTGGAAGAAAACTAAGCTCAACCATGTAGTAAAAATGGAATCATGAACCATGAAATTGAAAGGAGAAAGAGGAGAAAATATGGTGTGCAAGATAAGAGAAGGAGAGAAGAAATTATCAAGGTTTGAAGGCAAGATTATCATCTTGAAGTTGAAGACATCTATGCTTCCAACCATAGTGGAAAAATGGAGGTGAATGGTTCAAAGATGGGGGAGGGAAGGAAGGAGAAGAAGTGTTGGCATGCAAGCGGAAATAAATGAAAAGAATTTAGTAGGGATGAGAGGAAAAAGAAGAGAGAAAAAAGTTATGCTAAGGTAAAAGATTAGAAGGGTTAGTTTAGTAATTTTGGTAGAAACTCACTCATTAAGTCTTCCATGAGATATTTCATGAAAATATCAAGGAGAAATGAATGGAGGGGTTGGTTCCACGTGGAAGGGAAAATAAGTGGATAAGAATAAAATACCACACAAATAAATGAAAAATGGAGAAGGAAGGAAAAATGATTGGAGGAAGAAGAAAGAAGAAAATTTTAATAAAAGGTATTATGGTAATTTGTTGAGGAAAATAAATTCAATTTAGGTACTTCATAGATAGGGAAACCATGAAATTATAAGGGAACAAAGTAGTTGTTCTAAACCTGTAATACCCTATCTTAAATTCATTCAAATTGTGTTTAAAGTTACGTTAATAATAATAATTTAGTTTTAAAATTTTAATAAAAATGTGAACTTTAGGCATAAGGATTAACTAGTTTGCCTAACCAATCGACTAGTACACTCAAAGATTGACAATTTTATTCTTGATGAACCGGTCAATTGGTTTGCTTAAACTGATCGGTTGGTTATCCTGAGATTTTAGATCTTTTTCTAATTTTGATTTGAATATATTTCTAATTTTTAGGAAAACTTCTAATTAGAATTAATTTGTGATAATAAACACATTTGGGTTCTTTGGGATCATTTCACATTATATAGATCATTCTACGATTTTATTTAGTTAAAATTTCCCTAAAATGTATTTTTTGAGGCATATCTCACCTTCTCTCTTCTCACTCACATTCTTCTCTCTCTTCTGGTAGCTAGGTTACATGTTTAACTTCTTGCACATCTCTCCTAACTTACCAACCTTCTACAATGGTTCCCTCCTTAACTACACTCAACAACCCTCATGCCATCATGTCTTCTCTTACACTTTGGTTGCACACCCACAACCATACTAGTCTTATCTCTCTCTCTCTCTCTCACTATCTTGTGGATTTTGACTAACTCTACCTTCTATACCCTCTATTACTTATTCACTTTCACTTATTACCTATTGTTCTTTCTCTCCTTTTCCTTTCCCTTGGTGAAATTTACTAATTGTTGAGCACCCTCCATTTTTCTTACTTTTCCCCCTCTATTGAGAAAAAACAGAGGTTGCAATTAATTTATTCCCTCCTTGTTTGAGTTATTTCCTCTCTTTTCTTCTTCTAGTCTTGTCTTTAGTTCTCCCTAGTTTATCTTAAGCAAGGAAGGATTAAGGTTTGAGAAAGGTTGAAGATTCTAGCTTCATTTTTCTTAGAATTATGTTTTTGAGAAACGATTGAGTTATGTTATTGTTCTTCTTTTTATGATTTTATTTTATTTTATTTTAATGGATTTTTAAAAAGGAGTTTTGATGGTTTTGACTCTTGAATATCTTATGATTGAATTCTTAGTAGACAACCATCAAGTAGGAGTTTTATGCTAGAAGGATTACTTTAAGACAAGGTATTCTTATCATTAATATGAATGAGGTTTTGTTTCTTATTGGGGTTCCAAGTTCATGGTGTGATTTTTTGTTAAGCATGGGCTAATTATATTCTATAATTCAACCATGTGGTAGATTTTCCTTTTGAAATTTTAAGCATTGTTGGTTTATCTAATTTTATGCATGATTTAGCAGTTTAACTATGATTTCATTTAAATGCCTACATTACCATATATGCATGTGATTATATATGTGTAGTATGTCTCCTTATCTATTTTATTATATAGTACCATGCTAGGATTAATATGGTAAGGTTTGATAAATTTGGGTGTTTGTATTACAAGTTTGGGTGTTATTTTACCCAGATTGGTTCGTTGAACCCATTGACTGGTTTTGTAAATAGTCACATAGTTTAGAAATTTTGATTGGTTGATTTTGAGATCAGTTGATTGGTTCGATGAACCAGTCAAGTGGTCCCAACGAGCATTTGATTGATTTGCCAAACCCATCGACTAGTGACCTTATGACCAAAGTAGACTGGTCTCTACTTAGACCCATTGACCAATTGGATCAAATTGATTGATTGTTTTCCTATAAAAAGTTGATCAGTGAGACTAACTAATCGATTGGTATACTAGTGTTATTTTTAGTTCAGGTCCATTTTAGCTAGACTAGTCGATTGGTCCTAAGGACAGATCAACTGGTCTAACTATATTCCACGTAGTTCATTTATTAATTGTTGTTCTTATTTGAGGCTTTTAAGTTAATACCTCCATGTAATTACAACATTTAAATTATGTTTTCAACCATGTTAACCCTAGAATTAATAAGAATCATAATGATGATATTTGGGGATTTAAAGTGGTTAAGTTTGGTGTCATCTCTAAACACCCGATTGGTAGCTTTTATGTCTTGTGATGTGTTTGGTATTATGCCTTGTGATGTGTTTGGTGTAATCACTTGGAAAAACCATATTGGTTATTTATGGAATTAATTTATGATTTGTGATATCACTTGGTAATTAATAAATATGGAATAAGATTTCATTCAAGTATTTTTTTTCTCTGACCGAGAGTTAGTGGATGGGTCACCTTGCGGTTTATATTTTCACTCAGTACCTTCCTTCTCTACCATGTTATGGTCAGTAGGGGGTATATGCGCATATTTTTGAGGTATATGACTAAACTGTGGTAGGCCAACATGGCATTTGTATCCGGCTCGGGTGGGTGAGGTATTCTAGTACAAGTCCCCTAACACTTTGTATTATCCATTACTTAGGTGGGTGTGGTATCCCAACTTTTTATCCCTCGCGGCAAAGGCATTCAAGGTGTGGTGGATGATGTATCTCAGTACAAACCTCCTTGATGTACTTTGACCACACGGGGTGGGTGTGGTATCCCTAGAGAAAAGCCCCTTCGATGTATCTTGAACCTAGGTTTGGTATCCCATTGTGTTTATTTGCTGCCATGACTTTTATTCATGGTAGAGAATTAGGTGTGGTTGAACGAATTATCTTAATAACAAGAAATTATGTGATCACTAAAGGAAGATTTATAATATGGTTTACATTATGTATTTTGTGATGTATTTACCATATTATTATTCTTCCATGATTTCCATGCAAGCATGCCTTGTTGTATTACTACCATCAGCTTGAGTGTAAATTTATATTGATATGATTATCACCATGCTATAATTTAGCTTCAATGTGTTTCATGAGTCTTATCATGTTTTAAGTAGCCTATTTTACTAGTACTTCACCGTATTAATACTGCACTTGTGTGGTCATTGTGATGATCTAGCTTCTAGTTTGGGGAGTAGATGATGATTTTCAGGGGTATCTTAATTTATTAATTCTCAGTTAGAGTATGGTAAGGATGATGACGTGGGTTAGTACCTAGCCATTGCTTAGGGTTGAAGATTTATAATTATGCTTAAGAGTTAGGCTAACCGGCTAGAGGTATTTTGCCCACTGCATTGGAAATTTTTCGTTCTTTCAGTTATTTAAACTCTTGGCTTTAATTTCTTGCATTTGGAACTCTCATACTCTTCTTATCTATATTATTGATCTTATCTTTGTTATCATTAGTATTGTTGTAATATTATTATGAGCATGCATCTTTTCATTTGTGGTTCCATTTTTTCTTGCAACAGGCATATATTAGGTGATGATCACACCTTTCTCATGGTTGATGTGGTGATAAAATTTCTTGTTTTTTTTTTCAAATGCTTTCTCATTGTCTTTAAAAAGAAAATTTCTTATTAAAAAATTGGGGGTGTTATAAAACCATTATGATCAATAATAAAATGTTGGGATTTATCCTCACAAGATTTGATAAAAGTTTAGAAGAAGAAAAGTTGCATTTGATGACTTATTATGCCCAAAATTATCTAAATAAATCTAAAAATTATAAATATAATTGTATAAAATTTTAAAATCATTTTAAACTCAATTACACTAAAATATAGTGATACCCAAAGTTTTGTAAATTTTTGGATAGCTAAAAAGGTCAGTTTGGGGCTTAAAACGCTAAAATAAGGCTAAACAAGATATGAATACCATTTTTTCTTAGAGATAATTGGATAAAATTATGAAACATCCTAGAATACTAATGAAAAGATAATGATTCCAAAAATAATAGAATTAATATGATCTAGAAGAAGTTTGATAGCCAACAGTAGTTCAAAAGATCTCATAAAGACGAATTTGTGAGAAAGAGTTACCAAATGGAAACAAATTATTTCAAAAATAAAACTAGGATTTCTAATTTTATAAAGGATGTTAAAAATATTCAAAGTAATATAATTTTATTTTTATGTATAAAATATTCTTTACATGTTAGGGTTTTTGAGAAATAGGATGTTAAAAAAATTCAAAATAATATAATTTTATTTTTATGTACAAAATATTCTTAACATGTTAGGGTATTATATTTTGTATGACCGATCTCCTTATGCTTTAATTGAGAATATTCATATCTTGAAGGGGAGATTCACTCCATATAAGTTTAACTTCTTATTCACTTATCTTTTGATTGTATATATAATTTGTTGGAGCCCTTTTCCTTTTGTTCATGATAAAATAAGGGAAGAGCAAAAATATGTTATGTGCTGACTTGTTTGATTATTATATAATCATTCATTTATATAGTTATGTACAGTTTAAAATGGTAAATATATGATCCATATAATTTGAAAACATGAATTGATTTTCACTTTCACATCTCTATACATCATCTCTTATGATATTGACATCTTTTTGTTTATCATTATTAAAATGGGGGATATTATTGACTTTATACGTTAATCAGCCCTTGTTTTGTTGATAAAAGACTTAATTATAAAATTAACTAATATTGTTATGTGTGCATGTGTACCATAGCAAACACAGAAGTATTCAATACTCAACTAAGTCAACGAGTGATAAAGAGAGTAAGTTTTTAAATCATATTCCAAGCAGAAAGCCAAATATCAACAAGGAGAAAAATAATAATCTAGATTCAAGTACTTCAACTTCATATATGGAATACACAAACCATGAAGGGATAAGCAAGTGTGCTCAAGACTCAAGTTTTAAGGAGTATGTTATAGTCTTAGGTTTTATGTATATATGATTTATATATTGAGCACTTATATTTTTCAATGATTTGATATTTCTAATCCTATTCAAAAATCATTTTGACATATCTTAAAGTGACTTCATGCATCAAAAATATTTCCAAGTATTTGTGCAAAAGGTTATATAAAATTGATTATATCTTAAGCCATTTTGCATATGATTTGAGTTGAAAAATTCACCATAAATTATATAGACATTATTTTTTAGGTGAATAATATCTATTTGGAAAAATGAAAATGGATCATTTATAGCAAAAAAGATAGAACTCAATTTTAAATTTTGTAGATCAAGTTATGATCTTTTGTGTAAAAGCGCACAATGCTAGAAACCAGTTGACCAATCGACTGGCATCAACCAGTTTACTCTCTAGAAAAATGTGTTTTAACCTTTCCTTCAACACATTGACTAGTTGGTTAAACTGATCGATTGGTTAGTCAAACATATAAGTTGGTCTGAATACCAATTGATTGGTTTCTAAAACCTATTAACTAGTGTAGGTGTTTCTCAGATTTCTGCCTGTTGAAATTTGATTGTTTGAGTGTTTTGTACATCTAATGGCTAGTTTCAATTTTTTTCATATTTTAGCACTATAAATAAGAGTTGTTAGACTTTAATAAAAAAATGATGAAGTTAACACAACTCTTCTAAAATCATCATTTTGATATCTTACAAAAATTAAAGAGAGTTTTGATTTCACACTTTTAAATGCAAATCATATTTCTCTAGTACTTAATTTGTTATTCATATTTAGCTAGATTGTTCTTACACTTGTAATACTTATTTATATAACTTATTTATATCCCTTACAACTGATTCTACACTTTCATTTCTGTTTGTGAGGAATTATTTATAAAAACAACAATACTCTTAAGAACTCATTATCAAGAGGTTGAGTGTGTTTATTATTCTTAGAGATTCCATTATATTTATAGATTCATAAACCTAAAAATAACTATGGAAAGGTGTAAATAAGCTCTTAGAATGGTCATTAAGATTGAAGGCTCATAAACCTAAAAGATCAATCATCATAAACACATAATAAATGAAGATTTGAAAATTCAAAAGAAAAGACTTTTTGATAGTAGATGTAGAGGTGCATTAGACCCTTAAACCACTATAGATCATTGTGTAAATTTATAATTTTTTATTATCATTCATTATACCCTATTCACCCCCTCTAGAGTTTTTTTAGTAGTGATTGGGGCATTCAAGGGTAATGCATAAGAAAGTAAAGGAACAAGTCAAACTTAAAAATAAAAGTAAAAGAAAAGGTATATATTAGTCAAACAATGAAAAAAGCTAATATTTACAATATTGAAGCCCCATAAAATGCCACAAAAAAATTATTCACTTCAATCCGCAAGTGCATAGATGTTATTGTAGCGAGACAAGATCATATCTCAAGGACTTCATTGTTAGCTACTCATTTTCCATTGTTTTTTTCTTACTATCTAAGCAAATTGATCATAGGAATATTACACATATAAAGGGAAATGATAAACGTTTTGATAATTAATAACCACAAATTTAAGATATTAATGACAAACCTGGGATAGAACCTAAGTTGCAATTCCATTGTGAATTGACAAATCAATCGATAATGCATTAGATCAATCAATACATTAGGAATGATTAACCTAATTTAACCTTTTTCCTCTTTTGATGACTATTTTTCATGCTTAATTCAACATAATAGCCTCTTTTCATGGCAATAAACCTAATTAAGTTCATTAAAAGCTTCCGAATTCTATTGATTCTCGATAACCACTAATCTATTTTGTAATTCACAAATTCTAGTTCAATCAATATGTTTTAGTATTAATTATAATCTTATAATTACAATTAACAACTTAATTGAATCAAAATGGTGATCAATTTTGTTAACCCTAGTCAATTGTATACAAGTAATTGAATAACATAAATCAAGTAGTTGCCGATAATAACTATATCAATAAGTCAAATCAACACTAAAACTTAACTAGATTCAATCCTAGAGTAAAAGACTACTTATGCATAATAAATTAAAACACATAAAAATTTAAAAAAAGAAAAATGATCATAAGAGAGAAGATACAAATATATAGATTAAGAGATAAAATCGAGTGTTGAGATTCAAGAGTAGTGCTCCAATTCTTCAAGATGGATGATTATAACTTGAAAGAAGAAACCTAATCTACCTTTTTGCATAAAAGAGAAGAGAGTGCAAGGGAAGAGAGGGAGAATATGCAAAGGAAGAACTGATGAAAAAGAGTATTTGATCATCTTAAACAGATCTTACCAAAAAGAGCATCCAATAATTACCCAATACACTCTAAAATCATGTGAAATTTCAATCATTGGGCACCAACACGGTTAGGCCATAATGAGTGCAAAAATGTAGTATTAACACCTGATGTTGAATATGGTCATGCGGAACAATATGACTAGGCTGTATTCAACTCTGTTTCTTCATTTTCATGTAAATTTTATTGGGCTTCAATACCCTAGTGTTGGTGGGCATTGGCAAATTGTGTTGCCTCTTTTCATGTGCCCATAGGCTCCTTCTTTGCTCCAAATATCTATTTAACTTCAATATTTCCTACATAATTCACAAAGAGAACAATAACACAAACAAAGAAGTTAAACAAATCCAAAATAAGGGGATATCATATAAAATAGCAAGCAATCGAGGGTGAAATGCAATAAAAACTTATTATTATTAAGAAGAAGAAGAAGAAGAAGAAGAAGAAGAAGAAGAAGAAGAAGAAGAAGAAGAAGAAGAAGAAGAAGAATAATAATAATAATAATAATAATAATAATAATAATAATATACTATTAATATTAATACTATTACCATCCAATGTAAAAGATCACGAATGTGTTTTTAAATTTCTATCTCTTAATATAAGTTTTACAATAGTGATAAATAAACACATTTTTCTAGTTTTTTATGAAAACCATTTTCTTGTTTTCTGTATAAATTTGGAGATGGAAAATAAAAAATAGTTTAAAAAAAGTAAATACTCCATTGGTTTTTCCATTTTTACTAGAACCTAGGTTCTCATTATAATATACCATCAATTGGCGCATCTAGCGATGGCAATGGGTCTCGGACCTAACCCATACCCGCCTCATTTTTAACGGGTCTGGATCCATAATTTTTGAATCCGACGAGTGTGAGTTGGGTCGGGTCCGGATCCACATATATTTTAATGGATCTGGATCTAGATCTGGGTCCAATAGTTCTAGACCCAAACCCGACCTGCCAGACCCGTTTAGTATATATGTGTGTGTGTGTGTGTGTGTGTGTATACATATATAAATACATACTAATATTCTGTTTGTCATTACTGTCATAATCTTATTTGAGTTCCTTATTCATTTTTTTTTAATTTTTTTTGTATATTTACTTTATAAGCAATATGTACAATATTATATTCTAAAAGCATTAAAACACCATTTGAAAAGTTAACGTAACTGTTTTAATATATTTATTTTTTCACTTGGAGGATTTTTTTAACAAAAAATACATATTAAGTTATATAAAATATAAATATATTTGTATTTACATAAATTATTAATTATTATTATTTTCAAAAATAGTCGGACCCACTTAAGACCCTTTTATCTGTTAGACCCAGTGGATCTGAGTCTAGGTCTGAACTTTTGAGATTCGACAGATTTGGATCGAATTTGGGTTTAAGTAATATAAATGGATCCGAATCTTTATCTACCCGGACCCGACCCATTGCCATCCGTAGGCACATCACATGCCCGTATGCAGTGTGCTTTACCCATCATCTTCTCTCACCTTTTTTTTTTCATGCGAATCTCCAGTAGCTAGGAACCTAACATGAAACAAGTGATTGGTATAGACACAAATATATCTACAATCAATTGAAATGAAAAAAATAAAATAAAATAAAATACTCTTAATCATTAGTTCATCACCAAAAATGAAAATCCAAGGAATCAAAATCCGATTAACAATTTACTCACCATGTATGTCAATGCTTTCACCAACTTCTTCTAATTCTTCTTAAATCTTAATCTCATTTATCTTTGAAAAGCAAAATACCTTTTGGCTATGTTGAATGAAGCCTTCATGCGCCATCAACGACAAAACTCCTACAAAAATTCTTCAAGTTACTCACAAAAAAAAAAGGAAAGAAGAGAGAGCATAGTATTAGATATTGAGCATGCACACAAAGTGTTCGACAATATGATGGAGGAGCTTATTGACGTCATCATATTCTCCTACTTATTTTTAAAAGTTTAGAAATTGAATTTTAATTTCATTTTAACTCATGCATATTAATTTATCCTTTACACTCATTATAAATAAAATGATAGATTTTTCTTATAAACTATGTGTGTTATTATTCTAAGATATGTATATTTCACTCCAATACAATAATATGTGTATTTAGGATGCAATTTGTTCCAAAGAATGAGCATTACGTTATTTTAAAAATGCATATTTATTTATGAAAAATGAAGGGCATGCGATTCGGTTCGAGGAAACGTGTGTTATAGTGCTAAAGAATATGTATTCGAATACCGAAGGATGTATATTTATTTTTAGAGAGGCGTAGTTTCTCCCTTATACTTTTATAAACAACGGTCGTGCTTTCTTATGTTATAATAACTTAGGTATTCTGGTACTCGCATACATATATTATTGATACAATAGACTAATTAGAATGATTGACTCTTATTTTAGTCTCGTTTATTAAACGATCCGAATTGAAATTGAAAAATTTTCTACTTAACTCGTATCATTTACAATTATATATATATATATATAAGTATTTAAATATCAAATATCTTAGAAGTTGTGTATTAAACTAAAAGATGTGTTTTCACTTTCTATAAAATATGTTTTTATAGTTCTAAAGACGTATTCCTATACTACATGAATGTCTTTATATGCACATATACGGTAAATGTGTGGCATTGAAGGTATTTATTTAACGATTACAATATAAGAAACATTGTGATATAGTTTTTTTTTTTTAATATTTTGAATGATCTAAGCTGAGTATGGTTCAATTTAAAAGTTCGATAAAAAACCAAAATACATAAAACGCGTATACAAGCTTCCCGGCTCCGATCGAAATGTTCCATCTCCGATCTGCACCGAATGCAAATAATGTTGGCGGGCGGTCGTGCGCGCTTCACCTCAAACTTTTAAACGAAAAGATTAACTGTCTATGTTACGTGTTTCGGAGGAGCACGGACGTATGGGCCGGAGAGACCGACAATTTAGTGCCGAGTACCGTCAGACTGTATATAGTATATATACCATCAAAGGACCCAAAGAGAAAAAAGGAAAAAGAAAAGATAGTAGGGGGGGAGAGGGGGGCCGCCTAGCAATTGAATCGCCTGTGCATTAAAATCTATGGTGCATTGAGTTGAGCCACGCCCGCAAAGCATTTTCGTCGAAAAGGATAACGAAGGGGAGCGTCTGGCGCCTGGCTCCAGCAAAGACAAAAGCGGGCAACAGCCCACCAAATTTAGCGCCAAAGTAATGCACCGCGCTCCCTCCATTCCCTGTCTTTTTTTTTTCTTTTGCCTTTCGCAAGTGTGCAGGGGTGCACACCAGTCAACCCTGCCAGTCGTTGCTAGCATAGGAGCTACTGCAGAGCAGAGTGGAACGAGGGACGAGAAAGCCCACACAATACTTCACTTGGAATAATGGCCATGTGTTGGAATTTAATTAACTCATCTCCTCTGACAAATCAACTTCACGTGCCCCCGCCTCCCCGCTTTAATATGTGCAGTCCGAATTTGGTTACGAAAGAAATAAATAAATAGTATTACTCTACATATATATAAAAAACGAAGAAGAAGAAGACCAATTTCCCCCAAAGTTGTCTTTTTTATAGCGTTCGGATTCCTCGGTCCATTACAGATTTGTTTAACTCCCTCTTTCTTCTTCATCCTTAAAGGAAGCTGCCGAGTTCATTCTTCCTGAGCATTATATACACACGGATGTGTATGTAGGAGTATTTCTTACATCTAACATTGTTTCAAGTTATAGGTAGTCACCGACATTTATTTTGCAAAATTTTCAAGCGAACTTTGAATCTTTGATCTCGTCTAACGCTCGAGTATGGAGTCCTATAACGCCGGTTGTTATAATTACAATTACTTTGGATGTAAATAAACATACATTTGAATTAAACGAATTAGACGGAACAAAATAGATAATAATGATAGGATAGTAATATATATAATTTTTCAAATGTTACTTTGACGTTTATTAGAATGATATAGAAGTATATACATCTCTAAATACATTTTAAAATGAATAAATGACAAAATGGTCTAAAATAATATAATAATTCCACTAAAACGTACTCCATAGATATCCTTACATTTGATTTCATTTATCATAGATTCATAATTGAGTACCGTACCACAGGGTCCTAAACCCGAAAACTAAATGATAATAATAATTTGACTGAAACTTATTACTCCATAGATGTCCTCATATTTCCCGCTTCTTAATACTCCACATTTACTATACAGCCCAATTTAGAAAAAATTAAAATAATGTAGCACAAATACAAAAAAAAATAAATTAGAGGAGCCCAGTAACCAAGCCAACAAACACAGAAGAAATGTCATATTTATATCCGATCATACACCGAGTGATGTCCCTCAGTCCCTCCCCCTCCCCCTCCCCCTTCCCCGGTCCATCCATCCCCACTCTCTGTCCCTCCGTCTCTCTGTCTCTCTGTCGTGAAGCAAAAACCATCCGCCTATCACTCTACTATGGACGCAAAAAATTAGTCGGCACCACCAGACATCAATCGAATCGTCATGTCACCCTCGTACTCAGACAGCAGCTCCCCGGACTTGCTATGCGAGGAAGATTCCAGGCTTGTGCCAGAGATCGACGAAGAATCGCCGGCATCTTCATCGGATGTCTGTTCCCCCTTGTCTGCGGATGAATCATCAATCGCCGAATTCATGGAAGACGAGAGGAACTTCATTCCAAGCTTTGATCACTCGGCTCCGTTTCGCTCTCAAGTCCTCGACGCATCCGCTCGCGCTCAGTCCGTTCGATGGATGCTCAAGGTAATTATTCCGCTCATATAGTCTACAATTTAATTTGTCCACTAACTAGCCTGGCTTCCGCATCCGCCTCCGCCAAACTGTTTATCCTTGGCTAGAGTTTTGAGCCCTGCTTTTCAAAATTTTTATTATGCATAAAAATAAAACTCTACTTAATGAACCATCTTCAGAAACCCAAAAGACATTTGTTAATGATATGTACTAATTTTTCAAGTAATGCAACTAAATGGAGTCCCTAGTAACACTGCATACAGTAATAAGATAGCTCCTGTCCTGTCCGGTGATTTAAATTTTCGACGACTATTCGAAACGGCGACCGTAGTTGCAAGTTAGCAAGAGACCGGGCGGATCTGCTACATTGATCCGGGATGACGACGACGATGACGACGACAAGGTTCTGTGTACTAACGTATATTCAAACCGTCGTACTTAATCATATCCGCCGTACCTTCGGCCGCGTCAACTGTCCATCGGGTTCCGTCGCCTGGGTGTGTGACTGTGTGAGTGTAGCACCGTCGAGAATACTATTAATTGTTACATGCTGCCTCATTTTTCCTCGAGTACTTGCTGTTAACTGTCTTATCTGGACGACTTTTTCTTCCGGTGTGCTGGCGCTCATATTGATTGAATGCATTCCTTTGATATTGTAACCCTGTAGGTGCGAGCTTTCTACGGTTTTCGCCCATTGACCGTGTATCTTGCCGTCAATTACTTTGATCGATTTCTTTGTTCTCGTACTCTGCCGGTAAGTGACTTTTTACTATCTTTGATTGTTAGATCAATATTAGCTTTGGTAGATGAAAGTTTGAGTAGATATATATGACTCTTTAATCCTTTCGTACTCCGTCGAGAACAAGATCTATATTGGTGATGGCCTTCATCTATACAATTTTTTTTAGTGGGGTTGGGGGTGGATTAAAATACAAACAAGAATAAATGTATTGCGCGCATTGAGGTAAAAACAGAGGAAAAAGAAAACAATAAAAGTATAATTATCTGGTTGGATTTTTCTCCATTTGTTACTATGTGATGTTGTCCCTGTCCATCACTCCTACTCAGTTGGAGTTTAAATATCATTTCGGTCCTGCTTTTTGATCAATTTCCTCCAAAATTGTCCCACTCATATCTTCGTGTAATCTCTGTCGTCTTTTTCTCCCTATATAATTTTTTACTTTTAACCTTACTTACGGTGATTAAGAGATGGAAAAAGACACGAGGAATAGTAAAATATATAGGTAAATTTAATTCAATTTTGGCCAGGGATAATTTCTGAATGTCTTCTTTAGAGTGATCGATATTTTAATTTTATTTAAAAATAATAACATGTGGGCCGGGAAGCTTGACCAAGAATAATTTCTGAAAGTCTTATATAGAGCGATAGATTATTCTATTTTATTTTTTAAAATAAAATTAAACAGAATACATGAGGTCACAATGACTTGGATCAAGCGTATAGCTTTATATATTGATGAATAGTGCACGTGATACAACAGTTGAAATGAAGGATAGGTGAGAAAAGAAAGCCGAAGACCATTTTAACGCAAATCTGTTTGCTTTACCTGCGTACCACCGCATTGGATTAGACATTGCTGGATGGATATGGCCACAAACATGCAAGGTTGTGAGACCCACATTTATGCAAGAGGTATCATGGTCAGCTAAATTCACCTAAAATCTCTCCAATGCTTACCTGTAAGTTTTAATAATGCCCTTAGCCTACTAACATTCCCTTTTATTCTAAAGGTAGTCGGAACTGTGTACATCATACACATCTCTTGGTACCATTCCATAAATACAAGAACTTTCTCCCAAAAATAAATAAATAAATTATACGCACCTTTTTTTTTTTCCTTTTCTTTTGTGTGTGTCTTTATATATCCTTTAGGCCACATATATGCTGTTTTGACACAATCATACAGTTTGCTAATTATCAAATTTAGTATTATTTTCTTGCGTAAAAGGAGAGAACATTATTATTATAACATGGGTTGAGGGATAAATGTTCCCGAACCAGTGGTGGGCTTCATCAACTATTGAATCTGCTTTTGGTATAAACTAATGATCTACTACTAACAATTATGCTTTCCTACTGCACGTGGTAATAAAGAATAATGTAAAGATATGCTAATTAACTTGGTTAGCTACTCATGCCACAACTCCCCCCCCCCCTCAATCCTCCTCCTTCATTTCTTTTCACGCTTTTCTTGCTGTCAGCCTAATTATCAATGGGCAATTATATCATACATCACAGCTACTGCATGCACATATGTATACATATTTGGTAATGGATAGTGTGACAGCATAACATCAATAATCCAGTCTAATGGATATATGGTTTGATGTATGTAATTAATTCTGTATACGTAGAATGTAATTCAATGTGAAGCCATGACTGGACGTCTTAATTTCTTTGCTGAGTAATTATGTAACGAAAAGTAGTTTCAAGTCATAATGGGAAAAGTGCATTTTTCCCTTTAAAATAACACTTAATTTATGTAGTTTGTTCGTAATCTTACTTTTTAAGCTTTTGGGTTTTCAGCAAACGAACGGATGGGCATTTCAACTCTTATCAGTTGCTTGCTTGTCGTTGGCAGCCAAGATGGAGGAATCTCTCGTTCCTCCTCTTCTAGATTTTCAGGTATATGGTGTTTTCTCTTAGTATTTTCTTTGGTGAAGTTCTTTACCTGTTTATTTATCTTCATTACATACCCTACATAAATAGGTTGAGGGTGCCAAATTCTTATTTGAACCGAAGACAGTCCAGAGAATGGAGCTCCTAGTTCTGACCGCGCTGGATTGGAGGCTTCGGTCCATTACACCCTTCAGTTTCATGAGTTTCTTTGCATTCAAGCTTGATGCAGGAGGGACTCATACTGCTTTCCTTATCTCACGATCCACGAATATTATCCTATCTAATATCCAAGGTACGTAACGGAGGTCAAGGTACATATGAGTTAACTTGGCTAACATTTGATTCATAGCTGTATACATGGGTAACAATCTAAACGAACACAATAATGCCCTGACAGAGGCAAGTTTTCTAGAGAATTGGCCATCGAGCATAGCTGCAGCGGCCATACTTTATGCAGCAAGTGAACTTCCATATTTCTCCTTTGTTACCCCAGATCATGCAGAGTCATGGTGTGAAGGTTTGAGGAAGGTAAGGAGAGATATTGACTGTATTTACTGACTCTATAAATCACAGGTATGTTTGCATGAGTACGGCCATTGACGAATCCTCTGTTTGTTTTTTTTTTGGTTGGATTGATAGGACAAGGTCATTAATTGCTACAGGCTAATGCAAGAGCACTATGTGGTTGGTAGAGGGAGATGGAAGACCTCAAAGGCATTACCTCAGTTGAGGGTAATGAGTAGGACCAGGGTTAGGACCCATGATTCGTCATCACCATCATCAGTTTCCTCTTCCTATAAGAGGAGGAAATTGAGTAACTGGCCATGGTTGGATGATGACAATAACGGGAACTCTGATTGATTCAAAAGCAGGGGGGAGCGGGGGGGGGGGGGGCGGCGAAAGACAGGAGAAAGAGAAAGGGGGTACAACCTACTAGGGTGTATAATAAAACAGGGGCTGGAGCACAAAGGTGGTGGTCCGTGGTCCCTGCAGCTTTGTGGTACTGCAGCTAGCTGCTGCTGTTCTTGTTGGTTTCCATGTCGTCTAGAATCCTCATTGTTTTTTCATAGGAGGGTTTAAGATATAGATTTAACTTTAAAATTTTTGGGAGATATATATATATATATAATATAATATAATGTGCAAGGCGTGTGTATGGGAGTATTGGAGAGAATGATTTGTTCCTTTTTTTTTTTTCTGGTTAGGTAGGGTATAAGGCGAATGCTCATTGGAAGAATGGCATTTGCCTTTGCAGTTTCCCAATGGAAAGGGAATTGTTTCACTTTCACATACTAGTAGTATAAGATAGTGCACGTACTATATATATGATTGTTTTTGAGTGAGTGACAACTGAGAAGAAAAAAATAAGGCACTGGTGTGGGAGAACACGAGCGGTGAGTTTGGTTTCAATACATTGAGTCATGGGCAGCAGTAGTAGGGTTTGGAAGGGGGGGGGGGAGGGGGAATGCATGATGGGACTGTTGATATAAAAAAAAAAAAAGAACTTGGGTGGGTGGGGTTGCAAATAAAAATTTCAATGAGTTGCAATGGTTGTCATGAATGAAATAGTGGAGAGGAGGCGAAGATGGAGTCGTGGAAGGGGTCCATTTTCCTTTTCTATAGGCGATGGGAGAAAAGGACTGATCGACAACAGATGCAAATTGAATCGTGAAAGTTAAGGTACTTGGGATTAGTCAAGCCGGCCGGTTGGCCTAACTCACGGAAAACTCAACGTTTGCGTAAGCTTATCCCTTTCTTTCATACTGCTCTATATGATCCTGATGGAGCAAGGAAAGAAAAGAGAAAGCTGAATGAAGTAAGATCCATGTTCAATGGCACCTTTACTTTCAAACGCGGGCGGAAAAACATGATTTTTTTTTGTTTTTTTTTTTAAGTGGTAACTATACTCTTCTCCTCTCGAGAATATATGATATCATAAGCGTGTGATGGTCACACGTGTGTATTAGATTCTTTATTCTATTTATTTTATTGCCTTTTGTGGCCGACTTCAGTATATTGGCCAGATAATACATATGGGTCATTGGGGACCTTTTAATGTGTGTTTGTATTTGGATTCATGTCGATATGAAGTCACTATATATAGTTATATGCTGTAAATGTAGTAGCTCGTTCTTTTCCTTTCGTTCTTATGCCGTCTCCCCACCCCACCCCCCCTTTCACTCACTCCACAACACACAAAATAATGGCGCGCGCTGTAGGTCTGTACTGTGCATGTCATGTGACTGAGGGGCTACTAGTTCCCTCACCGTCTGAAATATCATAAATCTTCGAGAGCTACTTTTACATTTTCAGCCTCTCCTCGGTTCTGCAGTCGCGTTACCTTCTGTTTTGCACTTGGTTCTCCGTTTTCCCGCATATTTGGTGCGAGTCGTGTAGGCAAACACGACCCCTCTACTGTATTTAATAATAGAATAATTTTTTATTATACGGATGAAATAGATACCAACAATCATACTCTATGGACAAAGTAATATGAGATGGATGAAACAAATCCTAAACAACCATTTGCAAAACATTCTACTTAAGGTATGCTCTCCTCAACTATATTTAAAGTTTATCAAATTAAATTAGATTAAAAAAAATTTAATAAAAATATAAATAAAATAAAATTAATGATAATAATAATAATAATAATAATAATAATAATAGTGTTAGTAACATTAATAGGAAAATTATTAATTATAATATTCATAATAAAAAATTAAAAAAATATTTTATTAATTTTTTTATTCATATCAAATTATATTAGTAAAAATAAGTTAAAAAGAACACGGCTTTATAAAGTGATATATATTGTTTTTAATAAAAGATATATTATTATAAATTTTTCGAAAATAGAGGAAATTTTTGAAAAATAATGAATTCCATCGATAAAGAATTGAAGGTACACCCATTTACAGTAATTAATTGTCATTTAGTTATCGATTCCCTAACTTGAGAGCGGTAAAAGGGAAAGGAGAGAAAAGGCAGGAGGAACCGTGGGCCACCTGCATATCGTCGTCATTCGTCATGCAATATAACCTCCCATTATCAAAGGCCACGTTATTACACAGGGATTTGAGAATTTTGGGCTGCTAACTCGTAATAATTCAGCTATAATAGAATGACATGATATGACAACGATGAGTGACGTAGGCCCCATGGAATGAATGACCGGGAGCGGGTGCAATCTGGACCGAAAAATCATTTCCCCGGAGCACCGTCTAAAGGATTCCTCGGGCCCAAATATTAGAAAGGTAAGTAGATTAATAACTATGACTTTTTGTACTTACCCCCAAAAAAACGACTTTTACTGCTCCTTTGATACGGGTCTATTAGGTTTGAAAAAATTATTCTTATATTTTACATTATTTATTTACTATTAAATATTTTTTAAATAAATATTTATTTTAGATGTAATTTAATTTTAAAATGAATATTTTATTAAAAATATTTCTATTATTAATATAAAATATCCAAAATAATTTTTTTCCACCCATATTATCCTTGTTTCCAACAAGTTTTTAGTAGCGTTACATTAGACTATCATATTAAAGGTCAAGGGATCAATTATTATGTACTACTATAAAATATCCATTTTCTTTAATCAAACTACACATTGTATGTAAGGAAGCAATACATATATTTAAGACTATACATTACACACTTCGATTACTATAATACACATTATCTAATACTATAATACACATCATCTAATACTCTAATACACATACATTATGTTATACAAGTGTAAGATAAGAATGCATATTTTCCATATCTAAAATACACCTTCTCTATAAATAATACTTGTATTTATAAGTACACTTACAAATACTATAATACACATTTTTCATTAGCATAATACACATCCTCCACGACTACAAAACATATTACAATGATAAACATTTAACAATACTACAATACACATTCTTTATAACTATAATACACATTTTCCAATGCTATGATACACATCTTCAAGTATCACCGGTATTATGATACATATTTTACATATATAAGACACATATTATTTAGTACTTTAATACACATTCTCTATGAATAAAATACACATATGTTTTCTATACCTAAAATACACATACTTTATAGCTAAAATACACATAATTATATATTATATAAGTGTGAGGGAGAAATACAAATTCTCCATACATAAAATACACATTCTCCACACATGCATGTAATATTATAATATTATATAAATACTTATATTTTAAAATAAACAATACGCATCTTTCAAGATAAAAAGACACATATTTCAATATAAGAATAAATATCTTCTTAATCAAAAATGCATATTTTCAAGTACTACGATTCACATTCTCCATTACTATAATACACATGTTCGAATACTAAGATACACATTCTCCATAAACTACGAAATACATTACTATAATAAACATTCACCGACCAATACTATAATGCAAACTTTTTATAACTACAATATCCCTTCTCCAATGCATTAATACACTTCCTCAAGCATTACGATATACATCTTCCAGTATAATGATACACACTTTCTATACATAAAATACACATTATTTTGTACCTTAAAACACATTCTCTATACTAGGATACACATTATTTACAACTAGTATATATTATACAAGTGTAAGGGACAAGTACATATTTTCCATACCAAGGTTGTTAGAACCAAGATTCTACTTATAATCAATAGGGTTTGTCTAAATCGATGAATAGAATCGGATCATAAGATCTTACATATACCACAAAATATGACCTCGAGTATATTTGTATGCTATAAAATTTCATAATTAATGCTAAAAACATTACAAAGCTCATTCTTAATCTACTATTTAGTCACTATTTAAGTTGTAACAAACTCTATGCAATACAAACTATATTACATGCATACAACAAATATTATTGTATGGACCATGTATACATTAAAGCTAGCAATGCCACAAAATAAAATAAAAAGAACAATGTTAAAATAAATAGAAATTAGTAAACAAATACCATCACCAATTTAATATATTTGTTTCATTCTACATATAGAGTTGTAATTTTTTGTAAGTATTTTTCTTTTCAACAATTGACGTTGCTAATATTTTGTTTGTGCTTTCTTTGCATTGGTTGATGCTAACTATATAGTATGTACAAAATAATATGGTTAAGGTTTGCAGTTAGGAAAGAAATAAAGAGAAAAATATAAATAAGATGGAAAATAGATTTTAAGATAATAAATTATAGTTGGTTAGTAGAATCTTAATAATCTATCTTAGATCGTACTGATCCTACATAAGATTGTAAAATTCTATTATGATTATGTTACTTTAAGATTCTACTTAGAGCTATGGATTATTTAATAACTTTTGTATTGTAGAATTTTAAATTTTGATTAGGAGTTCAACAATTATGTACATACATAAAGTACACATTCACCACATTTGTATTCTATTATAATATTATATAACTGAAAGAAAGAAATACATATATATCTTTTTACTTGATACACACAATCTCTAGAACTAAAATACACATCTGTTAAGTAGTATACAAATACAATGGAAAACTACACACATATCTTATTTTATATAAGTACAATAGTTTGGAGACAAAATTTTAAGACAAATACATATCTTCATATTTGATATACACATTCTTTAAGACTAAAATACACATCCATCATATAGTATACAACTATAATGAAGAAATACACACATCCTTTATTTTATATAAGTACAATAGTTTGGAGACAAAATTGTATTATAGGGGAGTTGATCTCTAGACCATCAACATGCAGAGACTTACTTACACATATTACTTAAACGAATCACCTTTTAATAAAGCACGCTTGGAACTGTTTTCAACGAGTACGGCGCAAAGAGTTCTATGATTTATAAAATGTGAAGATGGACTAGCTACGTCATTTCAAACTAAGCTTACTTTCTTTTTGTAATTTAGACTTAATTAATTAAAAATATATATAATGCAAAAGTTATATTTTTATCTTATTTTATATATATATATATATATATATATATATATATATATATATATATTCAATAAAAATGATTATTGGTTGAAGTAGGCTTATATAGAGATATATCTACTTACTCGCAATTTACCAGAGGCGAACTGACATCATAGATCATATGTGATTCACATTGAGACTAGTTGTGTGTGTCTCCCATTCATTAGGTATACGTACAGTTGGTAGGCCATCTGAATGGTATAATCAGTTGACACGTGTATATTTTTTTATTTATATTTTGTTTAACTTAACTTATCTTTAATTAGAGTCATTCAAAAAATATTAGTATATTTTAAAGAATTTTCTCTACAATTTAAGACCAATATTAATATACTTCCGACTTAAAAAAGTTATCATATAAAATATAATTATATGTTTTACTATGATTATAGTTTTATCTCACCATTGATGTGTTCTATTGTGAAATTGGTTTTAACATTGTTTTATATATATTTCACAACTATTATATTATACTTCACCACTGTTATGCTTATACTTTTACCATTATTATCTTCATATTTTACCAATGTCTCCATATTTCATCATAGTTATTATTATATTTCATCAATGTTAGTCACAATTAACATTAGAAAACTAACTTATTATATTTCACCACTATTATGTTATATTTCATCATTATTATGTTTGTATTTTACTATTGTTGTATTTGTATTTTACCATAGCTACCTCTATATTTCACAATAGCTACTATTACTTTTCATTGATGTTAGTTGCAATTCTCTTGAGAAAATATGATTATTATTTCATTATGATTGGTTTCATATTTTACCAATATTATATTATATTATATTATATGATTGTTATGCTTGTATTTCATTACCGTTACTTTCATATATCACCATAATTGTCTCCACATTTTAACATAATCATTTCTTTGATGTACCATAGTTAACTCCATGTTTTATCATTAAAATAATATTTTTACCATTATTATTAGTAATGTTTCATCTTTATAATTATTGATGTTTGACCATTATTAAATCAACCTTTTACCATTATTTTTCTCATTTTTCACCAATGCTATTAACTGATATTCACCAATATTTTCTTGATGTTTCACTAATGTTGTGTTAAACTTTCACTATACCTATAGTAATATTTCACCGCTGTTACATGTATATTTCACCATTTTGGTCTTGATATTCACCCTACTCACGTTTACCCATTTTATATTTATGTTTTACCATAATTTCTTTTATCAAAAGTATATATGTATGTATCTTCATTTATAAAGAAAAATCTTTGAAATATTTTGGTAAATTTATTTTCTTATTTTAGCATCCTAAATTTAAATTAAGCTAGTTTAGAAAAAAGAAGAAGAAGAGAGAGATGACATGACACTATATACATTATCATCACATTACATACTTCTCTATTAAACTTCTACGTCTTTACAATATTGCCACTGAATACACCATGAGCATGGTGTATCTCTTGATACATTAGTATACGTAGTCTCCCATTAGCCCACCTCAATTAATAGTTTTCCAAAATATAAATATTGGTGTTGTCTAGTGACACTCACATCATGCATATGCCAATGATTAGCTTATTGCACAAGTTCCATGAGTCCATAAATATTCCTACTGGTCATGGGCAATTTAATGAGTGAAAAACAAATATGGTTGATTAAAATAGAATTATGATCCATCTATTCAGACTGAATCCATGTTTAGCTAAAAATATGATTTATATAATAATTTTGAGGATAATGATGAATAATAAGGTGTGCTAGGAAATAAAAGAAAAAAATTAGATTTAATGTACTTCAACATGGTGCCTATATCCATGGGACAACAACAATAAAAATTTCCACTATTGAAAATATAGGTACAAGAGATATACACAACTTTAAGAACACTACTTTAAAGAAACTCTTTATCTCTCTTGTGTTGCTACTCAAAACTGCACTCTCAACCTAGAGTAAAAGCTCTATTTTCTCTCTACTTGGACGATGAAAATTGTTTGCATAGTTAGATAAAAAAAAATGAGCAAATGATCTCTCCTTATATAGGCTTAGGAGGAACCCTCTAGATCACCCATTTATTTTCATAATAAATGATGCTACATAAAACTACCATATTTGTTGGTTCATGTAACTTTGTAATTGCTTTTCCATGAATCTTTCACAGTCATGCCTCCATTCCATTTACCACCATTAATAACAATAACTTCATATATTGGAACCAATATATGCCATCATAAATCTCCATTATGGTATGAAATAAATAATAAAAGTGTTGATATCATGTATAATACATGAAATGTCCCCTATGTAGGAGAAATTACTCGATATATCCATCATTTAATTTCTTACATCCATATACCCTCAAGTTTATGGTAAATTTCACCATAGAGCTATAACATAACCTTTGCATCCAAATTTTAAAATTAGCTATTAAGTTAAGTCATATTTGTTCTAAAGTAAGGAAAATACTCTTATCTAAATTACTTATAACTAACACCTTATCTTTTCTCTAAATGTTACCTAAACTAAAAAAATTACCCTACAATTAATTTCTACCCTCGCACCACATTGGATACCATGTGAAATGAAAAATGTTAACTTTTTTTTTTAAGTACCACAATAACATTATAATGACTATAGTTGATCACATTTTATACTATATAGTAGACACCTTTTTTTTACAGAAAAAAAAAGTTATAAAAGTACATAAATGAGATACCTCTCCTTTGAAGTAGCTAAAATGAATTTGAATTCCTTAACAAACTTACCATATTTCCCTTAACTATTTCTTTCTTCCTCCTCCATTCATTTCTCCTTCCTTCTCCACCTTCCATTTCATTGTGTGGTGGATTAAGTATGGCCACTTATCTCTCCCACCATGTGGCACATAAACCTCCCTTCATTTCTTTGTATGGTGGATAATAGAAAAAATACTCCTTTAAATCTTGTAAGCAACAAGAAGTAAATAATGTCTTCTATCCTTGCTTATTGTTCCCCAGATCTGTATTATTTTTCCCAAGTGCTAAAAGTGACTTGTCATCTAATTTAAAAATGACTTTTGGATGAATTGTGTAGCTTTTAGGGGTTATCTTAGTTGAGTTTTGGGTCTGTAAAAAGTTGAAAATGAAAATGGAAAATAGGCTTTAAAGTGGAGGAAAATTTGCTTAAAAAAATGTGGCTTAGGGACCTAGTTTTCGGTGTTTGGAGGAGAAAAGGACAAAAGGAATTTTTGCATGGCTTTCATGGATAGGTTTGATAGATAATTAATTTATCCAAGTAAGAAGGGTTTTGTGATGTTCAAACTTGAAAAAAATTAATAACTAAATTATGATCATCAATTATAGATGCTCGTGCATTAGAAGGCTTGAAAGAAAAAGATAGTGTTGGGACTACGATATATGGTTTGGATCTTGATGATATTTTTGTAGATAGGGTGTGGATGCACAAAAGGAGGACTGAATTTTGAGTTCAGGATGTTCTTAACACATATGTTGTCGGGAGAATTGGTTTAAGTTCTTAGAGCATTATGATGGAAAATCAATGTTTTTGGCTAATGAGGATGAGGTCAATGTTGAAGGAATCAAAGAGATTGAGATCAAGACTCATGATGGGAGGATTTGAAAGTTGGCTAAGGTAATATATGTTACAAAGCTTTATCATCATTTTATTTCCTTATGAAGGTTGGATATCTTGAATTATTCTATTTGCATGAAATCTAGTTAGATGAAGGTTGTGAAATGAAGGAACACTATCTCATAAGAAATAAAGAGAAAAAAAAATGTTTTCAAACTTGTGGAGAGTAATCTTGTAGGGACTTTGGCTCGAGAGGAAGTAGTGTTTAGTAGATGACACTGTAATGATCATTTAGTTCGATCATGATCGAAGGCACCTTAGGCTTCACATGAGGTTTATTGGAATCAAGCCCATGTACACAAGCTATAGTGAATATAGAATGGTGGATAATGAGAGATTAGAATGGATCTTTAAGGGATACAAGGGTTGGTAGTGTTGGAGAATACGTTTGCATCATATAGGAGCGACGAATGAAGGACGACATGTAAAACCAAGGAGAATACATGTTTGTCATCCCTCATAAAAGTTGAGAAGCAAATTCAATGGTGGGTTGATAATAGATGTTCTATCTAATAAAAAAGAACAAATTATATATGATTATATGACCTAAATTAATCCATAGAATTAAATTATACTTTGCCTCGTGATAACTTAATACATCTGTATTATGTGAAAGAAATGTTACATTCATGGTTATAAAGGCGGGACGAATCATCACTAGCTCTCTTTACTAGCTCAATGGTGTAATGTAGGGAACAATTTCCTTTTCTTCATCACCTTCAACTTTATGTAGGTGGCGAAGACAGATGGAGCACGCCAAAAATACTACTTTTAAGCTGATTTTGGTTGCAAAAACCTAGGCTGTGGTTCCTACACAGAAGTCCCCCGCCCCTCTGTAAAAGTAAGGGCTCATGAGTTGGAATGATATACGTAGATACTAGATAGTAAATGATCTTATTGATGAATGCAAGACAGTCCCTCCACCACGGTTTTATAGTCCTTATTTGAGGATACCTGATGTCCCCCATCGCTATGATACTGTTATGCTCCATGCAAAAGAAAATGATTTGGTATATATAATAAAGAATCGGAAAGCAACGTAATCCTTGATCATTATTATCATTATTATCTATCACGCACCTAAGGATTCATATTTTGTCTTTTATATATATATATTCATCATAATTTTTTAGGACACAATGAATTAATAATTTAGTGTTACTTCGTCTATATAATTGACCTCGATAATCTCTACCTTCAATTAAATAAAATGATTGGAGAAAGGGTTACCTAAACCGTAAGAAAATATATTACGAAAAAGATAAGGTGAATCACCAAGGAAAGAAATATATATAATACATATCGACGGTCAACAAACCGCAGCGGCGAACAAAACAGTTTGTAGCTATTAAGTTTTTCCTAATTTATATATATATATATATCTTAATTTTGGACTTGAAAAATTGACCGACAATTTCAAGATATGGTTATACTAACCCAATATCCACATATTTAACAATAATTGAATCGGAGCTTACTGGGTTTGAACTGACGGCTTCATATAATATATATAAATATATATAGGATCAGTAAAGTTAGAAGTCAAAGTAATTAGGTTTAACTCAATTAATAATTATATATTTTTGAAATATTAAATTCAATATTCTTTATAGTAATAGCTTAGATATGACATATATATATATATATATATATAAGGAATAATTTTAATAAGACAGATAATATTGTCGATTAAAAAAAAGTACAATAAAAAAGTGAACGAACAGCTTCTAAAACACAGTATTGAAAAACCTACCCACATTATTTGATAAGTCCCATTCCTTAGAATTATTGGGCCTACGGAAAAGTTAATTAAGACCTAGATAATCCACTAGTTTACTATAATACGAATGCTACGCATGTCATCTACCAAACCATGTTGTGGTGCCAATTAAAGCAGAGATTGAAAGTCTTTGTTTGTAATATCATTAAGTTGACATATAGGCCCAACCAAAGTAGTCTTATATTTTGATTAATTAATTGCCCAAAAGGTGGGGTGGCTTCGTTTTGTTTATATTAGACTTCACACTTCCCTTGGATGCCACAAAGGAGGATTGAAAATAAGAGATTTGAGGGCTCCGCGAGGAGCGTATGCTGCGTGTCCTTTATTTCTTTACTGAAAGTGCCCACTGGCCTCTTCCATACCATTCCACGGGGGATGACAAAAGTGTCTTCCATCTAATCATTACCTGAAAATCGGAAGCTCACATCTGCATCTCTCGCGTCTAGATCATACCATTTCATTTATATTTATGTATACTATATTTCCTACATTTTTATAGACATCTTTTAGGCATACCGAGCATTAAGGGTAGAACAATGATGTAGCTAGCTACCCATAAATTTTAGAATATACTATATATATATATATATCATCGATCGCATTAGATATAATACATAATATAAGAACTAGATATCCCATTCCGATGACTAAGGTTCAACGAACATTATAAACATCAAGAAAAAAAAATTTGACTAGAAAATTAAAATATTTAAGACTTCAAATATCAACCATTAAATTATGGCTTTTATCAGTAATATATATATATATATATATATATATATAGATCTTGCTATGTACTAAATAATTAATAAAAGTCTACAATTTTATCAACCTAGACACTAAGCCAAAACACAAAAGACTCATAATCAAGGGCCATCTTTTACTATCCAATAAGCGACCTCATTGCTTTAGCCTCAAAGAGGTTAATGGAGGGATGTCATACCTTGATATTTGACATCAATAAGAAAATTACATCCATATAGAGCTTATTTATACTCAAATTCATTGAATATTGAATACTTGACATGCTATCGGACACAATTTTTAATTAAATAATTTATATGGATAATTTTTCTTTTTTAATAACATTGAGAAACAAATTTCATTGATTTTTTTCCTTAACTTTTGTAGACGCTTCCAAAAATTTAGTCTATGATGCCAAATATTCAATTGCATAATTATATAATTATTCAGTTGTACAATTACCATGTTAATCCTCCAACTTTATGTGTAGGCGAATGAAGTAATTTTTTTGGATAAATGGTTATTTTAATCCACCTTCTTAATCTATGAATTTATCATCAATAACTGCTATCCATATCCAAAGTTATTCTCCATGATACTAATGAATATGAAAGATCGTGCAACGCATGAGGCATTTTTATGTAGACATTAGCATGATTATATAAACTTTTCATTAATCATTTCTTTTAATATGTATCATTATAAGATGGTATGATCCAAGAAATAATTAAGTAAAACTATATATATTACAAAATTTTAATTTTATAAATTTTAAATAGTGGTGAAAACATATTTAATAATGACGAAAGATACCTATATGTATGGTAAAATATATGTATAGTGTTGGTAAATAATAGACACATGACTAATGAAAGATATGCTTAAATGAATGTTGAAAATTTTCATAAAAATAATGATGAAACATATGTTTAAATGATGAAATATACTTAGATCCGCGATAAAAAGTATGCACAGTTTGTAACACCTTGGTCCCATATTGCATGTGGGTAATTATTTGAAACACTTTTGAGGTTGATGATTAAACCCATAAATTTACATAAGTCATTTCCACTATATTTGGTCCTCACTCACAAACCATCTGGATTATTTTCTAGGAAGTCACTTATTCTTAGATTACTCTAAGACAAATACACTCAATTATGGAATTTTCTACTGACTAATTTTGAAAAGGAAGGTAAACCTTGTTGATATAAGTAGTCATAATAATTTTTTTTAAAGCTCCAACCTTTACCATATAATTTGAGGTATTATAATTGTGGTGAAAGATAAATAACTTACATCATTGTTTAAAAAATCTAAAAAAATAATTGTGAAAGATATGTGTAACACTAGTAACAAAATATGTTTAAACACATCATAAAATATATATAGTTATGATGAAATATATACATTACTTTAGTGGCAACAGGTTACATCGTGCTTATGTACAATCTGTTACTGAATATGAGCATTAACCTAGATAAGACATGGATGTAAAAGCACGCATATGTTTTTACTCCCATTTTACTTATGTACTTAACTCCAACGTACTAATGAAGTTGCTACCTATCTAAAATAAATGAGTTAAATACTATTTCGGTCTTTTTGGTTTTCAACTTTATTTATTTTGGTCAGTATAAAAATAACAAGTTTGTTTTAGTCTATGTAGAATCATTTTATATTCAAATTAGTCCCTAAACTCTATATTAACCTACTATTGTAAGTTAATCTTCATACTCTCTCTCTCCCTCCCTCCCTCCCTCCCAATAAGCAAGTTACATCATAAATACCTAATTAATTAGTAATATAATTATTAATCTATTACTAATTTTTGATACATTTACATCCTAGTCAGGCCGAAGATTGAGGAGATTGATTTTTTTGATCGTTGGTATATGATTTTTTTAATTAGATTTAACATTAGTAATAGATTAATAATTATAATACTAAGTAAGAAGGTTAATTGATTTAATTTGCTTACTAAGAGAGAGAGAGAGAGAGAGAGTATAAATATTAATCTATAATAGTAGGTTGATATAATGGACATGGCCTAATTTAAATAAAAAATGATTCTATACTAAAATGAACATTTTATTTTTATAGGAACAAAATAGATAAAGTTACAAATGATATGAACTAAAATGAATATTTTATTTTTATAGGAACTAAAACATTAAAAGCTACAAACTGCGGATAACAAAATATTATTTAACTCTAAATTAAATGCAATTCAACTTCTTCACTATAAGATAAAGAATTGTGATGGTTAAAGCAAAGATATCTTCGGTGAAAAAAGTTATGACTACAAAAATTGCAACGAACATGAAGTTGATATACTTGTAACTACATGTTTTAACTAGAATTTGATTTTCATTTACATCCTAAAATAGTTTTGGTATTTCGTAGATAGATAAGTTTACATTCGATGGGAGTGGCTACCTTGGTCTAGCGGTAGAGGACATTGCTCCTATGCCAATGACTAGGGTTTGAATCTTATTGGAATCATGAATTAGTTAGCCTTAGTAATAAAACACTATAAAATATCTTGAATTTGTCCTCCTTCGGATGTCAGGATTTCTTTTATTAAAGAACTTCATTCTTTTCTAAATATCTTAATCCCTACCTCAATTCCTGTATCAAAAAATAAAGTAAAATAAAAATTTTATTTGATCTCATATTATATTTTGAGGGGGGGGGGGTGATGTTCTTTCTTATTACTTCCTAGGCGAAAGCTTACTTTCTATCGTCTTTTCATTTTAATATTCATATTTGTTTGAAAGAAAACGCTTGCATGCTCTATTCTATGTCTTTTATCTTTATTGTCGCTACAAAACGGAGTCCTTCCCACCACTACTCTCGTGTGGCATGTGCATGCAAAAGGAATCGATTTATTTGTAAACAAACAAAAAGTAAGAACAAAAATAAAAATTAAGAAACCATAGCTTCCATTGCGTTCCACCTCAATGTTATGCTTATATAATGTTTGGTAGCCTTCATTAGTTAAAAGATTGTTTAATTATTTGGTCCGTTGCTTAGTCAATACATTGATTTTTTAAATTAATTTTTTTATGATCCAAGAGTTATAAAAAAATAGATTTTAAATAAAAAATATAAAGTGGTAGAATTAAAATATAATTTAATACATGATAAGGAATCTTACAAATGATAACTGTAATCTATATATATTTTTATATTAATATATATATATATATATATATATGTATATATATATTATTATGTAGAGTAATAATGACATGTGCATAATATCTATTTTATTAATTATAATAATACTCTATTTACTATCTAGTCAACGGGGGATTGATGATATCTTATATTTTTATATTATAATCAATATTAAAATAACTATTGCACACATATCAACTTCATCGAATGATTTTACCGTATTACCTCATAATAAATCAAACTCGCCTAATTTTTTTTTTCTGTTATTAACACTTTAAATTTTACTTTATTAATTAAGAAACCACTCATTACTTTCGTACTTGGAGACCTCAATCAAGTGTTTCCAAGCTCTTTGTTTAAAAATAATTTGTTGAAATGAAACGATAAGTATTAACATTTTGAATTATATTTTTTGATATTTGCAATTTATTGGAGAATATTTTAATATGAGTGATATAAATAATTTTAATAATTTCTAGAAAGATAACAAGTCATGTTAAATAAAATGAAGTAATAATGATTTTCATTAGTTTCATTTTTTTTCAATGTTTTATGGTTCGATCATAGTATCAAAAGCCATATCAAAGACTCAATTCGAGCAACTTGACAGGATTAGTTTCAATATGTTGCGGAAAAAGGACCGGTTGATAGCAGAAGACCTTTTCCTTTCTTGTGAATGATTAAAATGGGCAAAACAAAGATAGCAGAAATAGAAGAATAAAGACACCAAATTTTTACGTGGAAAACCCTTAAAGTTGAAGGAAAAAACCACGAACCTTCCACTATGATGATAATAGGATTACAAGTAATTCTTTTCTAGTATTAACTAGAGGCTCACTCAACTTCTTTATCCAAAAGAGGATGGATTACAAAGGATGAACTCTCTCACCAACTAAGTGGTGGAATACTCAAACTTTGCTTGAGAAAATATGAGAACTTTTCTCAAGCACCTCACTTTTTGTAGTGGCTCTCACTTTCTCTCTTTTTGTAGAGGATTGCTTGCTTTGCTTGATGATCTAAGCCTTCCCAAAGACCCCTATTTATAGGAGTAGAAGGGGGTAACCCAAAAGCCATAAGATGACTCTTGAATACTCTCCCATAAATTTAAGATAATAAACATTGGTAACTTACATATAATAAAATGCACTTGCCTTCTCAAATTCCCAAGAGTTACAAAGTATTAACCATCTTTGTAACTCATGCATTATAACTCATGCATCATCATCCCCACTATTATTTGGGAAACCCCTTTAATTAAAGAGGGACCCCAACAATCTCCCCCTTCCCGACTTAATTTGGGGGAACCAGCATACCAATGCCTTCACAACAATCTTTAAGCTTCTTGGTTGTTATTGTCTTGGTCATCATGTCCGACCAATTCTTGTCGGTATGAACCTTCTCGAGTTGTAGCTGCTTCTCCTCTAGCACATCCCTTATCCAATGATATCGAACATCGATATGTTTTGTGCGAGAGTGATAGGCTGAATTTTTGGCCAAGTGAATGGCACTCTGATTATCACAATATAGAGCATATTTTTCCTGCTCATGACTCAACTCTCGAAGAAAAATTTTCAACCATAACATCTCCTTGCATGCCTCTGTAGCTGCAATATATTCGGCCTCTGTAGTAGATAAGGCCACACATTTCTGGAGCTTTGATTGCCAAGAGATAGCTCTCCCTGCAAATGTGGTCACATACCCCGAAGTGGAATTTCTCGAATCAGTATTTCCAGCCATGTCAGCATCTGTGTATCCCTCCAACATAGGTTTCCCATTGCCAAAGAACAAACACCTCTTAGATGTACCCCTGAGGTATCGAAGTATCCACTTGAAAGCTTCCCAATGCTCTTTTTCTGGTTTAGATAAGAATCGACTCACAACTCCAACTGCATGGGCGATATCGGGCCTGGTGCAAACCATGGCATACATAAGACTCCCAACAGCAGATGAATAGGGAACATTTGCCATTTCTTCCCTCTCTTTCTTGCTTGGTGGAATTTGGCTCTTACTCAACTTGAAGTGACCAGATAGTGGAACATTTACTGGCTTTGCCTTATGCATGTTGAACTTCTCAAGCACCTTCTCTATGTAGTGCTCTTGAGACAACCATAATAACTTCTTGGGTCGGTCTCGAATAACCCTCATCCCAAGGATTTGCTTTGCTGGACCCAAGTCCTTCATTGCAAAGGCACCACTCAATGCTTTCTTGAGTGCCACAATCTTCTTCATATCATGCCCAACGATCAACATATCATCCACATAGAGAAGAAGGATAATAAAATCATCACTTGCGTACCTCTTCATGAAAACACAGTGATCGGTGTGAGTCCTTTTGAATTTGTGTTGTGTCATGAAGGTTTCGAACTTCTTATACCACTGCCTTGGTGCTTGTTTGAGTCCATAAAGACTCTTTTTGAGATGACATACCAAGTGCTCTTTACCTGGAACTACAAACCCTTTAGGTTGTTCCATATATATCTCCTCTTCCAAATCTCCATGTAGGAATGCTGTTTTGACATCGAGCTGTTCGATCTCAAGATCGAGACTAGCAGCAAGACCAAGAACTGCTCTAATTGAGGACATCTTAACCACTAGAGCAAAAATTTCTTCAAAATCAATGCCCTTTTTCTGATTGTACCCTTTGACCACGATCCGAGCCTTATATCGAGACTTCGAGCTATTTTCTTCACTTTTGATCTTGTACACCCATCTGTTCTTCAAGGCTTTCCTTCCCTTGGGTATCTTGACTAGATCATAAGTATGGTTCTCATGCAATGAGTCCATCTCCTCTTGCATGGCTTTCATCCATTCTTCCTTGTGGACATCTTCCATGGCCTCGATGTAGCATTGATGCTCCCTCTCTGTAGAGAGTATATATTCTCTTGGATCATACTTAGAGGAAGGTTTTCTTACCCGAATTGACTGTCGCAACTGAGGCTGTACCACAGGCTCTTCTGTTACTGAAGGCTCAACTGATTCAGTAGCTTCTGCATCATTTGACTCAAATGACGACTCCTCTGTTGTACTTCCATTTTGATCTGGTTGAGAACTAGTTTCATCATTGATGCTTGTCTGTTCTCTTGATTCATTATGTACCACTGGAGATGACTCTTCCTGAGGATGGGTGTAAACCCTAAGCTTGGGTTTTTCTGGCTGCTTAAAGTCTTCTATTGTCTGGTCCTCAAAGAACACAACATCTCAACTTCTTACAATCTTCTTCTTCAAAGGATCCCACAGCCTGTAGCCGAACTCATCTTGAGGTGATCCAACATAGATGCATTCTTTTGACTTTGAGTCAAGCTTGGATCATTCATCCTTAGGAATGTGGACGAATGCTCGACACCCAAATACCTTGAATTGGCTATATGATACTTTCTTTCTTGTCCATGCTTCCTCCGGTATTTCACCATCCAAAGGACCTGAGGGTGAGTGATTTATGATATGGACAACAGTCTTCACAGCTTCTCCCCAAAATGACTTAGGTAGCTTGGCATTTGAGAGCATGCATAGAACTCTTTCTTCTATTGTGCGGTTCATTATTTCAGCCACACCATTTAATTGTGGTGTCTTGGGAGGTGTCTTCTCGAGCCTGATACCATGTTGCTTACAATATGCCTCGAATGGACCACGATATTCTCCACCATTGTCAGCTCGAACATACTTGAGCTTTCTTTCTGTCTCACACTCCACTCGAGCATGGAACTCCTTAAATGCCTCAAGTACTTGGTCTTTAGTCTTCAACAAAGACACAAATACCTTTCTCGAGTGGTCATCGATGAATGTCATGAAGTATAATGCACCACCCAGTGATCTCTCCGTCATCGAGCATACATCTGTGTGCACCAATTCAAGAACATGCTTTCTTCTACGAGGAACATTGCTTCTAGAAAATGAAACTCTATGTTGTTTGCCAGCCAAACAATGAGTGCAACGGTCGAGGATTTTACCTTTCACATCTGGGAGTAGCTCTTTTCGAGTGAGGATTTGCAATCCCTTCTCGCTCATATGCCCCAACCTCTTGTGCCATAGCTCTAAACACGAATTATCATGGGCAACATTAGTCTCCCCCTTGCATATCTTGGCTTGTGTAACATACAACGAGCCCTCTTTTCTTCCTCGAGCAACAATTATGCTACTTCTTGTGAGTTTCCATTTTCCAGCACCAAAGCTGTTCATGTATCCGACATCATCGAGCTTCCCGGATGAGATGAGGTTGAGACGCATGTCCGGAACATGTCTCACGTCCTTCAACACAAGTTCACATCCTGTGTTGGTTACCAAAACAACATTACCCATGCCCACGATCTTGCTTGAAACTTGATTTCCCATCTTTACATTACCAAAATCACCACCTTGGTATGATGAGAAGAATTCTTGATGTGGGGTGACGTGGAAGGAGGCACCTGAGTCAATAATCCATGAGCTATCATCGTCGGCGATGTTAAGATAATTATCTTCACCAATGAGAAAGATATCATCAAGTTCAGTTGTCGCCATAGATGTTGTGCTCTTGTCTTCTTTCTTCTTCGGATTGGTTGTATCAGTCTTAACGGTCCCGTTCTTTTGATCTCTCTTAAAACTTCGACATTCGTATTTCTTGTGGCCGGGCTTATTACAATAGTAGCATATGATCCTAGAACGAGATTTAGACCAACCTCTTGAATTTTCATGACCCCTAGTCTTACTCCTTCCTCGAGCCTCACTTCTTCTTCGATTCTCGATGACATTGGCCTCGAATTGGACAGAGGTTCCACGTTCCTTTCTCCTTGATTCTTCATTCAATAGGCTGTCGGTGACGCTATCCATGAAGAGCTTTCCTTCGGGAGCCGAGTTACTCAGGGTGACGACAAAAGTATCCCAACTCTCGGGTAGCGAACTAAGGAGTAACAAAGTTTGTAATTCATCATCGATCTTCATCTCAATCTTTGTGAGTTGATTTACGAGCCCCTTGAAATTGTTCAAATGCTCGATCATACTTTGGCCATCGTTGTACTCCAGCTTGACCAATCTTCTAACAAGATGAGCCTTGTTTCGGGGTGTTTTCTTTTGAATCATTGATTCAAGCTTCTTCCATAACTCATAAGCATTTGTGTAAGTTGACACATGCTCGAATAGGCTTCGATCAATGTACTTACGGATCATAGCAACCGCCTTATGAACCAAGCTCTGATACCACTATTGCGGAAAAAGGACCGGTTGATAGCAGAAGACCTTTTCCTTTCTTGTGAATGATTAAAATGGGCAAAACAAAGATAGCAAAAATAGAAGAATAAAGACACCAATTTTTTACGTGGAAAACCCTTAAAGTTGAAGGGAAAAACCACGAACCTTCCACTATGATGATAATAGGATTACAAGTAATTCTTTTCTAGTATGAACTAGAGGCTCACTCAACTTCTTTATCCAAAAGAGGATGGATTACAAAGGATGAACTCTCTCACCAACTAAGTGGTGGAACACTCAAACTTTGCTTGAGAAAATATGAGAACTTTTCTCAAGCACCTCACTTTTTGTAGTGGCTCTCACTTTCTCTCTTTTTGTAGAGGATTGCTTACTTTGCTTGATGATCTAAGCCTTCCCAAAGACCCCTATTTATAGGAGTAGAAGGGAGTAACCCAAAAGCCATAAGATGACTCTTGAATACTCTCCCATAAATTTAAGATAATAAACATTGGTAACTTACATATAATAAAATGCACTTGCCTTCTCAAATTCCCAAGAGTTACAAAGTATTAACCATCTTTGTAACTCATGCATTATAACTCATGCATCATCATCCCCACTATTATTTGGGAAACCCCTTTAATTAAAGAGGGACCCCAACACAATATTTCACCAGTTAAGTTAGTCACAAACAATATCAATAAAAGAACCAATCGAACAAGTAAGAGAAATATGCAAACAAGTCAAATACCCAACAAAAACTGATCTTAATTGTCTTGTCTGTAATAGTTTCCATGAAGCATGTATGAGAGTTGGTGGAGCCAATCGAATCATCGACCAAACTTGTTAAACTGGTGATCGTAGAATTATCTATAATTTTATTTAAGAGAAATTTTATTGATGTATAATAATATTTAATTGAATATTTTATAGGTATCATATAATTTTAATAATCTCACTTAATTAACTTAACAACTAAACCATTATCACTTAGTTTTTTTTATATAAACTAATAAAGTTAGATTATGTTCAATCATGTGTAAAGGTAGCTTTTGATAATAAATATAAATTTTTTTGGAGGAATTAAAAAAAAACTAAAAATTGATTTTCTTTATAAGATTTTGATATTTTTCTTAAAATATTTTTTATTAAAATAAAAAGTAAAAAAAAACTTTGCTTTTACCCCTAGATAACCTTGATTTTGTTTGTATAAAAGGTAAGATTATTTTATAATAATTTTGAGTTTTTATATATATGAGTATAATCATATTTTTTAAATAATTTTTTTAAAGATCTATTTTTAAAATAATTATAATTATAATTATAATATATTGTTTTTGGAAAGCTATGACTTTTCTAAGCATAAGACTTTTTTTTTCTGAAAATGTAAAATTTTTGTAAAAACATAAAATGGTCGTTGTTTTGCTATGAGTTGAGTATATCCTTTCTAATGCATCGACTTGATTGGGATAATCTACATGATAAAAAAAACAATTCTATGGGCAACATTGACATTTGTGCCCTATTTTTATCACTTGTCTTTTCTTTGATCTAATCTAATATTATTAGGAGCTAGTACAATTAGATCTAATTTTATCCGATAAGAATTAAGTATAAAGTAATTTATTATTAATTTTATTGTAATAATTACAACAACAATAATAATTTTATTTGTGGTTGTTCTCATAATTATAATAATTACAACAATAATATTCATAACACCAATAATAATAATAATAATAATCATATAATTAATAACAATGATATTGAGGGTTATAACTAATATTGTAATTTATTTTAATTATTATTATTGCTATATATATAATTATAGTATTTATTATAATAATTAATTATAATTTTAAATATAATATTAATAATTAGAATTATAATAATAACAATAATAATATTCATGATATTTATAATAAAAATAATATAAGTTTATTTATTTTAATATTATTAATATAAATAATAATATTATTATTATAAAGTGAAATATTAATTTTATATAAAATTATTATAAATAAGAACATAATAATGATGAAAACAATATCATTTAATGTTTACTAACATTATTTTTATAAATAATATCATTATTATTTCAAATATTATTAGTTCTATTATTATTAATATTTTTACATATTATTATATATAATTGTAGATTTTCAAAATCTACAATTGATGTGTTGATTGAAGTTGGGTGAGCCACTATTGATCTACTTGTATGAAAGATAGAGTTATCACTTACAACGCAAGTAGGAGACACTTAATGATTATCTAACCCTTAAATTAGCGACTTTTGCTCTATTTGGTTCATGGAAAGTTTTAAATAAAAGAAAAAATAAAGAGGAAAATAGTTTTTTTTGTTTGGTTTACATAAGATAATGAAACAGAAAAAGAGTAAGGAATAAACTTATTAAAGAACCAAATTAATAAAGAAAAAAACTATTTAATTTTTATTGAGGAAAGTTTGAAAGAAATTATTTTGATTTTATTTTTTTTCCTTAAACTTTCTTAGAATCAAATAGAGTCTTAAGACTTGAATAAAGATAGAATGGGAGAAAAGGTTGGAGTGACTTAATCGTTAGAACTGCTAGGTGTAGTCTTGCCGAAAGCGGTAAGATCGGGGGGTACTTCTATGCTTATTTATCACCTAAAGTTTTGTAGTCTAACTCCTCCATTCTACACATGTGATAATAACATCCCATAATGGACCCCTTCGAAACCCTAATTTTCTCATGGTAGTTGTATCTACTCCCATTTATCCCACCTGGCTATCAGATTTAGTACATAATCCCCAAAAAATATGTTTAACATTATAGTTTAGAGGTATAACCCAACTCTCTCATTTCCTGCATAAGATAATGACCTACCCTCTTAGGGTTTTATACTACCAAAACCCTAGTTCCACTTGCTTAGTAATCTCCCATCCCTTAGCATCTAAAGGCTCCCCCAATTATGTCAAGCTACCCAACAATGTCATCATTTCCCCCATATACATTATTAGCAACCATCCCTCATTTAACCACCATTAGACATAGTTCGCATTAGGTTTGACTCACCCCATGCATGATCAACCCTTTCCATACAATATTTATGCTAATCCACTTTTATATTTACCACAGTTATCTATTTAGCACATTCCAAATGATATTTGGCTAACTTTCACCCTAAGGTTTTCCCATATGCCTATTTTCATAATTTTGACCAAAATATCCTTGGGTCTCAAAACCCTACCTAAGTTTCATGGCCTCAAATACTAGAACTTCCCAACATTTCAAAGCATGTGGTACCATATAATAGAAATACACATCAACACATGAACCAATATAATCATGTTCGCACACATTCTTATCTTCAATCCTCACAAGTCAAGTTGCACATACAACCCCAGATCATCTAATATTTCATGGAGGTATTCACTTAGCACATAATAAAATTACATTTTAACAAAATAAGGCTCTAGCTATGATTGTATCCTTACCGAAACGGATTCGGTATCTAAGCAAGAAAAACCTATGCCTCCTCTCCTATTGTCATCAGAACAGTACTTAAAAAAATGGAAATATTCAAAATTAGGCTTTCATGTCCTTTTTTCTTACTTTTCTTATTTTTTAAATAATAATAATAATAATAAATCTAATCAAATGGAACTCAAAAGGGAGGAAGGGGAGTGGTAGTGACCAGAATGGGTAAGAGAAGTGGAGTGGCGGTGCGACGATGGTCATGGTGGCGGCGCAAGGGTGGTGGTTGATTTTGTTGTGAAAAGTGGAGGGGTTAGCAGCTTGGGGTTGAGGGTAGTGTTGGAACCAAGTAGGCTAGTGGGGGAGGGAGGTTGTAGTGACCGAACTAGTGGCTAGTGGTGTTATATTTAAAAGGAGGGAGGACAAAGGGGTGGTTTGGGCTGGTTGCATAGGTTGGCCACCTGTGTAGGGAGGCTGAGGTGAGGCAGTGGAGTGGAGGTGAGGAGTTGGTCGACGGTGGTGGTGGTGCAAGGTGGTTCAGGGGAGGCATGGCTTGCACTTTTGCAGGTTCGGGGAGAAAAAAGGAATGGGAGAAGGAGAGGGAAAGGGAGGCTCAACAAGCACAAGTGGTGTAGGGAGGGAAGAGGGGAGGAGCTTGGGGTGTGGTGTGGCCTAATTGCGACAGAGACGGTGACTGGAGAGCTAGAGAGCTGGATTAGGGGCTGAAGAATAAGGCTTAATGAGGGAGAAAGAGAGTGGAGGGGTGTCGTTAGGGAATATTTATAGGCTGTAGAGGGGGGATGAGGACAGGGAGAAGGCGAAAAGGATGGCCAATTTTAGGGGGAAAGACTCCACAACGGTGGTAAGTGTAGGGGGTCATGAAGAGGGATCGTGTAGGCACATGCCAACATGCATGCCCTGTATAGCTGAGAAAGGAAAAAGAGGGGGAGGTTGGATGGGTTGTAGGGGATAAAAATGGAAGGTGGGGTGGATGGCGTGAAGTAGGAGATGGGGAAAAAAGGAAAAAGAGGAAAGAAGGGAGGGAGAAAAAGGGAAAGAAAAAAAGGAGGGCTTGGGTTGTTCGCTCAAGGAGAAAGAAAAGGGATAAGGAGGGGAGAATTGGGCTAGCTAGGGGGAAAAGGAAGAAAGGAAGGGAGGGGGAAAGCTTGGGCTGACTGCGGTGCAACTTAGGTGAGAAGGAAGGAAGAAAAAGAAGAAGAAGGAAGAAAAGGAAAAAAAGGAGAAAAGAAGAAAAAGAGAAAAGAAAAAGGAAAGGAAAAAAACAGAGAAAGTCGTGGAATTTTTAGGTTAGATTTTTGAGCAATTTATTGGTAAGTATATATAAATAATTAAAAGTTATTATAATTTATAATTTGCCTATAATTTATTCTAGGCTATATAATTAAAATAATGTCTAAGAATTAGGTTAAATAATAGATTTTAAATTTTATATTATTATTGTAGTTATTATTATTATTATATGCATATATTTTATTTTATTTATTATTTATTTCTTTGAAATTTTTTGGGGTATTATATTGATGATATTACTTTAAGTCATTCTTACATGTATGTAACATATTTTTAAGAAGAAGAGCAATTTGTTTAAGAAATAAAGATACTTAAGATTTGTACATGTTACAAGCTGTTATAAAGGAAGCTATTGTGCATGAAAGTTAAGTCAAGAAGACATAGTTAACCTTTTAAGTCAACATCATTGTTTTGATTAGGATTCTTGTTAATTATTTTCATGTACTACTTAGCTTACTTTATTTTTGGTAGTCTTTAATGAGTCATGTATTATATAGGATATAAATACATTATAATACTAGTTATGTGACAGTTAGCAATGTCCAAACCCCAATATAAGGCATGAAATGTTGACACATTGTAGCATGTTGATGGGTGATTGATATTGAAATATAATACAAGTAATTCACTTGGTTAATTATCTCTTTGTGATTGCATATTCTTTCTAGGACTACTTGAAGTAATATTAGATAGTAAATATTCAAATTTGAGTTCTTTGAGTTCTTGCTTGAATATTCCTAATTCTTCTTCCTACTTAAACATCCAAATGATCCACTTCAACCTACATTCACACTAATCTTCATCCACCATTGAAGAATTGTGTCAATTTTGGCACTAATCTTCATCCATCATTGAAGAATTGTGTCATAGGGTACCTTAGGGTCTTTCTTAAGCTGATTGGGCTCTAGGCCAATTTTTTGCTATAACAATAATTACTATAAATAATAATATCATTATTATTATCAATAATAATAAGAAGATTAATAATATGAGTTTGTTTTCATTAAATAATTATATTATTATAAAAATTATATGGGCAAAATTCAATCAATTGGCCCAATCTAGAATGATGAAGTCTGAAAGATCCACACGTCATGGGCGAAACCCTAAAATTTTGGCTAACTCATTCCATGCAACAAACTATGAGTAAACTTTACGCCACCAAGTTTCAACAAAGATGGTTCAAAATAAGTTATGCTCCACTTCATTTGAACGTGACCTAACATCCTCCCCTCGATTTCTCCACCCTAGCTAGCTCTAATGGTGACATCATCCCTCCTATATGAGGGAACATTGTGAGTTATGCCCTCCATAACTAGTAAAGTCGAAAGACCCTTAGAAGAAGGATAATAAATTTAACTACTCCTAGCAAACTATTGAGCAACCATTACTCTCTATCAGCTTTGTGCAATACGGTGCTAACTTTCGTAACTTATAGAACTCTTTGTTATTTCCTACTTCTTATTTCCTCAATAACACCTGTACAGACACTTCCTATTATGGACCATGATCCTCCCACTGTTGATTTTCATGCCTACACGACCTAGCGTCAATGTTACTCCAACCACTCTCTTTCTCATTTTGTATTATTCACATCGTACGTTACAAACTTGAACACCATATTGTTCTTTGGTCAACACTACATTGGTGTCTCCTTGAATCTCAAAAGGTTATTTCTTATCTTTATCATTGGTAAATGAGTAGTATCCCTCCTGAGTCCAACCCATACATCCGTTGTAGATTGCGAGGGTCTTCAACTATTATTATTATTCTTATCATCTGATGTGATATAATTTGATTAGTGTTGATATGCCCAAATCTGATTTGATCTGCTAATAAGGTGAAAAAATAGGGTTTTAATGTTTAGAGGGCACTACAATTTTTATTTATTTGTAGAAATACCAAAATTTTAAAAATGGAATCTATTATTAGATTGATTTTACAATTAATTCCTCAATTGAACCAATAGTTTGAATTAGTTGAACAAGTGATTCACTTTGGTTCAATTAAATCTAAAATCTTAAACAAAAGAATCAACCTTATTTGAGTACTCTCACATTTAAGCTAATAATTCAAAACATTGAGTGTTGTTGTCTCTGAGACGGGCCTATAGCGCTGCATTTCATGCGATGAAGGTGACGCCTTATTGTATCTCATCATTGCTACATTTCTTCTTTGTAGGCCAGAGCCCAGGGTTCCATGAAGTTGCAAAATCCAGACTTCCGACACAATGGAATGGCTCTATAGTCCATAATCCATGTCCCCCCACCAATCGTCAGTGCTGGAAATCTTCCACAATAGTCGGCGACACTAGACATGATGACTGGGTTGGATCTAGATCAAAATCTCGACCCATTTACGGTAACTAAATTTAAATCTGATTTAAATTTGTAGGGTCTTAAAAATTTAGATTTATCAGGTTTAGTGTGTAAATAAACTCTAAATAGGTCCGACTAATTTTATTTTTTTTAAAAATAACAATTTTTGTAACTACTAATAAATTTGTATTTTATATAATTTAATATATAATTTTTGTCAAAAAAATTACTCCAAGTGAAAAGATAAATATTTTATAGTAATTACTTTAGTTTTTCAAATGGTATTTTAATACCTTTGGAATAAAATATTACACCGACTGTTTATAAAGTAAATTCATATAAATAAAATTAAAAAAAATAAATAGAATGTTTAAAGAAAATTACTAAAATGATGACAAACATAAAATTAAAAGTTCACACACACACAGACCAAGTTTGACTAATCGAATTTGGATTAGAATAAAATCTAGGATTGTGGGACTTGTTTAAATATCTATACCAGGTTGGAGACCTACTGCACCACACCCTTCTATGTAGCTTATAGAAATCCATCTGCTAAGAGCATTTTGGTTGTTTACGAGGCCATCTACTCAACCTTAATTCACTCTTCACTCGGAGCATCACATAGAAATTTAGGTTGGTATTCTATATTTATTTATTTATTATTATATTTTGTAAGTTATCTACTTTTATTACTTCCAATTATAAATTATTAATGTAAAATCGTAATAAAAGAATAAAATAAAAGGAAATCTAGCAAGTAAAACTATGCTAGGCAAGGATATTGATACATCCCATAAGTCTATTGAAAGATTTACAACCATAGAAAATAGACAATCATCTTTCCAAGCCAAAGATAATTTGTTTTGGCAAATACTTGACATCAAAATTTATGTAAAAGGGAAAGTCACACATTCTCGGAGAAGGTGTAAAAGGCTACTACAGAACCAATCTAATACTTATTTAAAATCAACAATATTTATTTACATTTTTAATTTGCTTGAGAGGAGAAAATATCAACATAGAGATGTTCAGGTACTCTAGTCATACCGATGCACAAGGACAACATGACATCTTATTGAATATCAACCCAAGGATACTGAGGTCTCCTAGTCATACTGACACACAAAGGAAACACATTACCCTAACTAAAAGGACACATAATCCATAAGTATGCATAACTTATATAAAGTCTTCAAAGCTAAATAAAGTAAGATATAGGACTTGAATGGTGCATTAAGACATACTAGCAAAAATCCATAACCAATAGTGGGTTAAACCGCATCTTTGGGGTAGCTACCCCTAAAGAGTCACCGATCCTAATCTCTAGGTCTTTCATATTAAATATTAATATTTTATTAATGTAACCACGGTATCACATAATGTACAAGTAGATCCAATTTTTACTTATTACCAATTATTCAATAATCTTAGTGTTAACCTTAGTGTTGACCATTTATACTTATTACCAATTATTCAATAAAACCATAAAAAAAGGTCAACACTAAGGTTAACATAAAAAAATCTATGAAGATCATCATAGGTACAATAATCCATTTTTAGGCACATTAAGACAAAAAGAAAAAAAAAATGTTCCTAGAACTGTAACTACCACATTATCATCCATCTAAAAATACTAATTCTATTTTATTTAATAATCTAACATGAAAAAGGCTAAAATATAATAATTAAATTATTTAACATGCAAATAAATTACCAGACACGCTAAATGTTTATTTTGCTCTTACACAGGATTTAACATGTAAAACCTTAACATGCATTTCTAAAACAACAAATCACATACTTCTATACTCAACAATAAATGATATATATTAGGCATGCTTATAGGAATAAATATCATGACATAGTTAAAAGGACCATATTACCCCTAGAAAGCACAATGATAATAATCATGTCAAAACTATGCCTTAGCATGCTCAACATATAATATCTGAAATATATAATATACGTACTATATTCCTATCAATAAACTCATCCCAAAATGATTTTGTACGCATAATATTTTACAAAAATTATCATGCTCGATTGTACCAAATTCCGTACCGGCATTATTAAGCAAATAATTATAATGTAATGAATATGCTTATACATATTTATACATTAAAACCCTAATATATGCTATCATGTGATATTTAACATTTTAACATTTTAATTTCTAGAAAGAGCAAAAAATAAGCAAACTAATAAAATTTAGTAGGCTCCACTAATCAACCACCTTTTACCTAAAAATAAAACCAACATCAATCATATTAATATCTAACTCATAAATTAGTAATTAATGTTAAAATATTTATCAAAGTAAAATTACCATAATGCCCTCAATTTTGGCAAGGGAGATAAACCAAACTCACGTTGCGTAGGCGAGCATTATAAGTCATACACATAAAGGGTTTGATGTAGAGGCAGTGAAGGTGGTTAATGATTGGATGGATATGCAAGGATAGAAGGAAGGAGTTGGGTGGTGCTAGTTTGGATGGGTGGAGGTTGAATGGTAAAGTGGTGGAGATGGATGGTAGAGTGTTGTGGCGGAAACAATGGAGAAGGCTGCATTAGAGAATGGTGCATGGAAAGGTGGTGATGATTGATTGATGAGAAGGCAAGTTGGAGTAGTGGAGTGGGATGCTCAATGGTTGTGAAAGAGAAACAATAAAGGTTTAAGGGTTGGTGAGGTAAGGCACATAACTATGCTAGGAGGGGAACACGATTGTATGAGAAGGGGTACACGGCTGGGAGAGAAGGAACATGATTGGTAAGAATAAGAAGAAGAAGATGAAAGGAGAAAGAGAAACTTGGTTTAGGGTGGAGTTTGTTGGTTACTGGTGATGGTGTTGTGTTGGGGCTGGATGGAAATGGTGATGACCTGGAATGGGGGATTTAGTGGAGGTGATGGTGCTACATGGATGGGAAAAAATGGTGGAAGCTGGGAATGATGGAGATGACGATGGTTGGTGATGGTGAGTGGTGGAGGCAATGTGTAAGGGCATGGTTGGATCGAAATAGCTAAAAATAAGGGATTTAGTGCATGGCTATATGAGGGATGATGCAAGGTTGTGCGAAGAAGGATGGACAGTCATGTGAGGAAGGGTGCACTACTATGTAATCAACAAAACTAGAGGCAAGTTTAGGAGGAAGAAGAAGGTGAAAGGAAGGATATAGGTCGGTTGATCAAGGTAGAGGAGAAGGAAAAAGAGGGAGAAGAAAGGAAGGAAGTAGGTAGTGTGGTGATTATTTGAAAAAAGATGGACGGGAGTAAGAGGAGTAATATACAACTGGTGGTGATGATGGTTTGATAGAGAGGCATGCTACAATAGGGATGGGAGGTGTGCAAATGAAACAGGAAAGATATGGACAGTGGCCAAGAAAGGAAAAAAAGGAAGCCCTATGAGAGGACGTGCATAGCTTGAAGAGGAAAGAGGGCAAGTAGGCCGATCAAGATAGGAGGAGAAGTAAAAGAGAGAGAGAGAGAGAGAGAGAGAGAGAAAGGATAAGGAAAATGGAAAAGGAGAAAAAAAGGGAAAAGAAAAACCAAATTAGAGGTAGGATTAGAATTAAGTTTAAATTTAAGATCCAAAAATTAAGGTAAGATTAATTTATCAATATGAGGTTAGGGTTAGGTTAAAATATTAATTACCTAAAATTATAATTAATGTTAGATTTATATTTAGGATTAATAAATTAAGGTAAGATAAAAATAATTAGGGTAATTTATTTAAAATTTTATCTAGATTACAGATCAAGAGTTAACAAAAAAATATAATTTCGCTAAGATTTTAGGGTTAGACTTCTAATAAAAAACTAAGCACCTGAAAATAAATGTTACAAAATTTTGGGTTATTACAATCATTATCCCTAGTTCAAAAGCACTTTGTCCTAACAAGTTTCCATCAATCATTAGAGAAAAGGTGAGTGTGCGCTAGATTTGGAAGACCATAATGTCACTAATTAGGATTATCTTTTAGATTCAACTTTATTTGATTTGTGTGCTTCATACGGATTCAGGTAAGCTTCCGCATAACTATTATGATTATTATTCTTAATGAATCAGCATGTAATCCTATTGAATAAATTATATCAATTGGTATCAAAGCCTTCATGTTTGGTTCACCAAGAATTCAAACTTTTAACTACATATTGGGAATTGATCGGATCCAATCATTTATATTTGAATTCAATTGTTAATGAATCAATTTCAAATTTGTATTTAGATTCATATTTGGATTGAGTATTATTGTGACTTCTATATTTAATTTTTGTATATGGATTTTTTTTATTGTCGCTTATATAATCGCCATTTGATACTTACTGATATATGTTAGATTTGTTTGTCTCTATTAACGAATGTGAATCATATATTATTTAGATTTGAAACTTTGGTTGTGCCATCATTTTGATGGAATTTAGTTTTTTTCCCACTAGACATATTTAGATTTCATTGTTCATAAGGGAATAATTAGAAATGTCTTTCATTGAATTTATCGATTATCGATGATGTTCATTATGTTTATTCAATAACTTATAGATGCTTGATATTACTGGTTCATATAATAAAATATTGCATATGGAATTAGGGTCATGTGTAATATATCATGTCAATATCCTAGTGTAATGTAACCTATAGAGATATGGCTAATATGATTAATCAATATACATTACTGGGAAGATAGTAGCTTATATTCTTAATAAAGTACTAACTAAAGTAACTAACAAAACACCTTATGAGCTTTAAAAATACTTTAAAATTTAGATATGTCCTAATTAGACAAGGCCTTATAGGCTATATGGAAGGACATTAGGCTCTAAAGGTGTGATTCATTACTTTCTTGGTTATTCGGAGCAATTCAAGGACTTTACAATCTTATAATTCCACAACTAGGTCATCTTTAGGACAAAAAACGCAACATATATTAATGAGTTTGGGCTTGGGGGAGAGATAATGTTAGATATATTATTTTTAGAAGGAAATAATTTTGATGTCCACTATAACATATAACGATGTGCTTATTTTTATACATATCATCAATCAAGAAGTAAATTAGGAACTTCAATATAATAATGTTGGACCCCTATTCAAAATGAGGAAATTACTTTAGAATAACAAACTTAATCACCTCAAGAACTAAAGAGGTCACTAGTGATACTTTTTCTCTAAGTAGAACATAAGGAAATAATGGAATATTGGAAAGATTATTTTATCACCTTCCATTAGGTCAATGAGCTAATTTTCAAGGTGGAATAATGTCATGAAAGAGGAGTATATGTCAATGAAAGACACTAAATTATGAGATCTTATCGTATTGCTAGAAGGTTTGTGTCCCACTAGCTAATATCAAATGGGGTTCAAATGGTGATGTGAAAATACATAAGGGACATCTAGTAGTAGAAGACTTTACTCAAAATGAAGACCTTTTTTTTTTGTTAAGTGAGTAAAATATTTATAGATGATAGAATTGTCTATATATTCAAAAGAAAAGCAAATATCTAATAAAACTATACACCAAAGGGTTTACCTGATAAAATTAAGACTTGGCATTTAGGAGCTTGCCTAGTCTCTCATATAACTTGCACTGGTTTCTACTTTCAATATGACTTGCTAACTCTTTAATGACACATGTTGTGATATGAGCTGGCGATATTTTTCTTATTACTAAAAGCATGGTAATTTCGTTCTAGCCATATATGATAGATGTGAGAAGAAAACATGAATATCAACACTTGTGATCTATATGAAGGCCCCCTACCTCCTTTTTGGAGCCATTAAGAGATCCTTGGGAGGTTAGTAACTTGATGAGCAGGGACGAAGCCAGAAAATAAAATCTATGGGGTCCCAAAAAATAATATTGTCTTATAATAAGATAATAATTAATGAATTTTAATTATTCAATTACAGTTAGCAGCATACATAATCACTTCAAAGTCCAACTATACCACAAACGGTCAAAGGAAAACAAACGAAAACAAATAGAAGAGAGAACACAAAATCATTAGTATATAAGCATAGAAGCTTCAGAAGAATCAAAAACATAGTATAAAATCATCACGCCTATAATATTTCACAATAAACAAAATCCTAAAAGCTAAATCAAAATTACTTCATAAGAATCACCCAACCAACAAAGAAGCAATAATTAATATACATTCAAATTATAAATAGAATAATAGACAAACCTTAATTCAAAATTCAAATAAAACAACTAAAAATAAATATATGAACTAATTCTAAAAATATATAAAACTTACAAATTAGATGGCCAGTGGTTGGGTGGTCAGAGTCAGTCAGACTCAAATTCCCATCAAGGATCAACCGACGCTAATGGAGACATAGAATAAGTTGGAGGGAGAGGCACAAAGAAAACATGCTTGAAGTCTCTTGAATCTGTCGAGTTCTTGTTCAAAGAAGACTGACAGATTGAAGACATATGTTTTCATTGAAAAAAAGAGGGGAGGAGAAAATTAAACAAAGTGATGTATTTCAATTGTTGGGAATAGAGAAGTTTTCAAAATAAAAATGTGTTTTGTGTGGATGTAGACACTCAAACCTAAGTCCACAGAGGTAGTCAATGAAGTAGAGGGGGTCTAACCATTGGAGTACAATAAATTTTCTGCTACAATTTACCTGCATATAATATATATATACAAAAATTACATGGGGTCAGGCGACCCCATGTACTCTACATTAGCTCCATCCCTGTTGATGAGTACACCCAAAACCTATGAGGAGATCTTTCCAAATCTATTTTGAAAACTCACATTCAAAGAAGAGATGTTGAATGTATTCCTCCTGCAATATACATAATGGGCATGTAATTTCAATCATAATGCCCATGTGAGTCAATCTATCCCTTGTATGTAACCATTGATAAGCAACAAACCATAGGTGGATCAACTATCGTGGGAGGGAGAGTGGCTTCCAAACCATCTTCCACCAGCTTACTATCTCACTTTGTGGCCTGATGATATCATAAACTTTTGCAATACTAAAGTGACCTGGGATACACAATTCCTATCAATCAAGAGAATGAAAATTCAGGCATAAAACATGGCTAATGCTTAGAAATCTCCTTAAACACCAAGAGATAGTAGCATAACCTTGCACCTCCCATAAAGAGCTGTTTTTAATGAAGTCAGAGTGTACCCATTTCATCCACAATACATCATTATTCATTTGTTAATTTCACAATAGTGTACCCAAAGCTGCCATATTCCACCATTCTAGATTAATGAGTCCTAGCCCTCCTTCCTATTTTGTCTTACAAACTTGAAGACAAGGAAGATCTTATCTTTAAGAGACTTTCTCTTTAGTTTCATAGAAAGACTTTCAATATAAACATGAATATTGTTGCACATTTTGACCTTTAGTTACATTACATGGATGTAAAGATAATGGTTCTCAATGGAGACATTAATGAAACTATTTTTGTGGTGCAACCACAACTTTGTGTATCACAAGTTGCAAACTAAAGGAATCCATCTATGCACTTAAATAAGATGTATGCCATTGGTTCCATAAAATTCATCAGGTAATTATATCATTTGTTTTTTAGGTAAATATTATTAGTGATTGTGTGTATCACAAGTTTTGTGGGAGTTAATGTATTATTCTGGTATAGTATGTTGTTGATATGGTACCTGGCACTAATGATATAGTCATTTTGCATGAAACCAATATTTTTCTATAAAAACATTTTGAAATGAAATATCTTAGCAACAACTCTTTTGTATTAGGAATTTGGATACAATGAGACCGATCTCAACACCATATCATAACAACAAAAGTATATTGATAAGGTTATTAAAGGTTGGGCATATATGATTGCAAACAAGCTGATACCCTTATTGCTAATGAAATGCCCCGAAAAATTTTAATTTTAAAAATTATAGTTAAATAAGGTTTTATTTTAAAAGTTAATTAAATAAATTATTTTTATTAAAATAAAAAGGAATTAATTAAGGCAAATCAAGAAGAAATTTATAAGTACTTTAATTAGGAGAACATTGGGTATTTTAGCTAATTAAGGTTTTATTTTGAAAATTAATTAAATAAATTATTTTATTTAAAATAAGAAATAGAAAATAGTTTCAAATTAATATGAATTTTATAAATAATTTAATTGAAGAAAATTAGGGTGTTTTGCTAATTAAAATGGAATTTATGAAAAATCTTTTAAAAATCCTAATTTAGCCTAAAAAGGAATTTAAATATCATTTTATTTAAATATTATTATTTTTAAATATCCTAATTAATTTAATTAACCTAATCCATTATTTTTCCTTTTTCCCCTTTTTCCTTTTCCTTTTCTTTCTTTTTCTTTTCCTTTTCTTTTTCTCCTCCCCGACCTGAGTCAGCTCGCGGCCCAGTCCCCCTTTCCTCTTTTCATTTCCTTCGGCCGGCCCAACCCACGCAGCCGTTTCCCTTCTTCCTTCCTTCACCGCGCTGCGTTTTATCTTTTTTTTTTCACCTCTAAACGCGGCATTTAATTTAAATGCCCCCTACGGCCCGGTCAGCCTTTCTTTTCTTTTCTTTCTTTCTTCCCTGAACCGCTCGGTCCCCCCCTCACCTTTCTTCTTCTTCTTCTTCCTTCGCACCTGCCATTCCCGCCGTTCGACCTGCAACCGTCTGAAGCTCCCGCCGCCGGCCAGGCCCAATTTTACAGGCCACCTTCTTCTCTCTCTCTCTCACCGATTTAGTAGCCACGTCAACCCAACTAACCCTCCCCTATTTCTCGCACGATTTCCCTTTTCCCTAGTTGGCTACTTACCCTACCCGTTCTAAATTTCCGCAGGCCAAACAACGCCGCCAGTGAGCTCGAACCAACCTACCTTATCCCCTCGTCGACCCACATAACCCTAACCTCTCCTCTAAACTCTATAAATGCCCCCATAATTAGTCCTATTCGAGCTTTTGATTCTTACCCAGAATTTCTCGACCTTGCCACCACCGCCACTTTAGACACCATTTCCGCCGCCTTCGGCCAACAATGCCGCCCGTTCTAGCCACCCGAGTACTCCCTGTACCGCACTCTAACTAACCAAACCACCCATACCCCTCGATTCTTCCTGCACAAGCCACCCCGGCTGTGCAAAGTTTCCTTCCCGATTAGCCTTTCTTTTCATCTCCGCCACCCTTCAAACCACCATTAGCCACCACTTTCGCCGCTTCTTTCACCTCCTATTCTATTCTTCAGACCCTCCTTTATCTCCCCTACCTTTCTTTTCCTCTTCCTCCCTTTCTCTTCTTCTTCCTCTTTCGGCCACCACCACTGCTGTTGTGCGCTGCCACCTTTGGCTGCACCGCTACCCTTATTCTGTCCCTCTCCTTCTGGAAAACTCTAAACACCCCAACTTCCACCTTCATTCTCCCTATTTTGTTCCCAGCTAGGGCTGTAAATGAGCCGAGCCGAGCTGAATATCCTTAGGCTTGGGTTCGGCTCATTTAACTAAACGAGCCTAAAATGATGTTTGGGCTCAGCTCGTTTAACTAAACGAATGAGTCGAACCAAGCTTTTAACGAGCCGAGCCGAGCCGAGGTCACGAGCCAAAGCCAAAAAATGAACCGAGTCGAGCCCGATCCTCACTTTTAGGCTCATTTAACTAAACGAATGAGCCAAACCGAGCTTTTAACGAGCCGAGCCGAATACCAAACTGACTCAGCTCATTTACAGCCCTATTCCTAGCCTTCAACTTTTCCCCTTTTTTCTCTTTTTCCAGCCGCTGCCGTGTACCACCGCCGGTGCCGCCTGTCACCACCATCCTAAGGTTGAACCCTAAACCCCCTCAACCATTTTTCACTATTTATACAAGCTTTAATTTATTTTATTTCATTTATTTGGATATATATACTATTATTATTAATTTTACTATTATTAATAATATTATTAATGTTTTTATTATTATTTCTATTGAGGGCCGAAGCCCTATTATATTTTTTTATTTCAATATTATTATTATTCTTCTTCTTCTATTATTATTATTATTATTATTATTATTATTATTATTATTATTATTCCATTATTATTATTAGAACTATTTTACTAATAGTGTTGCTATTATTATTATTATTATTATTGTTATGCAATTATTATTATTATTATTGTTATTATTATTATTATTATTATTGTTGGTATTATTATTCTATATAGGGTTGAAACCCTATTGTGCCTATTTTGAATTGTAGTAGTGGTATTATAAATATCAAGTCTTATTACTAATATTATCATTAGCATTTATTATTATTATTAGTGTTATTATTATTATTATTATTTAATAAGTTTATTATTATTTAATGTAGGGTCGAAACCCTACTTCATTTGATCTTCGATTATTATCATTATTACAATTACCATTATGATTATTATTATTTTGTAATATTATTATGGTTTTTATCATCATCATCATCATCATCATCATCATCATCATCATTATTATTATTATTATTATTATTACTACTAAATTTTTTTATTTATTTTACTAATGTTATTATTAGTATTATTTTGATAAAGGGGCTGAAGCCCTTATTTCACTTTGTTTTTTAATAATGTCCTTTATATTATTGTTGTTACCATTATTATTATTATTATTATTATTATTATTATTATTATTATTATTATTATTATTAACATTGATATTATTTTTAGTATTTTTGCTATTATTATTTTAGTATTTTATCAAAAGCCTAGTCTTAGAATAAGTTAGTGAATAATAGTATTTTGGTATGAGGAAATCTAATTCTAGTTTTTCCCTCATAATAGGTGAGACCAGTCAAAGCCCTAAGGAAGCGTAGGAGCGTGCTCCAAGACCGGTGTCATTTTAGGTAAGGATGCTACTAAGGCCTATTATGTGTTGATATGCATTAAATGCCTTATATGTTCTGCATCCTATGTTCTTGTGTTGTTATATGGCATGTGTATTATGTATATGTGATGATATGTGTTGTGACCCTATAAGACATGCATGTGAGGATGTTAATATGGTTTGTGTGGGGGAAAGGATGAAAAAGGAGGATGGGAAAATAAGTTGAACAAGGGATGTGAGTTGACCTAAGTATTTTAATGATCCATGAGTGGAGGATAAAATGGAAAATTTTAGGGTTTCATGTGGGAGAATTTAATCTATGGTTTTATATGGGAAAATCTAATTTATGGTCTTATATGGGAAAATCTAATTTATGATTTTATATGGGAGAATCTAATTTATAGTTTTGTATGGGAGAATCTAATCTATGATTTTATATGGGAGAATATAATCTATGGTTTTATATGGGAAAATTTAATCTATGATGTAGCATGGGATAATCTAATCTATGGTGCGAATCTATGATTTTTATGGATTGAATTTAGGGTTTTGTATGGATAAACCTTGGGTTTTGAGTGGATTGGATATTGGGTTTTGCATGGAGGAATCTAGGGTTTTGTATTGATAGAATCTAGGGTTTTGCATGGATGGATCTAAGGTTTGCATGGTGGAATCTAGGGTTTCACGTGGATGTTTTAGGGTTTTCATGAAAAAGTTTGAAGGTTTGCATAGGGAGGTTAGCATCTGTATGGGAGTAAAGTTTACGTATGAAAAGTTGATTTGGAGTGTGAGGAAGGTAATGTAAGTGTTATTTGGGTGATTGAACATTTTGGATGAAAAATAATCCATTGAGCAATATAAAAGTACGTAGGAGACCGATCTAGGGTTTGTGTGGACAATTAGGGTTTGGTGTGGCTGCTTAGGGTTTTTATGGTATCATGTGTATTTGGTGATTAAAGTGTAATTATGAAGGGGGAATTTATGAGTTATGATGTGTGGAATGTTAAAATGATTTGGGTCGTGTGAAATGGAGTGGGATGAACCACAAAAGTTAAAATTAGGATTTTGGGGTAAAACCTTAAAGTGAGATGTGGAGTGGACTTGGAGGTGTGTAGTAGTGGGCCTTGACCCACATATTTTGGTGTTGGAGTTCTGGTGTGATTTTGAGTACAGAGGAAAGGTTGTTGGACAATTTAGAAGGTGTAGGGTTCTTATGATATGATACAGATCGGTTGGAAGATAAGTGTAAGGGAGTGAGCCATGCATGTCTAGGGTTAAAATTCTCCGAATAATACACTTAAGACATTAATCATTTAAAGTGGAAGATTGTTGAGCCGGGCCCAAACCGGTCCACCAGTGAATAATAGTGGTTAGGGCATGATGTCCTATGTGTAATCGGTCCACTAGTAATAATAGTGGTCAGGCTTTATACCTGTGCATTTTCGGTCCACTGGTTGTAATAGCGGGGGATTCCGTGCTCCACAAAATCTAACATATTTGTGCCAAGACATAGGAAATACACTAAGTACTTACAGTGGAACACCATGCGAGAAGGGGCCAGACCGGTCCACTGGCTATAATAGTGGTCTGGAGCTTTATGCCCTGTGTGTTTCCAGTCCACCGGCTATAATAGTGGGGTTCCTGTACTCGTATGGATTTGATAAAAAGCATGGTGTGAAATAAGTTCTAATTAGATATTAATTAAATAACTAATTCAGACTATAAATGGGCCTTTATGTATCTTTTCTGAATGATTATATGATATTATATTATCATTATGGATTATGCTCTTTTATTTTCTTCTGCATAATTTGTATGATTTTGTGTTTTGACGTTAGTTCACGGTTATCTTACTCAGTACGTAGTGTACTGATCACTCTTTTCATGGGTACTGCTCATTCCCACAAGTAGTAGGCCCTTTTAACTTGTGCAGGTGGGCGAGACATCAAGCGAAGCTGTGTGTCAAGCATTTTTTGGCTCCAAGATTCGAGAGTGGTGTGGCTGGATTCACTCCTCTTGTTATTTTATCTTCTTCTAATATTTCTTTTGTATCGAATTTGACCTCTTATGATTTATTACTTGTATTGAGTATTTTAAATGAACCTTTTATCGGTTGTAAGCTTATTTCTCTTTTGGAAATGAATTACAATTCTTTATGCGTACTCTGATCTTTGGTGTTATGATTTTTCTAAGTTCTATCGTGAACTCTTGATTAAAGTTTAATGTTAATTTTTTCTTAACCTTAGCACTTGGTACTGGAACTGTCGAAGTGAATCGGTCTGGTACTAAGTATGGCGGTAACATCCCTAGAATTCACGGGTTTTTATTTTAATTACTTCAGCTTAAAAAAAAATAGTAAATTTTGGGGTGTCACAACTAAAGGAGATAAATTAGTTTCAATTGATGCCCTAAAAGTATAACCTTGAAGTTAAAACACTATAAAAGACTCCATACACATTGGCTATAGGAAGACATATATGTGTCTAAGATTGTACACACGCAAATATAATATTCATCGTTGGAAAGTTTGGTAGATATTTAAGTAACTTTGGTATGGATTATTAAGTTGTAGCCCAAGGGGAAAACATAAAACTTATAGTTACATGCTCATATGTAGAAAATCAAATCAATTGGAGATCATATAATATTCTGATTTGATTTAGCATTATGGTATTAGATCCGCTCTAAGCTACATTTATCTGTTAGCATTATAACAAAAACATTTGTAGCTTGTTGGAATCTAGTCATGGAATAATTACAAAATTTTGTCATAGAGTAGCAGATAGTAGACAGTATTGAAAGACCACTTGGGTTATTATATGACAATAAGTGGGCATTGCAATATTCCAATAACAATGGGAACTCAATCAAGTTAGGTATGTTGACAAAAGATTCCTAGTTGTTAATAAAGATTTCAAAGTGTATAGTTGTCTATTGAACACATCGGTTCAAACTCCATCATCTTATATCCACTTAATAAGTAAGTGTCACGCAAGTGGTTTCATGAGCATGTTGCTCTTATGGGTGCCTTATCAATTAAGAATGTTAAAATTTAGTATGAGTATGTAATTTTTGTGTTCTCTTGATATAGCCACACTTCAATTATTACATAATTTGACAATTATTTTTCTGTACACAATAAGGTATTTAAGTTAACACTCTGATCATAATAAAGTTTGATATCACTAAGGAATAAGGTGAACCAATTGGAAATAGGCATGTTGGGATCACATTACATGACATTTTCATGCTACACATCCACATCTTTATCTATGTCATTTAGTTGTATCAACATACATGGCTATTGAGGGTTTAGTTATGAAGAGATGTAATAAAAGTCGGTTTGATCCTATGTTGCTGTGATTGATGGATAGAATTGGTTATAGACATATTTTTATAATGATAATAATATTGAGTTCATTCGGTTATTTTACAATTAATAGTTATAAGGTCACACATATAGCCCAAATTAAAGATTGTTGAATTATTATCCAACATTGAGCTTATGTGTGAATAATATGAATTACATGTTATTGTAAATGTTAAGTTAATATAAAAGTGATTAACTTAAACTTAAAGTATTTGTGTTTAATATATCTAATAAAATATTAACCCATATGTGTAGACACATTGAGATTCCTAAGTTGTAGATATTACTAAATGAGGATGATTTGATAGATAGCATGTGAGTTTTACATATATAAATATATGATCAAGGTTCTTAAGTCTCGTGCAATTTATCAAAATCAGTTTCTATAAATCGTTAGAAATAAGACTGAATGTGTGCTAGATTTGGAAGATCATAATATCATATAGTCAGATTGTCTTTTAAATTAGACAGTAATTGATTATTATGTTTCATTCGAATTCATGTATAATTCCCAATAACTATAATGATTATCATTCTTATGAATCAAAATATGATGCTATCAAATAAATTCCATAAGCTTCTTCTTCACGCACCAAAGGAAAAAAAGAAAAAAAAAAGTTCGACTACATTATTTTTGGATAACGTAATCAGCGGAAAGAACGAATTACACGATCAGGAAAAGATCACACGAGAAAGCATAGTAATTCAACTGGAGTAAAATCAACACAAACATAGCAAGCGAAACCGGAGAGAGAGGCTGGCTTACTTTGAGCTGGGACGAACTTGTTTTCGACATCATTCCTTATGTTCGTACTATACAATGAAATTCAAACCGACTGGAACACTGAAGCGCAATGGGTTGGGGACAAAGGAAGGAATAAGTTCCCAGACGACGAAAGGTAGGCCTTTTGGGCTAATTTCGTGCCTTACCGCCTTGAGTTGGGCTGAAACTTGGTAATGGGCAAAATTAAAGTAGCTAAATTCGTGGGAGAATTTCTAACGCACTCTAATTGCCCACAAAATATCTATAATATATACTTCTATGTGCTATTTTATTAAATAAATGGTCCTTATGTAACAATTTGCCTAATACATTACAAAATGAAAAATGAAAATAATTTCATATATCAAACGTGTTATATGATATTAACTTATCTTTTTCGTTTACTTGCTCCTAAAATTGAGGCCCTCCCAATCGATAATCCTAGTTTATTCGTTCAGATTCAAAATTTAATTTCAACTCTAAATTTACGGTAATCGTTCCAATAATTCTTGTAAGTAAATCTCCCTTTTGTCATCTCCAACTGGGTTAAAATTTGATAACTAGTCATGTGATCTCCACTTTCTCTTTTCTATATATAGACGCGTAAGTCAATTAATGTTTATTGATAGCTAGTTTATTGTATAGTTAGATTTCGTTTAACTATGTTTTCACATCCGTTCCTGTTGGTTTCAAATTAAAAGTGGAAACATGGGCAGTTCCCTGCCTTCCTTTTTGGAGCAGAGTTTTCTATTTGATGAACTCTGTGTTTTGAAGACTGATTCAAGAATTGCCCTAGCGCAGTAGCCAATAGCTAGTCCGACTAGGAAAGAATATAATATAATTTAAATCGTAAATTAAATTATAATTTTATAGTTTGGTTTATTTTACGATTTACAAAAAGTATATCTTAGTTTAGATTTTATTTTTTTTGTAAAAAAGTGTTTGGTTATTTTTTTTAAATATTAAATGATGGTTTATAAATTACAAACCGTGTTTATATATATATATATATATATATATGTACAATAATATCAACTTCAGGTAGAATATTATACGATACAAGTCTAATTAATAGTTATATTGTAAGTGCGTGTATTAATAATGAATCATATTAGCCGTAAAGAAAATTTCAAGTATATATTTAAAAATATTCACATTCACATTTATTTATTTTTGTGATTTTTATACTTACAGTAATTAGATTCATGTAAAAACTATTACACGATTTATACATTACTTAAATTATGAATCTGACTCTATCTTTATTTGTTTTACATTTATAAATATAGCTTATACACAAATGACAGTTACATATATACACAACTATATCTACATAAGATATGCTATATTAGATATTACTATAATTTAGTATTAATTGTTTGTTAGTTTTAATTTTTATAAATATTTTTAAGTGATTTTAAATTGAGTAATTAATTTTTGATATTTAATATGCACAAATTATAAACTATTAGTATGATTTAGTTTGGATCATTGGAAAATTAATTTAATTCAATTTGAGAATTTTTTAAAACATACAAACATAATACGATTTAACTCGGTTTAAAATCAATACCGGATCATAACAAATCGTATTCCATCTTAAGTCCGACTACGGTTTTATTGAAAAATAATTTGATCTGATGGTCCAGTGCAGTGGTCCACCCGGCTTCACCTGTATTGTATGTGTTCCGCACGACTTTAGAAAATTAAGTCTTGCTTGTATATTGATTCATACCGGATCGGGCAGATTCAACCAAATTTTATTTTTTCGGATGGTACACTTGTTCCGAAACGGAGTAGTTTCGTATCGGGAGGTCGTTCGGCATCCGACCGAACCGATCGGAATCCGGTCCCATTGTTTATTCAGCGGATGGCCTCGAGGACTCTTTCCGCAGTCAGCCGAAACGTAGAAGTCACACAGGCCTACAGTGTCCACGCCTCTAGGTAAGTTCCTATTTCTCCCCATATTCTCCTCGCAGGAGCTCTGTAAAACTAGTCCAGTTTTCTTGACGAAAAGGCCATGAACAAGCTTCGCTTCATCATAACTGCTTTACGGACTGAACCGGCATTGGGAAGGTTCTCTCACATTCATTCATCTTCGCTATATTCTCGATTATTATCTTCCGACGCCCCAACTTCGTCTTCGCGTTCGCCCAATATTATTGTCAACGTCGAACTCGCTCGTCCTCGTAGCGCGGCGGCGGACCTTGCGTCTGATGATCTGGATTTGAGCGGCAAGCCGATAGTCACTGTGAATAAAACCGTCATACCCACTGCCCTTCAGCCTCGTGTTGTTATTTTTGACGGTGTCTGTCATCTTTGCCACCGTGGTACTCCCCTTTCTCTCTCTATGTATAATTTAATGATTGATCGTTGCACTTCCACTTAAAATTTATCTGATTAGTTTCACTCTCCTATGCCTTGAATGCCGATCGTTTGGATTGATGTTTTGGTCTCTTGATTTCATTGATAAATTCGGCTTGTTTCATGGATAATGATTACAATTTCTCATGTCGTGTTTATATATTACATGTCCTCCCTGCTATTCGTGCTTAATGTTAGGTTTGGTTGTCATCACGATCTGGTTTACTAATAAATAGTCTAGTGGCTGTTTGTAAATGAATGCATTGCTATTTGCCTTTCCAGGATCATTGAATTCAATATCACAAAATTACTCTAATCCTCTCTCTTGCTGAATTTTGGTAGAAAGTTTACTTTTTTGAGAAAAAAAAAATTCAGGATGGAAGCTTCCAGTTATTTTGTCCTATTGTCTGGTTCATATGGCTCTTTAGTTAGAGGAGGCAAAGAACTGTTTCCTGAACAACTCTTATCTTCTCGGCCTATATTGGGAACTCGAGTGGCCAAATTCATATTTTAATTTAGGGAAAATTATAAAGTTATAGCCCTAGTAGAATCAAATTACCATTCAGAAAGTATGTTTGGCGTGTTAGAAATATTCCCACGTTCAAACGCCTATTTTCTACACTTGTAATCCAAATTTACCCTTCTAATTTCTTTCTTGGCATTTTTCTTTACCACTTTATGCTATTGGTTATCTATCCTTAGGGAGATTGAAAATATGCCTTGTCCGGTCACTGTTCTTGATTACAAATTTACGTTGGTGCTTCAATTCTGTGCCATCAGTTGCTGAGGTGAACGGAAGAAAGTACACCAGAACGGGGATGGATGAGGGATATTTTCAACTATTTTGACACAAAACAGATAGTCTGATAGACAGTGGCTTAATTGTCTGGTGTCCCCAATAAAATCTAGGGTTAGAGTCTACGAAACTTTGGAAGATTAAGAGATGAATCTCGGACAACTATAAAAAGTAGATGAAAAAAATATATCAAATGAATAATGTAGAATAACATGATAGATCATAAGATCATATAATATGATAAAATAAAATCCCAAATGAAAATATCTTACTAGGAAACAAAATAAGATAGTAATAGAAATAAATGATTTCTAATAGGGAATCCATATAGCTATGTATCTTTTGGTGGCAAACTGGACCCCTGAAAAAAAATCAATATTTCTCTGAATTGTTCTATAGAGAAAGTTGTCAGCTATGGGGGATGTTCAGTTCTCCATTGGTGGTACACTAAAGTTGGGGTATTGATACAGTAGTATCTTTCGTGAAAAAGAGATGAAAAAATGTTATTCAATTATATGTGATTGGTGCATAATTGTAAGCTAGATATCTGGATGAGTCATTTTAAAACCCTAGTTATCGACTTGTTGCCTCAAAATCATTTCCATGCCAATGTGGTACCATATGCACAAAGTCTTAAACTATTAGTTTCTCATATTTTCCTACATTCTCAGTCCTGTGCATTTGATTTCAGGTGTGAAGTTGGTGATCAAGGCTGACAGGTATAGAAAGATCAAGTTCTGTTGTCTTCAGTCAAGAGCTGCTGAACCGTACATGAAGATTTGTGGTGTTGAAAGGGAGGATGTTCTCCAGCGCTTTATCTTTGTTGAAGGGTTGGGCGAGTATCACCAAGCGTCGACAGGTTAGAAGAGATTTTTTTTTTTTCAATCATATTTCGTAATTATTCTAATGTTTGTTGTTTGGAGTCTTGAATGTTCTGTTTTGCTCTTTCTTGACTCTAGTTACTTCATGTCATTGTCATTAAATTATACATTCGAGCATGGCATTCTGAAACCTTTTAGTTGACCTGTCGAGAAATCTAACTATAGAATATAATGTTGCTGCTTCTGCACATTTTTGGGCATTATTAACTTTCAAATATGGAAGGGACTACCGAGTGATTGCTACTTCTGGCATCACACTGAATGGGAGGAGTTGACATGGGTTGCTAAGAATTAATTGCTATTTCCTTGATTCCTGATGTTGCTAGGCACACCATGACAATTAATTTTGGTTTGTATTAACTTTTGCCCCCTCACCATCTGTCTCTCCATATATGCTATCAAATGAGCCCTTGTCCTCTCTACGACTATTGTTTCATATCCCATACTTGAGCAAAAATATGTAGAAGCTTTTACTTAATGAAATGATCTACGAGATTTAAGTGTAGGTATGATGACTCATATCTTAACGGCTTTGACCTGGCATGACTTGCAGCTGCATTGAAAGTTTTGTCCTACTTGCCTTTTCCCTACTCCACATTGAGTAGCCTGTTGATGATTCCTACGCCTGTGAGGGATGCTCTATATGATTATGTTGCAAAGAGACGCTATGACTGGTTTGGAAAGGAGGACGATTGCCTTGTCATGAATGAAACAGAGTTGCTTGATCGATTTATTGATGCAGAAGAGATCTTGGAAAGGAAGAAGCACTCAGAATTCTAAGTGTTATTCGCTGCACAGTTTACGGTTCTCTGAATGGTTATCTGTTTGGAGTCCTCTTAGCTGACCTTAGGATCAGATTTGTGGAGGTTGTACAGGGATATCTAGTTATGGACTCCAGCAACTTTTTGGCAATTGTAAAAATGTGTTTTCTAGGTTAGATTGTGACAGTCAGAAGTGCTTCTATGATCTAATCTATTTGGCTGCTCCATATTTTTCCTCAAATAGGAGCATGTCCTGTCTGTTGAGACTATACTATAACTTCAAACCATGAAGAGGAATCTTATTTAGTTGTGCTTTGTTGCTTCAAATTTTCTCGAATATTAGAGCCGCAGAAGTTTCAGGATATTGTGATGCCTCGGGCTGTAACAGTCAAAAGAAGTATCTCCTCCTTTCTTGCTACCCTTAAAAAGCCTTTATTTATTTAATTTTCTGCTCTTTTTTTTTGGTATAATATTTCTCTCTAATAGTAGTGTTGGGATTGATTAAGCTGACAGTAAAATTATTTCTTTTGCTTTTTCGCATCTATTCGGTAACCCATATTTGATATAAATATGATAGTTATAATATGTTTGAAGTGATATGAAGACGATAGTTAAAAAATCTTTGATGTAATAATGATGTTTGGGTGGCATACCTTATTTATTTATGAAAGTTATTGAAATAATAATGATGTTTTACAAATTATTTGATATGAAATGAATTAATGTATATTGATAATTTTAAACATGTGATATTTATTATTAATACATAATTAATCTTTATTAATTTTTTTAAATTAAGGTTGTAATTAATATTGTTTGCATTAATTAATTAATTAAAATTATGATTAATAATATTATTAATATTTCTAAATTTATCATTATAATTAGTGGTAGTATTAGTAATCAATTGATTATAATTAATCAATTAATTATAAATATAATGAATATTATTTTTGATTATTTAATGATAATTAATATTAATAATTATTTTTATTAAATATAATTAATAATTTTTAAAAGTAGTATACTTGTTAATTATTTATTTATTATTATGGCTAATATTTTATTAATTATTAATTATAATAAAGATTTCCCTTATTAATTTGCTATTTAAGATTATAAATAATAATTTTTATCAATTAATTAATAATAAATATGAGTAATATTATTTTTTATAATTATTAATTTATTATTATGATTAATAGCATCATTGTTAATTAATTAATTATAATTATAATTAATATAATTGGTTTTTATTATTTAATTACAGTTAAGACTAATGATTATTTTATTAATGATAATTAATAATTATAGCTAATAATATTCTTATTGATTATTTCTTTACAATTATAATGAATATTATTTTTTTATAATTATGATTAATATTAATTTTATAAATAATTTATATATCATTAAAATTAATATTGTTAATATTGATTATTTATTTATGATTGTGGCTAATAATATTTTTTTTAATTATTAATTTATGGTTATAATATATACTATCCATATTAAGTTTTTGTTTAATATTATAATTAATACTTTTGGCATTGGTTAATTAATTATAATTATGATTAATAATATTTTTAATAGTTATTAATTATTGTTGAAAATTAATAAAAATAAAAATAATAAATTATAATTATAGTTAATATTATGTGTTGATTATTAAATTATATTTAAGATTATTTGGTGGATGGTGGGTAATTAATAAGGTTGTAATGGTAATAGTAGATATTTAATAAAAAATAGTTGGGTCCATTTATAAACTAATAATTTAGTAGATAATATAAATAATAAGGTTATAAAAATAATATGTAAAACAAATGATCAAAAGTTTATATAACATAATAATATTGATAAGGGGGTATTTGTCAAAGACCCTTTCTCCGGTTCAAAATAGATGTTTTATCAAAAAATAAAATGATCCAAATTATTTGTTGATTTACATCTTCAATACATTAATTTACCTTTTTAAAAATTATCTTCACTCATTAAAGTCTTCTATTTTTTACACATCATTTGATAAAATATATTTAATAGGGATATATTTGATAATCTTTACACGTTCTTAATATGAGTAAATTTCTAAAACAACATATACATTGAGTCAGAGGGAGCATCATTCTTAAGTACTAAATGTTATTATGGTTATCGATTGATGGAAGAGGAAAGCTAGATGAGTATTACTAGGTAATGAAGCAGTGGTCAAATTGCATATTAGTTCAGTCATATATATGTTATATGTATGAAATATTAGTAACTTGATCTGTAAAAGAGAGAGGAGGGAGGGGAGGGTTAGTTGATCCTTATGAAATATAAGTAGTCTCGACTCTTGACTCTCTGAGTAATCAAATTTGTAGTTTTCTTTATAAATTAAGGAGATACATCTCAGCTCAAAATGGTGTCTAATTCATCTTGCTCCCCCTGCTGCTGCTTCTTTTGATAAGATCCTTCCTCTTTCTGGTTCTGGGTTTCCTTAAGGAATCCGTGTTATGAATTTAGAACTACCAAACTTGAATGATCATAAGGAACAGGGATTCAATCTTCGCTCAAACACTTTAGATCAGATCGATGATACTTAATAACTGTAGTCGCTTCTGTTCAGGAGCACTCCTAATAATCAGTTTTGATATATATAGCATAAGGTATCCTCTCTTCTGGGATATAAATATTTATTGGAAACTCAATTGAATGCGATAGATTTCAGACCACCAGTCTATCTCGATGGATGCCATTGCATATGTGGATCCGTCGTCACTAATCACAATATGAAATGAAAAGGGGGGGGGGATATATAATAAAAGGCTTAGCTTTACATGAACATGATCCTGATGGCACATTCCAGTAATTAGAATAAAAACCAACAAAGGGCAGCAGAAAGCCAAGTGGAATTGATAATACACATCAAAACTCTCAAATCTACAATAATGATTCTAGAATAAGTCAAGTTGAATTGATAATACACATCAAACTTCTCAAATATACAAACCTACTTCTAGCCTCCTAACTCACAAACTGACCCACAATACTAATTGAATGTAAAACTCAAAATTTCCAAACCAAGTTTGAATAGCCTGGCTGAAAGGAGATACTTAGTGATCTACTACTCACTGTTGCCTCCACTCGTCCATTCCTTCCAATCTTTGTCAACATGATCTTGAGCCCATTTAACTGCTGCACGTGCAGCTTGTGGTCCTCCGGGTAATCCTCGTTCGTTGAGAGTATCAGCAATGTCAATGAATGGCGTTACCAACAACGTTCCAGGTCCGCCATACTCGCTATATAGGAAATCACTGAATATCTGGAAAACAAACATGTTTTGAAGATACAGTTGCTTGGTTTCACAAGCTGAGATAATCATTCTTAGGAGCAGGGCAGGGACTGTAACAGCAGATGCAAAGCAACTTAACTACATAAAATTGGAACCTAGTCAAGTGTACTACCTGAATCAACATTCATTGAGGGATTTCTTACACTAACAAGCTAAGTAAAACTTCAAAATAACGTTAGTTCACCGAGATTACCATTATCCTGAGTGCATCCCACCTGGGTACAAGCAGACCCTAATGAGTCACCATGTAGCAAATCTCATACATACTAAAGCGCAGGTCAAATAAATTTAGATAGTTGGTGTTAAGAGACTTAGTTATTGATCTAGATATGAGATAGAGTGAGAAGAGGAATTTGGGTTAAAGAGAAGGGGTTAGGGTTCTTGGATTTGCCCATTGTGAAAATTGGGGAAAAGGGAAGGAAAGATTGACTGGTCGCTGCCACAATGGGTGATGCCAATCAGTGGCTAGAGAACAACCCTAACGACATGCGATGCAAGAGGGAGAAGAGAGGGGGAGAGGGCATCAAAGAGAGGGGGGAAGCAAGAGAATCAGCTTTTGCTAATTCTTTAACTAACAACTTAGCCTCTTATTTACAGCTGAATACAACTTGGACAGTTAGCTAGGGTTTCTAACAGGCCTTTTATTAATAGAACCTATTCAACCCTAATGGATAAATCACTTAATTAACTAAAGTTTCTAAAAATTAAATAAAACTAATGCCTGCTACTATTAATGGACTCAAATCTAACAGATCAAGACTAAAAAAGGCATGACCTTGACAGGCCTGGCCCGCAACTGAGGTTCCTAACATTACTCTGTTCTTAGAAAATGGGTTTGTCCTCAAACTCATAAGGAGCAACCAAAATCAGCAACGGACTAATGTAGCTTGATCCAAAGTTGAACTGTTCCACATCACCAACAGTTCCAAATAGGGAGCAACTGAACCTGCCAAGAGTTGATCCAAGTTGATAGTTAAGATTGGCTGACCAATGATAGAACATAAGTCCTGTATGAGACATTTAGCCTAGGGATGTCATGTGTTTAAGGCTGTTGACAAATCAAGTCGGGTTAAGGGTTCGACTCGGTTCGTTTGTTTAGCAGAACGAATCAAATCCAATACTTATTTTTAGGTTCGTTTATTAAATGAGCCGATCTCGATCCAAGGGAGGCTTGGTTTATTTGTTCGCGAACCGGCTAAAATTCGATTTGAGCAAGTTCAACTTATTTATAAGCTCGGCTCGTTTGTTAAAAGACTGGACTTGTATAGAGTTTACATAATAAACGAGTCAAATAGCTAAATGAGCCTTTAAACAAGCCGAATAATTAAACGAATTGATTTAGTTTGTTTAACTTTCAAACAAGCCGAATAGTTAAATGAACTAAGTCACGAATTGAATCATGATAAACTAGCCGGTTTGGCTCATTAATTTTTTTTAAAAAGTTAAATGAGCCAAGCCGAGCCGACTAGCGAACCTTATTGAGCTGAACTCGTTGGCTCATTTCAAACTCGAGTCGAATTCAAGCCTAAAAAAAATTAAACGAATCAAGCTCGAGCCGAAGACGGCTCGTTAACCACCCTACTTATGTTACTTAACCCAACATCCTTGTCATGACCTTCAATTGTGCCCAACACAATTTGGACCAAGGTTCAACCTTAAGAATCTTATATATGCCCAATACGACACCAATGTCCAATGGTATGGTTGTAGCATAGGAATCTTGATTCTTGAGTAGTGTCATGACATGTTCAGTTGACACCATTGAATAGGCAGTCTAGGGAGGGTTATTAAAGACCTACGAGGCCAAGTTGGGTGACCAACCTGCGATGGAGTGTGCCGACAAGTCAGTGGGTGACGACCAATGCTTATGGTGGTGCTAGAGGAGTGTAGGCAATAAAATCATGGTCACGGTCGCGCTTGTGGTCACGGTATCAGAGCGTCGTAAATGATAAATTATGTGTCGTACTCATCGTCACATGAATTTTACTTTTGATTTCACTATGTACTTTAATTATTATTTATTAATCATTTGAATATAAGTATTTAATAAACTAGTGTTTTATATTATATTAAAAATATTTAAGTGAGTCATTCTATGTTAAATTATTCTAACAATCCTAAATTTACCTTGGAATAAAAAAAGACATGTTATTTAGTTAGGCATGTAAAAGTAACAAATAACAATACTTTATTATTGGTCAATAGTAACTAAGTTCAAGATATATATAGTAAATGAATAAGAAAAAATTATCATGAATGCTTTCTTTTTTGTTAATAGATTTAAAAATTTTCAATGAATTGCCGATTTATCCAGACTTATCACCGATATTTTCTGATTTATCAATGATACTGATTTATCGGCCAATAAATGTGAAATATTAAAACTGTAGTGTATCAGTAATTTTACATCGCGGCTAACTCAAAAACCACTAAATAGCAGCCGCTACGCTATAGCGGAACCGCTATTTAATTGGATGGTTGAGCGGCTTTTAGTGAAATTGTTGGTGGAGCAACAATGGTTAGCTATCCAAAATCCTAGTAGATGACTGAAGTTGATTCTAAGGGTTGTCGATCCACATGATACCCCAACCGGAGGAATTAGCGATGGCCATGTGGTGCTAAGGGGCGGCAAGAGCGATGATGGAGGGCTGGTGAGCAACAAGGGAAAGTATCGAAGAGTCGGCGACATGGTTAAAGCCCTCCTTAGGGTTTTGGAGTGGCTCGAAAAGAACAATAAAGGTGACACTAGAACCCTAAGAGTAGTGTTGGTGGTGCTGATTGTTCGGATGGTTAGTTTGTCATCCTGTTTAGTGTTGGTGGCCATGCATACTTGATTAGACTCAACAAATTTGTCAATCGTTTGGAGCATTTCTTCCAAGAGTTCCCGAGTTCTTTTCCTTTGGATCTTTTCCTCAAAGGATTCTTGTTTATCTCGTGGTAACCCCATAACTTTTAGCTCTATTACTAATTTGTTAAGAGCAACTATAGAGTTCATTACAGATTTTGGTTGCTTCTTGTTATGAGCTTGAAGATATGCTCATCTTCGGAGGCAAAGTATAAGTCATGTACTAAAGAAAATACTATATTATATATTATAAAATAGTAAAACTAAATATAACTCTTCTTAATATTCAATAAATGATTTTAATATTAGCCACTTTCAAATTATTATTAATTATTTTTTGGTAGCTAATCTGAAATTAGTAAAAGACTAATATTATTGATAATAAACTATTATTACTATGTACCTTTATATATATTTATGATAAATTAAATCAATAACCATTATATTCATTAGTTTTAGTCATGTACTACTACTAGTTTAATTAATATTAACACTACTAGGACAATGATACTAAATTATTGATAATAAATATTCTTATGTTACATTTATACATATTTATAATAAATTAAAATTATAACAATTATTATCTATTAGTCTCAGTCATGTACCAATTTAATTAATATTAACACTAACTGCCTAATGACACTAAATTATTTTTATGTTATATGTATACATATTTACAATAAATTAAAGCCATAACTGTAAGTATTATTTTACATATTTATACACGTTGCATTTATACAAATACTATTTTAATTAATATTAACATTACTTAACTAAAGGTAAGATAAGTACCAAAATTTTACTTAATAAATTAGATGGAGCAACCTATGACACATTACTAAACTAATAGCTAAATATATTATTATAAAAATTAATAAAAATTGAGGGAAATATATTGAAAAATTACAAGACTTAGTATTAGATCTAGAAAGCTCTCTTTTCTTTTAGTCGCGACCAGTGTTTGACCACCACACTCCACAGCACAGTCTACCCTAGCTGTCCCTAAAAAAGGAGCAACAAATTGCCGCGATGGTGGGCAAGAGTTGGCGGAGAGCAAACATCAGCGAATGGCAATTCACACGAACAATGACCGCACAAGATGACCGGAGAAGCTAGGCTATGCCCTACTAGTCAACAACCACTGGATATGGCTTTAATTAGGCTTACTGAAAGTTTGCTTCTTATCTTGAATTTCATTTTTATGCCCACAATATTTATAACCCTTTTGAGTCTATTATTTGTTTGTGAATTATTGTCATGAAATCTACTTAGTCTTCTTCTACTCCTCTTTTTTTCTGTTTTTCACTTTATTCTGTGTTAAATTTTAGTTTCGATGATGAAAAGAAGGGGGTAGAATAGGGCAGAGGCAGAACACATGCTTATTTTAGTAGATTTAGGGTTTGCCGAAATATTTTTCAATAACTGATATTATGCCAATATATTGGCAATAATTTTGTGAAATTTAAAATCTGTCGCTTTTCGATCATTTTTTGTATTAACAGACGCAGATTCTGCAAAATATAGTTGATATGCAATTGCAGAACCGATATTTAATTATATAATCTCACTTAATAAAAGACCTATTTATGAGACGAATTAGCTCCTGTCTCTCCCCTCACCCCCCGGCCCCCCCCCCAAAAAACAAAAACTCTCTGCGTTGATACCCTCCTTTCTAAACCAATAAGGCACCGATCTTCCTCCATCCCACCAGACTGTGAGTCTGTGACCTCCTCCTTGTCTTCTTCTCTCTTGTTCTACCCTGTTTTGATAGGAAAGAGCAACAACCCTAATTCTTGACATTCACACAATCAATCAATTCCTCAATTGCCCCATGACTTTGATCCAATATTTGGGAACGTAACAGGTGAAGCCTCAAGGTGAAGAAATTAGATGCAAATATCTCAGTATTAAGGCAGCTATCAGCTACCATCATCTATATAGCAAATATATATATATATATACCGAAATCATCGCAACTTGGCACAAAAACAGGCACAGGTCGCATATTCAACACGACCGCCGGTTTAATTGCATCGGATAGTGAAGGAAATCAGTTACCTGAGTGCATATCCCGACGACTTCTTCCAGTGATTCTCCGTATAGATCCTTTTTAGAAAGCTTTCTCCGCAGATGGGTCTTAAATTTTTCCGTCTCCTGTACCAAATTACAGTAAATAATGTGAACTACAATCCGCGTAAAACGGTATCATCAGAAAGAATTACGGAGGCTTTGTTAATGAAAGGGACGAAAAGATAGAAAAACCAACAGCTTCAGCAAATTCAGGAATTGGGTCAGGAAATTTGTACTCAGTAGTTGCCTTGCATACTTGCCCTGTCAAGGAGGGATAGAAGGTTTTGTTTATTTGGGATTTCGATGGTGGGTTCGGGGAAGAGAGAACTTTGGAAAAGTTGATGACGGCAACATGAGAAGAAGTAGCCGAATATTTGAACTGTGTGGGAAGATAAGCAAAGGAAGGGTGAGAAGAAAGGAAGTGAAAAGATGAGCACAATGCAGTCGCAACCGGAAATGGAGCGATATTCAAAGTCAAAGCCATATCACTCTCTCTCACGATTTATCTCTCCCGAGCGCTACCACTTATCTCTTCCCATGTATTGATTCAAATGGGTTCGGTGAGGTAAAATTAAATCCCGAACCGAGAAAGTGGGCCGCCAAATAAACCATGGGTTTTGTTATTGGATATTGTTATTTAGAAACATATTTTTATTTCATGAAAAATAATAACCGAATTTACTTTTAAGGGCTTGTTTGGTATGGGAGTAATAGAGGTAGAAATTTCTTTCCTCTATTTTGTACCTCTTATATTAAGTATTTAATAATAATAAATATATTTTTAATAAAATACCTATTTTAGATCAAATTAAGATCTAAAATGGATATTTATTAGAATAAAAATATTTAATTTTAAATAAATTATACAAGATATATAAAATATTGGGATAATTTTTCCATCCCAATTACCCCCATACCAAACGAGTACTAAGGGTATTAAATGAACATTTCTATTACTGAATTTACGCCCATTAAAACAATTTTTTTTGATAGGTTTACCCCCTTCATTTCATAAGAACAACATTCAACTTCTTCTCTATCTTCTCCATCTACTAGCAGTTAACTTCAACGATTTTTTTTTGCATCTAAATTATTTTTTTAATGGAACATTATCTGAGCAAAAACGAACTTCTTCATTTCATAAGAACAACATTCAACTTTTTCTCTATCTTCTCCATCTTATAGCAGTTAACTTCAATGATTTTTTTTTGTATCTAAATTATTTTTTTTAATGGAACATTATCTGAGCAAAAACGAACTTGAAGAAATCATGGTAAATTATATTTTTTTTTTCAATTTGAAGGCTACAAGTTAACCACCCAGACTAAAAAGGTAGGAACGAGCGATTGACCTGTTGCCAAAGCTCGGTCACGAGCGATCTACCCGAAGCTCTGGCTAAGGCATGGGTGATCAACTCATCATGATTACTTGGCCCAACGAACAATTCACCTGTAGCCCAAGCTAAGCCACGGGTGATCCACCCGTGGCCAGAGCTCGACAACGGGCAATCCACCAAACATTACATTTTTTTCGTTTATTTAAATTTATTCGTTTATATTTAATAATTTAATTTTTATTTTTGTTAATTTCAAACCGAAGACCTAATTGATACTGATTTGACGGGTTTAATCTCTATGGATTGTATTTTCAGTAATCGTGAGTCACTAATTAAACATGTTAATGACACTTATACGATTATGTACACACAAGATATTTCAATACAAATGAGATAATTAAACTATCTCAAAAACGACAGTCAATCAATTCTAGAAAACTTTTCTTTTTGTCAGATAAGTTGAAGAAATATTTCAATTCAATGATTCAACCATTACTCCAACTACACGTCCCTCTGCCTCTGATATTATATTAAAGGTACAAATCTAACACAACCATTCCAATGCAACAAAGTATTATATCTAAAATTCTAACATTCCTATTTTAACAATATATCTTAGGTACAAATGATGTTGGATTCCAATTCTCCTAACCATCTAAAGCAATATTCTAATATCATGGATGAGATTTTCAAACCCGCTACAACAAGTATGGTTGAGCCAAATGTTCAACAAAGTAGGGGTTGCTCTGGTAATAGTTAGAGCTGGCAAATTTTGACCTAATCCGCACAAAACCCTACCCGATATAATCCGCTAAATTCATTAACCCGACCCGACCCGAAATTGACCCAACCCAACGATGACATGAATATAAGTGACACGACCCAACTCAAATCTGAGTCGACTCCAACCCGTAACCCGACATCAACCTGACCTGCCACCAACCCGATTCGTTATCAACCCGACACGCTATCAACCTGACTCAATCTATTTCGATAAAACCAAATTTGATATTAATCAGTTATAATAAATAAATAAATAAATAAGATACACGTGTCTTATTATTTATTCAAAGCTTTTAAAAATATATTACTATTTAAATTTTATTTATTTTTATAACTTTTATTATGAACTTACATATTCACCAATGATATTCTAATTTTACCTATTTTTTGCGTAAAAACACAACATTATAAAGCCATAATAATAAATAAATAACAATTAATAACACATTATTAATCACATGTTTACATGAATTTAAATGTAATGCTTTGTTACGAGGTTAATGATTTAGATTAATTTTGGTGGTCAATGTCTGATTTGACCTAAATATAAAGTGATTCAATCTAGGATTAGCTTAGCCCGAACCCAACCCAACCCATCAAAACCTAAAATGTTGTGATTCATCATGTTAATCCAAACCTAACCCGTCAAATCAACTCGAACACAAAATCACCCAAATACAAGCTTACTTGGCTCAATCCTAATCCGATAGAGATGTAAAAGGGACGAATTTAGGGCGAGTATCCCTATACCCATATCCGTATCCGAATTCGTACATGTACCCAAACGAATATTTACTTATACATCCATATCCGTATTCGTTGGATATCTATTTCTCGATGAATAGTTCATTTACCCGTTAACGGATATTATCCAAAGGATAAATCACTTACCCAATAGATAAATCCATTTAGAGTTAAGCCAAATGACAATTTCAACCTTAATTTATACTATATATATTTTAAAATTTAGGATAAAAGGGTAATTATATATCGGGTAAATGGGTATGGGTATGGGTACGGATATGGATATCACATATCTGTATCCAATGGGTATTTTTTTTCCATCCTCCATATTCGCTTAATTATCCGAAGAATAAAACCATGCGTGTTTCAGATAAAATCTGCCCCATTAATATCCATTTACCCAACCCGGCCCAACCCAACAAGCTAACCTAAAATAATGAGAAACCGACCCACCTTAAATCTGAACTATCTTAACCTAAACCCGACCTGACTCAATAAATTAACCCAATACAATCCAGATTTGTAATGACTCGAACCCGAACCTAAACTAACTTGAACAATTAGGTAACCCTAAATGACCTGAACCTAAAATGATCCGACCCAACCCACAACCGAACAACCCGATCCGATAATGACTCGACCCTTTATATCCCGACCCAAACCCGAACTACTCCGCCCGATTGCCACCTATAGTAATAGTACAAGGAGGGAGCAGTCAAAGTGGGAGCATACAACACGTGCTCATTCCAAATTTTCAATTCACCTAAAGGACATGGTCGATTGGGCCAAGGACGTGGTAGAAGATGGAATTCTCCCGATCAATCGGGATTGGGTTGAGGATGGAGTAGTGGTGGTAGTGGCAGGTATAGTACCGGGAGGACACACCGATCCTTACATAATTTTCCATGGCTATTGGATATCAAGGTAATAATGCTTCTGTGGGTTGAATCATCGTGTAATGTTATGGGGGATGGAAATTGTGGATTTAGAGTTGTTGTACTACAACTCATCGGGAATGACGAGCTAATATTAGGGGGTGATGTTTAGATAATTGCTGACATATTCAGGATTGTATGGGTATGCTTTTGTAGATTTGTTTACTCAAAATAGAGAATGTCTTAGCCATTTTTATGGACTAGCTCCAACGAAGAAATGGTGGTAGTAGCCTAACTTTGGATTTCTATTTACGATTGTTTACAATGTGGTATTCATTTGCTTGAGTCAGTTGGAATCGGTTACATGTTTACCACTCAGAGCCCCACCTAACGGCTGATAGCCTGATCGCATTATTAACATCTTAAATTACAACAATTTTACACACTACATGGTATGTGATGTTTCTCATTTGAATTAAGCCTTCATTATACATTATTAATCATATAAATTTTATATTTCTTTGTAAATTTATGTAGATAACCTTGATGGAAGATGTAATATTACAACCTATATCTAATAGGTGGTACCTTAATGCTGATCTAAGCGTTGTTAGATGGAATGTGCCATATTTCGATCGTATTTAGCTATACCAAAATACGATGGGTATGAGACACGACCAAGGTGGCGACTTTAGTTGACGAATGTGTATTGTGTTGACAATGTTATGTTTGTGTTATGTTATAGTAGTAACCTTGATGTATGTGACACAACCATTGCAATAAACATTTTATTAACATCTAGACACTTTTTTTTTGTAAAAAGCTTATAAATAAAGAAAAACAACTAAATACACTGCAAATTGTCCTACTAATCATGACCATTACCATCAATAGGTTGGTCGGTATCCTCTTCACTAGAGGTAATTTCAAGCCCACCAAACTCTAAGTACACCTCTTTTAATTTTTCACATAGGGTGTCTTTATCAATAATCTCCTCCTTTCTTGTTTGAACCAGTACTGGTACGCACCCACCATCGCATTATAGATCTCCACCTCTATAGCAATGTACTCTTGATTAGACTATTCCTCATATCCTATGTAATGGACTATTGGGTGGGATTGAGATTGAAACCATGTAAGGTATCCGTTGGAAGCATCATGCTGATACAAACATCGGCTAGCTTAGCGACTAAAGTCCAATGTATGATCTAGCTAGCTATTCCACAACTATCTATAACTAGATTAATCCACCTTATACTTCTAGACATTTGCACCATGGTAAAATTATATAGCCAGTCTAATAGGAGGCATGGGAATGATCTAAGTGTACCCAGACTATTGAGTAATGCGATCTAGCATGTACAATTCCACAATATCAACATAGATGATGCCGCCTTGGTACTTTAGTACCTCTTGCATCAATACTGAATCAATATTGAAGGGAAAAAATTCAACCTACAAATACATGAAAAATAATTTTAGTAAGAATTAGCAATAATTGAACAATAAAAGAGAAAGGTAGTCAACCACCTACTCCACCCCTACTTTATCGAGACACTTCTTATACCGAAAAAGGTCATCTACTGACTCGAGAGGACAAGTCTGATGGGAAGTCTACCATCTCATCACACCAACATCCTATGAGTTTACAAATATGTGGGAATAAGACCGATATAATAAGGGAAAATACTCATAGATCCACGCCTGTGCATATTCACAACAATAAAAGAGAAAATATATAAATCATACACATAAAAGGTAAAAATCTCTTATATTTAATAAGTAAACATAAATTATTACCTCCAACAAAGTCATGAAACCACCTATTTACCTGCACCCAACTCTGAATGCTACTCCAAGCTACGTGTATAGATATGCTAATGTAGTAGCTCTAATTGATCAATAGCATAAATTATTCAAATCGGCAACTAATTGCAACGCCGACAATGAGGTACGATTGCTAGACTTATCAATGAAAAGCGTGCATAAAAGCATGTACCACAAATAGAGTCAATCATAAGAGCCATCATCATTAACCCGCTCAATCGTAAGCTTATCCATAATGGCATCTAATACAATCAAGTTGCCCTCTAAATATGTCCCTCTATCCACCGTCTTGTATTCACCCCACATATGAACAAGTAAACTCACAACATTGTTCTCGTATATGAACAGCTCGCCCGTACACGCATACCCATGACAATTTGGGTACATAATGAAAAATACATCATGGAGGGTAATAGTCATCTTAATGAATGGAAGATGGAAACTATTAGTCTTCCGATGTCACATTTCAACAAAAGCAAATATCAACGGGCAGTTATGACAGTGGAAGTAATTGTCATGAAGATTGCTCAACCTTATGCGGTCGACGAGATTATAAACATTACCATCCCCAGGAGTGAGCCAAGGTAGCCTTGCAAGTGCCTTTACCCTCAACTACACCCTCAGTGGCCCATGTGGTTTCTAAAAAAATATCATAAAAACAAAAAATTATATGACTTTGTTAAAAATATATATATTAATTGTTACATAAAATAGAAAAAATTACTTGAATATAATTACATATGGCGTATGCCATATGGTCTTTAAAGCTAGTAAGAAGATCAAGGATCTCTGGACAACTGCTTGTAGGTCTAGTCAACCGGTAATCATCATCGGCCACTAATAACAAAGAAGATCCCACTGCTTGACTTGAGGTGCTCGTGCCAACATCACCTCCATGACCATGGACATCGTATTCATGCTCATACAACATATAGCCAACATCAAAACTATATGACATTGTTTAGGTACCGCGTTCTACCGTAGCTCATGCTTGAGCACTCATGGTGAAGACTCTCTTAAACACCCTTCCAGTGGGAGTATCCTGCCTAATCTCTTTACCCTTTCCTTTTTTACCTGCCATATTTCATTTATAATAAAACATCATTTATACATATTATACTAAATAATAATTGAATATTGTACCAAATTAAATCAAGTTATAAGTGTCACATTTACGAACTATGCTTAAGGCTTTGGGTTTAGGGTTCGGGGTTAAAAGGTGTAGAGGTTAGGGGTTAGGGTTTAGGTTTTGTGTTTAATGTTAGGGAATTGCATCCTCAAAGGTTAAGGGTTTAGGATTTATGTGGTTTAGGGGTTAAGGTAAGGGTTTGGGGTTTAAGGTTTTAGGTTAAGTGTTTAGGGTGTGGGGTTTAAGGTTTAGGGTTTGGGGTTTAGGGTTTGGTTTTAGGGTTTACGATTTAGGGTTTGGGGTTTAGGTTTAAGTGTTTGGGGTTTAGGGTTTAGGGTTTGGTGTTTTGGGTTAAGGGATTGGGGTTTGGGGTTCGGGTTTAGGGCTTGGGTTTGGGGTTTAGGGTATATGTATAGGGTTTGGGGTTAGGGCTAAGGGTTTTTTGTTTATGTGTTAGGGCTTGGGGTTTAGTGTTAAGGTTAAGGGTTTGGGATTTAGGATTAGGGTTAAGGTTTTGGGGTTTAGGGTTAAGGGTAGGGTTGGCAATGGGGTGAGTTAGGGATGGGGACCCCATCCCCATCCCCATCCCGAACCCGATAAGAAAAATAATCCCCGAACCTGACCCGATCCCCGCAGGGATTAAATCCCCATACTCGACCCGATCTCTGATATACTTCCTATCCCCAATTTATTCTCCTATCTTGAAACCAAATCTAATCCCCGAAACCCAACTTTATACCCAATCCCCAATCTGTGTGCCTAGGAACACACAGGTTGTGCACTAAAAACATAGGCATGCTAGAGAGAAGAGAAGATCATGGGTTGTACGAGGGTTGCGCGTGTGCCTTGCAAGAGAGGCATGATCAGATCATGCGAGCAAAAAAAAAGAGAAAAGAAATAGAGCATGATAGGGAGAGAAAGAAGAAGCAACTTGGGTTGGTGATGGTTAGCGACAATGAGGGGAACTGATGGGGTGGTGGTGTTTGTTATTTGTAGGGGAAAATGGTGGTGGTTGGGTGGTTGGTGGTGGTGAGGTGCTGCGGTGATGGTTGCTAGTTCCACAAAACCAGAGACAAGGTTTTGTTTATGGTGGGATTCAAGACACAAAAATAGAGAGGGAGGAGCTCCTATATGGATGATGGAATGTGACCAAGACAATGTTGAGCAAGACATAGGAGAGAAGAACACGAGTGTAAAGGATGGCTTTAAAGGGGAGATGGGGTGATACGCTAGGGAAGAGGGTGTTGAAGACCAAAAAATATTAATAGGATAGGGGTATTATTCAGGAAGTTAAACTGGGAAAAAATATCTGGTTAGGAAAATTAGGGTTCCTCGGTAAAATGAATATAGATTGGGGTCCTAACTATAGTTAAAACTAACTATCCAAATTCTATCCAAATTTTAACCTAATTAATTTTTATATATAACACACCATAATAATGTACATAAAAATAATAGCAATAATACATTTAGTGTAAATCATCCTATAATTATTATTATAACTAATTACATATAATTACCACTTTATAATTTGGGTTTCTATTAACAGGGTATTACAACCATGGTTTTTAAGTGCCCTATGAACAAGAAGTCTGATTTTAGTGGATGTTAAATATCTGCACACAATCCCTTGGCATTAGTGAAAATTATGGTGGGTGTTGTAGACCTAAAATTTAATTGTGTATGCCCTATGTTTTGGGAGTTTAACTATAATGGATGTTAAAGGTCCTAATACATGCCCCCAAGCACTTGTGTATAGTGGTGGTGGGTGTCATAGTCCTATGTTAGTCCATTAAGATATTGACATTAATCAAAGATAATTAATATAGATTCCTTAGGTACCATTTGGTATTCTTGAGATGGTTTTGGTTATGCTTAGCTATTATTTTATATTGAAGTGATAAACATGTTTCCATGTAATATGTGTTAGCATGTTTCCTGCTATATATGTTAGCAATTTTTCCATGTATTATCCAAATATGTATGATCGCTTATGTGTAACATGAGCCTTGCCCTATATTAGTGTAGGTTATTTCACTGGTAATTTGCCATACTAATACTTGATTCAACTTTTGTCTAGGTAGTAGAGGATGATTTGTAGAGTTGTGATTCTCAGCTAGAGTATGTTGATGATGATAAAGTGGGTCAATAACCAACCATTATTTGGGGGAGATATTTACCTTTTGTCATTGAGAGTTAGGCTAATCGCATTAGCTAGTTTTTAACTACCACACTAATTTTAAAATCTTTCAGTTATTTAAACTCTTGACTTTGATTTCTTTATTTTGAAATATTGTATAACTCGATCATATCATTTATGTTATTGTATCATTCTAGTTCTCTTTAGATCATTGATGTGTTTAGTTTCGTTTTTCCTTACACCACACATAAGTTAGTTGAATGATTGTATATCTCTTATGTTCGATGTGGGGTAACATTATCTGATTTTGATTTCTAACAATTCCACATTGAATTAAAAATAAAATTTTATGTCCTAAAATTTGCGGGTGTTCCAACATGGGAGGAAAAAAAGAGAGGACTTGGATGGAAATTGTGAGTTAAACTGTTGTTTGTGCCTTAGTGGGAAGTATATGAAGGCATAAAAAGGTGATATTGGAAGATAGTTATAGTTTAAAATTTTTGTCTATAGTTTAACATAGAAGATGATTTTATCTTTGAACCATAGTATCATATCTTTCATGGTGTGTCGTTTTTGTTTTCTATTTCATTTTAAACGGTTGTGTATTGAATTATAGACGATGATTGTTTTTTGCTATGTATTTTTTCCATCACCATCTAAGGTTGTTTATGTATTAGTTTAGAAATTTCAACTAAATACTAAAAAAATTATTTGTAACCTTTATCTTTATTACAAAAATACTATCGATTAATTAAACCCTACAAACATGAACTACATATCTAAAATTATCATTATGCATAATTTCATTTCATTTTAAATAAGTTACCAAATGTTATTATTACTTCGGTCACACCTATATACAAATAATTTATATTTATCAGACATTGTACTATATTATTAATTTGTATAAAATTTAGATCATGTTTTATTTTACCTAAATGATACCTAAGAAGATGGCAAGATTTCTAATTTACCTTTATTTTAGAAATCCATATATTCTCTTACACAATAAGCACATCCATAACTATTGTATTTAGTTTGAAAATCCAAATAAATATTCAAAATGCACCAGTTTTCTATTAAATATTTTGTTAGATAGTTTCTATTTTTCTTGAGTTTATACTTTAAAAGTGCTTATCGGAATTCATATATTTTCATTTTGTTTTCTCAATCTTCATTATGGTGAACCCACCTGTCTCTTCCAATTTTGTAATGATTTTCTATTTAATTCCTCTCAATCTTTCACTTGCCCTCTACTACCTTTTATGTTCACATTTTGTAATGCTAGCCACTATGTAATTTCATAGCAATTTTAAATACATAAATGCTTACTTGTTGTACATATCTAAAACTTAATAGAAATTATTTAATCGATTATATGTGGTTAGCTATCTCACATATATTGTTTAATGGTTTATGTTGCCATTGAAAAAAATAATTGTCATGTAGATGGCCAAGTTGAAATTGTGGTCAATTCAATAATACTCCAAAAATTATTTGCGACACATAAGGCAAAATAAAAATAATTTAATTTGTCAAACTATACACATATTTGATTATATTGGGAAAAAATATTAGTTTGGACTAATTTAATTAAATGTGGGCCTAACTTAATTTTTACAATGGACAAGAAGATCAAAAATATGCCACATGAAGTTTGGCTCCCAAGTTTACAAGAGGCCAAAGCCCAAGAGCTAAAATCTCTTCTCATCTACAAATAGAGAGGGCTCTCCTCATTTTACATGCATAGAAGTCTGAAGATCAAGAATTCCTAGAAAGAACACTCCTAAGAAATTTGAAGATAAAGCTTTGAATAAGTAAAGATCAAAGCTTTCAGTTGAAGAACAAAGCAGCAAACTTCAGAGATCTAAAGTCTTCAATTGAAGAAGAAAACAAGCATATTTAAAGACTCAAATCTATTGAAGAATAATGACTTCAATTAAGGATCAAAGTAAACAACTTTAAAGATTCAATTGGAAGCTCCAAAGAATGAAGATTAAAGAATCAATTGAAGGAAACAAACACCAACAAATCATGCCCTCTTTATCAACAACTTAGAGTATGATTGAAGGGATCAAGCACACGTGATCCATGCCCTCTTCATTAGCAACTTCAAATTGATCGAAGAGATCAAGTGCCACAAGATTGTGCCCTCTTTGTGAACAAAGTGAACAACATCAAATTTGATAAAAAGTCTCAAGCACCACCAAATTGTGGCCTATATATTAACAAATTCAAAGTCTTTAACAATGGAATTCAACCTTCATGAATAAGTTCGTATCAAGTTCACCAAATTCAATATAAGTCTCAAACAAGTTTAAAAAACAAATCAAATTTAAGTTCATTGAAGAGCCAAATTTATGATTGGATTCAACCTGAGTTCAAGTTGTTATATCGATTTTCAATAATACCATTCTATTAGTTAGGATGTTGACTTAGAAGATTAGTTAAATCTTGTAATTGATTCATACACAGAGTTTGCACCTATAATTCAATCTAAATTTAATAAAGTATTTTTTGTTGTTTACACAAACCTAAAGGAAGAAATAATATGTCTTAAAATAAATACATTTTTTAATACTAATAATACACATCTTTTTTAAGGGAAATATACATACTTGTATTTATACGAATGTAAAGAAGGATTACACATATTTATAAACAAATACATATTTTACAGAATGAAAATACACATTCATTAGAGTTACGGGTGTAAGAAAGAAATGCTCATGTCTTGGAACTAAACACACTTCTTATACTACAACAAACATCTTCCATGACAAATATACACATCTTTCTATAATTTAATATACATCTTTCATGACAAAAAATATACATATTATAGGTTATAAATACACATCTTCAAAGACAAGTATATACTTTTATAAATGTGCATTTTTTTGGGTTAAGAATATATATCACTTTACCTACGCAACACATGGTTGATAGCAAATACACGTTTTTGAGGAAATGGACATGGACGCACATTTAAAAAGTGGAATACATGTTCGATATGTGTATATGGACTGATGGGAAGCAAAATTTTAATACATATGAATCGATCGAAACACCTCTTACACATGACACTCCACTCTCTCTGCCAACTACACTACAGAAAATGATTGTTATATCAATTTTTTTTTTTTTACATTTTTTAACCCTTTTTAGTTACCATACCTGGGAAGTATTATACAATTAGTAACATGATGCAACGATCGAATAAACTTTACAATCGTGTAGGAACACGTCAAATAATTCTCATGGCTTAAGCATAAAAAAAATTGCCCTCCAAAAAAAAAGAAAAATATAGAAAAAAAAATATTTATCTTGTTATTCAATTTTCGAAACACACACTTTATATATATATATAATCGAAGACTTTGTCAACCATGGCGACGACTTACATAGCTATATAGATCGATATAGTCCAAATCAGGTATAGATAAATATTTAGTATACGTACTGGCACTGCATTAGGAAACGTACGTATAAACATACGAGGCATAGTTAGAAGATAACCCGGCCCTACGCATGCTTATACTCAAAGACTACGGATGAGAATCCCTTCAAAAGTGATACCAGGTCCAAATGCTAAGGCTAATCCCCACTCTTGGCCTCCATCCGTCAACCCTTCCCTCATATATTCCATAACATAGAATATAGTATTACTACTAACATTACCATAATCCATCAAAGCTCTTCTGCTACATGCCAATCTCTCACTTTTTAGCCCGAGTACACTCTCCACACGATTAAGTATCGCTGGACCTCCCGGATGAACAGCCCAAAATAAATCATTAAACCGATCCTTTAAGTCCGCCTTTGCCATAAGTTTCTTGCAAAATTCCTCGATGTTTTCCTCAATCTTATTAGGAAGGTCCCTCCCGAGCTTGAAATTTATCCCTTCTTCCGTCAGGCTTCCGTCGATGACATCTTCGGTACCGGGTAAAAACTGCTGCATTGCGAAATTTAGCTCTAGAAAAGGAGACTCTATTGTTTCCACTGGGTTAGCTCCTACGATAACAGCGGCCGCGCCATCTCCGAACAGTGCCGCTCCGACGAGGTCGTAAGGTCGTGATTTGTTTGGAGGACGAAAGCCGAGTATGGTGGTTTCGGATGTTGTTAATAAGACCCGAGATCCGGGGTTATTCTCAGCAATGTCTTTGGCAACTCGAAGGCCGGTTACACCACCATAACAACCGAGGAAATAGAGCATGACTCGGCCGACGTCGTTTCTGAGACCGAGTTTGTTTGCTAGGTATAAGTCTCCACCGGGTAATCTGATCTCGCTTGACGAGACATAGACTAGATGGGTTATGTCTTGTGTTGGCCGACCCCAATCTTTGATACAAGCTCGGCTTGCTTCCAATGCCATTTCCACAACCGCAGGGTTTGCTATTTCTAGCCTTTGTTTGATTGTTGGCGAGCCTTCAACTGCTAATTCTGGGTAACTGTCTAGGATTTCTGGGGACATCACGGTGTACCTTGTCTTTACAGTCGTGGTCTTGCCTATATACACACACAAAACAAAAAAGGTACATATATCAAGAGTGTTGTTCGTAGTTAATCACTAGCTACATCCATTTATAACTAAAGAAACCAAGAGGGCGTATAATCATATAGCATGCATATATGACGTGTTTTGGCTTACACAAGCGTTCCAATTTTTCCTTGATGGCCGAATCTTCACAATTTGTATCGCGACAGTAGCCTTCTACCAGGCGTTCTTGTGGCAGGACTTGCTTGGGGAATGCCTTTCCCATGGCGAGTATTGTTGCCTTCCCGGGTGTGGGACTTCTCCTAGTTGGTTTAGAGCAATTCTTAGAAGCAACATTACCTTCACCTGAATATGACATCATGCACTATCTAAGAGATCGATCCGATGTAGCTAATTACCAATATTTTGGGAGCTGAATGAAAATGTTGTTTGATATATATAATCAGATGGAATGAATAACTGGGTTGATATAAATTGTAAGTTTTTAAGTCAGCGAGAATTAGGTGGGAAGAAAGAAAGGCATGATCACAATAAAAATAATGGATTCTTGATTAATTAGGAAGATTTTAGCTTACGAGTTAGCTAGGCATCATCACCATTATACCTTAAAAGAGCGTGATGATTTTTTTAAAGCGACAAATGATCTTCTTTTTTTTTGCATGGAATGAACCTGATTTCAATCTAACTCTTTGCATTCTCTCTCTCTCTCTCTTAACAAAAGGAAAAAAAAAATAGGTCAGAAAAAGAAATTAACTACTGAGCTCCTATCTGACGATTAGCTAATATATATATATATATATATATATATAGGGTGAAGGTCTCATACACACTATTTTTAAAATATATTTGTAGGAACCAATCATAACTATTAGATTAGTATTTGATCAATGGTCAAGATTTAGTAAATAACTAACTTGAATTTATTTTAATCTTGACCCTTCAATCTTCTAGATGTAATGGTAATTAAAGGTTCCTACATTTGTATTTTAAGTAATGGTTTGTACAAGAACCTAAATTTATATATATATATATATATATATATATATATATATAAATAGTATCAAGTGCTTACACTTTTTTACTGGACAAACATAGGAACAAATCACAGCCGTTGGATTAAAATTTTATGGACTGTTGGATCCCGTCATTTTAAGTTCCGCCCGTTATTCTTCTGGGCCGTTGCTCCGTCATTTCTTTCTTCCTCCCGAGCCCGAGCTTCTTCTTTATATATCAATATATATATATATATATATATATATATTGACGCAGCGATTGCATTAATTGTTAATTGATACACAGCTACTTTAATTGACATGTACTTATTGCGTTTATATGAGTGAAATAATATTTATTAAAGAAAGGAAAACGAGTTGCATCACAAATAGTCAAATATGAACTCCTGCCGATCTTACATGAAGAGTTCAGAGAAAATCATTTAGACAACCACCAAAATATAGTACTGCACGGACGCAAATCCCGTAAAAGAAGCACCACATGCCCAGCTTTAATGATACACAACTAAGCAAAAGCTACCCCGCTGTAACATCCTAACCGTTGCTGCAAAATTATCCCTACCTCTAAGACCTTTAGGGCTTGTTTGGTACGAGATAATAGGGGTAGAAATTTTTTTTTATATTTTTATATTGAGTATTTAATAATAATTATTATATTTTTAATAAAATATTCTTTTTAGATTAAATTAAAATCTAAAATGAATATTTATTAGAATAAAAATATTTAATTTTAAATAAACTATATAAGATATATAAAATATGGAAGTAATTTTTCTATTTCTATTAACCCCATACCAAACGAGCACTTAATTGTGTGATACTTGGATAAAGTTGGAATTGATCGACCTGCAGCAAGCTTATAGGTTATCCATGTCATTGAACGTGTCCCCAAACAAATAGTTTAGGTTCTATCTCCGCTCTTGAATACTGAACTATTAATACAAGCTAAGTCAACCTCCTACACCTTGTATGTAAAACAAGACATTAACTATGCATTGTATAGAAACCAAGAAAACAAAGAATTTGAAACTTGAACTCTATTACTATTCCACCAAATAATACCTGAATTCAACATAATGTTTTTCTTTCAAGAAAATCAATAATCTCTGTTAAGATTTTCCCACTCGATCAAAATATCCTCCTTCAATCAAAATATATCCTCTATAGAATAATTCACTAGAACTAAATCCAATACTTCTCTATTAGATCTATATTACATGTGTTAGCGCTCTTTCTAACCATGGCGCCTAATGACTTACACGACACTTCCTTTTATGGGTTAATGATTGATTCTAGAACTGACATATGATAATATATAGAATCAATGGTGGAAAAAAATGCTACATACTAAGTTACCATGGGTTGTGGTGATCACTAACATAGGATATTTGCATTCACAAGTTGTGTTGGTAAACACTACCACTTATGTTCAACATTCTTTTCTCCTACAACTTTTGTTCTTCTATTCTCTTCAACATGGATGCATTCCCCAATACTTTCAAGTTGTGTTATCCTTGAAGACCTTTTTTTTCTTCTTCTTCATGCCTATCATTCTAGATTCATCTATAACCTAAGCACATGAGGCTTGATTTCAAAACACCTCACCTCGTACCTTATGAACCTCCATCCATGGTCAAGTTACATGATCATCGCATCATCCTCCACATGAAGATGTATCCCTTTTAGCTAAAGTCCCTCCAATACTTCACTCATCAAACTTAAAGAGATTCCATTTGATCTTTTGTCCTCTTAAGATCACACCCCTCCATTTTGTGACCTTCATCCAACTAGAGCCTAGCATATTTCAAGCCATCCAACCTTCCTAACTCTATTAGTGTAACACTCCCAATTTTTAGAATTAGAAAATGATGAAACCTGGTTAGGTTTCGAGCGAAATGACCGAATTGTAAGTTGAGCGATGTGTTCGACCGACAAATATAAAGATCAGCTTAAGGAATTAAACCAAAGGAAAATCAAGAAACTCAGGGCATGGTTGTAATCAACGGCAACTGAGATTAATTCACAGAAGAGAGAATCAAGCAAGTAGAATTAGCAGAGAAGAATTCGAGCGAGAGAGAGTTTCGCGCGAGAGAGAGAGATCGAGAGAGAGAAATTGAGAGAGAGTTTTAGAGAGAGAAAAATAATTTGCGAGTTGTTTTTCCGCCCAAAAAAACTGTCTACAACCTTCATATATCGCCCTATATATACATGCATATACAAATACTTATACATATACAATCGGTGGGCTTAGCCGAGGTAAATCTTACATCAAACAGCCCAATACAAAAAAACTATTGGTGTTGATTATAATGATTCAGCCCAAATACAAAATTACAATTATTCTCAAAGTAATTAAAATTACAACTAATTTCCCATCAGCTAAATTATGTAGCTAATTGTGGAAATTGAGGGTTGCATAATATGCAGTCCTTCTAACCCAAAAAAATAGATCAGGTGGCTAACCATGCGACTTACTTAATTCCACTAGCTATGATTTGCCGGTGAATGCATCATATGGGAATAATAATTTTTCCTCACTGATATTAACAAAACATAAACCAACTTATACAACAACCATGTCACCAACAGCAGCAACTAGAAACATTTACTCACAACAGCCAACATTATGCTCCATTTCCATTTACCCGAGTTTTTCCTAATTATTCACAGAATAAGAAAAGTAATTATATGTACAATGCAAATTAAAATAATCAATAGAATTATTTAACTAAAAATTATTGAGATACACATCAAAAAATTTTATTTTCAAGACAATGCGGAAGCATTGTAAAAGCAAAACCGAGGGATGTTACCACCCCCATCAACCATGAGAGAGGCGTAATCATCACCTAACCCATGCCTAATGCAAAGAAAAAATGGAATGAAGAATGAAGAATGAATGCTCTATTAATAATACAACAATGCTAATAAAAACAATGAGGATAGTAATATAGAAAGAAGAGAGTATACAAGATCTAAATATAAAAACCAAATCCAAGAGTTTAAATAACTAGGAAGAGCCTAAAACACCTCAATGCAATGGGCAACATTACAAGAAAACTCTTTTATAGCAACAACACTTTTGCATCGACAATACTTTGTTGTTGCGAAAAATTTCTTTTGGCAATGACAATTTTATGACATTACAAAAGGTTCTTGCTAAAAATAATTCATTTATATGATAATTATTAGGAAATATTTTGCAACAATATTTGCCATTGCAATATATGCAATGGTTTATCTATAATGACATTTATATGTTGCAATATACAAAATATTTTTGCAATGACTTTTTTTTTGTTGCAAAATGTTGATTGAATTTATTGCAATAACTATACTTGTTGCAAATATTTAGATTATTTTAAAGCACCAATAAGTTGTTGCAAAAAAGAAAAATTTATCAACAATTTTATTACAATATCTATATCTTAGTGTTATGAAAATGACTTTTGACAACAATGATTAAGTTTTGTTGCTAAACATTAACGCTAGAAATATTAATTTATTTTCCTTCATCATATTCAATATGTTAGGGAGATGAAAATTAAGAAAAATATTTTTGCAACAATAATTGTTGTCGTAAACTATACATATAACTATTAGCAACGATATTTTTTGTTGTCAAATATTTTATCAATTTGTTGCAATGACTATATTGATTGCATTATACCTTTTTTTTTCACAACATCATTCGTTTGTTGCAAAACATACAAAAAATGACAAAGAAAAAAAGTAATAAACAAAATTATAAACAAAATTAGACCAGCTTCCCCTAACCCCATTTCTCTTTCATTTGTTTTGTTGTATCTTTTGCGTCAATTTGTGCGTGATCTTATTCATTATCTACTATCTTCTTCTTTGCTCTTAATCCTTGGCTCCTTCCTCCTTGTTGCCACCGCCTTCTCCAACTCCTAATCTTGCCTCTATTGTGTTAGACTCATCTAATTATATCGATTGGACATGTTGATTTGTCTCGGCGTCCATCACCACAACCAAAGCCATAATTGCCAAGCAAAATTTTGGTAAGTTTTCATTCAATTTGATAATTTTTTTCTTGATATATATGTTAAAAATTATTTTTATATTTTTTGGTTATATTGGTTAAAAATTTTGGCATAACTAATGGACATATATTAGAGGTTTCATAAGTTATTTATTGCAACAGTGTTTAAACAAGCTATTATGTCATTGCAATTGTATGTTTTCGATGACAAAGATGATTGTTGAAGTTTTAAATTCAAATTTTGGCAATGACTTTATTGTTGCAATTATTTTCTTTTTGCAACGATAGAGTGTAATACCTCCAAATTGAGTAGAGTGTTATAAGAATTGATATGGCTACTTATATCAATATAGCATACCATCATTTTGGTGATTCCTTCCTAGGAACTCCACAATTAAGTGTACTTGTCGTAGAGTAGTTTTTATTATGGTTGACCCTCTAAGGAAGTTTTGGAAAGGTCTCATGTTGATATGTGAGGCTAGCCACTCAATCCAAAAACGATCTATAGTAGCCCTTTCAACTTATGTGGGTCTAGGTAGCTACCAAGTGGCCCCACGTGGTAGTTTTGACTTGAGGTATTAAAACTTTGTGTATCCTAGGTGCTATCAAGTGGTCATTGTGTGGTTGTATCGACTCAGGGTATTTTGCAATTTTTTGTTCCTAAAGTTTAATCAGTTTTTCACAACAACATAGGGCCTTGTAATATGCTATTTTTTTAAACAACTTTTGTTGTTGCAAATAATAAGTTTTAGTAATGACGTAATTTGTTGCAGAAGTACAACTAATTTTTTTCAACGATAAAAGTTGTTGTTAATTACAGGTTTTTGTAATGACATAAATTGTTGCCAAATTATGATCAATATTTTGCAATGAAAAAAGTTGTTGCAATATATAAACACATGTAATTAGGTGAAGTGATGTATTGTAACAATGTTTATTTGGCAACAAATATTTATGTTGCATTTAATTACTTTTTTGTAATGAATTTTGCAATGCCATGACGCGCAACATCCCCACAACAAAAAATATCTTTGCAATATATATTTTTTTGCAACGAATTTCTATCTTTAGCAACACAAAGTATCATTGCTAAAAATGAGGGTTTTTATAGTGTAAATACATCTAATCAGTTACTCTAACTCTTAATCAAATCGGAAGGTAACTTTTGAACCCCAAACTATGTCCCAAATACTCACCCACGATATCATCCTCAACATACTCTAATTGAGAATCATATCCTTGTAAATTTCCCTCACCTCATTGAACCAAAAACTAGATAATCACAATGACTACACAAATGTAGTATCAGTATAGTGAAGTACTGGTAAAACCAATTACCTAATACATGGTAAGGGTTCATGCTGCACCTTAAGGTCATAAGATAACATGGTATGAAACATACTTAGAAATATTGTACATAAGAGCATGGATAACATACTTATACATATCATGGCTAGGCCTTAGGATACACATGTCCATACATACATGAGTCTCTATAACGACCCATATAAAAGTAGAAAACATAATGTCAATATTCCATAATGGGACTAGCATAGGAATGCCTCTCCCACCGCCACATATCTCTAGTGCCAAGGGGATTTTATTAGGAATCTTTCTCATATGACACACTTGGTCTCCTATGTAAGGGAACATACGCTAAATTTTGGGTCTGCCTCACCTGAAGTACGTTACCATGGAATCAAACAACTGTCTATATTCTAATACTTGGATGAACATAAGATTGTAACTCCCACCACTACATCACTCTAGTGCCAAGGGGCTTTTCTTAGGGATCTTCAACACCCACCACACTTGGTCACTTAGGTGAGAGGGTATATGTTCAATTTTGGATCTGCATTATCAACCACACTAGTGCTAGTGCCAAGGAGCTTTTCTTAGGGATCTTCAAGATGCACTACACTTGGTCTCCTAGATTAGGCGCACAAACGATAACCGAACCCTAAGTATGCATATTGGGAAGGTCTCTTAGATTCCATGATCAAATTGCAGATATCAAACCAATTGGGTGTTTTAAGTGTTGAAATCAAACATTAACCGAGGCATATAAGCCACCAAATTGAGTGTTTCAAAAGAAAACCAAACTCAACCAAACAAGGCACCACAATATTCTTATTTTGATCCATATTAAGTTTAGGTTAAACATGGTTGAAATCATGATCAAAATGTTATAATTATATAGAACCATTAATATAGAAGGCCCGAAGGAGGAAAATTAAATAAAATAAAACATGGTGAAAATCAAGCGGACCAGTCAACTGGTATAGTCATACCAAAACCTAAACAAAAAACTAAAACAATCAACTAGTTAGTTTTACCGGTCAACTGTTAATAGGAGACTAGTTGATTGGTTTGAGTAAACTGGTTGATGGATCTAACCAGAGACTAGGTCACTCTGGTCACAAGGCAACCAGCCAATGAATTTGACAAACTGATTGACTGCTCATAGGAGCCAGCCTACTGGTTCATCAAACCAATCAACTGTTCCTGTGACTAGCTAATCAAAATTTCCAAACCGAGTGACTAGTATGGGTAAAATAACACCTAGCCTTGCGATTCACATAGTAGAATTTCACCAAACTTTACCATATTAATCCTAGAATGCTTCTATATTATAAAATACATAAAATACATACTTCTCATATGATTTCAAATAAAACATGGTAGGGATCAATAATCAACAAGACCATGCTTGAAGTTCACCGGTTCATGCATAATATTAAAAATGCTCAAACATGCTCAAAAACTTCATAAATAGAAATATGGCAACAAGCTCGAAATTAAGAACTCGATATATTACATAAACATCACATAACATACCTAGCACTCAAAACCACAACAAACAACACAAGACCTTTTGCATATTAGAGATAAGAATGCCTTACCTTAAAAGAAATATTCTAACATAAAACACCTGCTTGATGACCATCTAGTAGGACCTCAATTCTTAATAGAATACTATTAAAACTCATTTCTAAAACTCCATTAAAATCAAATAAATTAGAAAAAGAAGAAAAAAACACAACTCAACCTTTTCTCATAAACACACTTCCGAGGAAAAAGAATTTGGACTCTTTAACATTTCTCAAACCTTAATCCTTCATTTTTTAAGAGGAACTAAGGATAACTAAAGTCAATATTAGAATAAGAAATAAGGGATAATAATTCGACGAAGGAAGGTAAGAAAATAAGAGCAAGTCTCTATTTTTTTCTCAAATGAGGGAAAAAAGGGAGAAGAATGGTGAATGCTCAGTACTTAGCAATTTTCATTAAGGGAATGAAAGAAGAGAGCAAGAAAATAGGTATATAAATTAAAATGAATAAGGAATAAAGAGTATAGAAGTGAGGGATGGTCGAAATCCACAAGAGGGAGAGAGACAAGACTAGTATAGTTAAGTGTGGGTAGCTAAGGAATAAGGGCAGGCATAATGGTGTGACTGAGGTTTACTGTAGTCAGGAAGATGCATGACAGTAGGTTGGTGAGTTAAGGAAGGGGTGCACGAAGTCAAACACGTAGCCTAGCTACAAGATGAGAGAGAGAAATGCGAGGGAGAAAAAAGAAGGTGAGGCATGCCTCAAAAAGTGCTTTTGGAGAAATTTCACTAAATAAAATTATAGAATGATCTAAATAATGTAAAAATAATTTTAATGCACCAGAATATGCTCATTAGTATAAATATATTCTAATTAGAATTTTTTATAAGCATCAGAGAGAGTTTCAAATCAAAATAAAAAAAAGATATGAAATTATAGGTAACCAATCAATTGGTTTGAGCAAACTAGTCGACTAGTTCATTGAGAATAAAAAAAATTGTCAATTTTTGAGTGTATCGATCGATTGGTTAGACAAACCAATCAATTACTACACTTGAAATTCACATTTTTATTAGAATTTCAAACCTTTTTAAAAACCAAAACTAATATATTTTATATCAACATAATTTTAAACACATGTTAAAGGATTTTATAATGGGGTATTACAATTAGCATATATGTTGAGTGAATTCCAAATCTAATAATCTATAGTTTTTCTTAGCACACATGCACCAATACCATAATTTCTTTTTAATGTTCACTAGTAATTGTAGACTTGACATGACCTTTTTATTTCAACTTTGTCATGATGTGCCCCATCTTATCAGAATAAAAATGCATGATATTAGGGTCAGACATTTTCTTATCCTTCTTGTTGCATAAACTAACAAAAAATTGACTAAAATTGTGAATATGAATATCTATCTTATTAGAATAAGTTTTAGTTGTGCGATACTTAGCTAAAATTGGAAATAATTGACCTATGAGCCTCTTATCCTTGCTCTTTGTGTCCTATCTCCATCTTGTGAGACTAAAGTATATGCAACGCAAGTTAATCTCCCGCACACTGACCCTTTATACAAAAAGATAATAACTATATAAAATATTAAAATCAATCATTGAAAAGCTACATTCTAGAAAAATTGTTCTAACATTGTAAATTTTTCTACAAAAAAATATTTTTAAAACTCAACTTTGCAAAAACAAAATACTAAAATGTAGGTGTTACTACCACTCTTAGTACAAATTTGGTATCTACACTAGTCTCACATTAAGCCCAAGGCGAACTTCTTTTCTTTAACTAATAACATAATATAAGATTAACAAATGTAAAAATGAGAATATATATAAAATGTTAAAATGTAGATAAACTCTTGAAATATAACACACACAAAAGTGGTACACAAATAAAGAGGTAAAGGGATATGAAAGCAAAATACCCAAACCACAAAAGAGCTCACTAGGATATACAATATTGGATAACTCTCACACTAAGTCCCACCTGAAAAGGCATTATTCTAAGATTGGCATATCATCAATGTAATCTTCATCTTCATCATAAATCTGTAGCAAGTTAATAACAAAGTGTAGTGTCAGTGCAGTAATACATGGAGTAAACATGGCATTCCCTAAAGGGAAACATACAACATATAGGGCATAGTGAAATGGAGAATGAACATGTGATATCATACAAAGCATATAATCATGGATTATATATAATAAAACTTGATCATTTACAATAGAAATCCACAATTATAAACCACCATGATACCACAAAATTTCAAACAAGGTGGATTGAAACCATATGCTAACCCAAATAATGATAGCTAAAAAAATCTCACATAAAGTGGACTAAAACCACTAATAAACCCACATATAATGTGTAACGCCCCCAATTTTAATACTTATTTTTTTTAATAAGAGATAATACATAACATATTAGGGTGTAACCACCATGTGTAATATAAATTTTGTTACCTTACTATTATCATATCAAGTATAAGATAAAACATTGAATGATTAAATGGAATAAATAAAAAAATATATATTTCATAAACATAAGAAAATAGTTAAGAATACAATTCCAAGTATAGTGGTCAAATAAAACAAAAGGAGTTCCATGGATCTAAGAGTCCATTAGGGTATAAAAAAAGGCTGAAATACTAAATAACTAAGGATCTAAACCCAACGCACAAATTAATTAATAGGTTATTCCTCCATGGTTAATATGTCAAAATCACGTAAGAAATCAACATACACCTACACATTAATAGTTTCCTATACTCGTGGGAATGAGTAGTGACTGCACAAGGGTAGTTAGTACCCAACATACTAAGTAATATAACAAACACATCAATAGATAAGTCATGTATAAAACATAATATCATATAATAAAATAAGTATTATATATTCATACACTACTCATGATACGAGATGAATTAAAACATAAAAATACATTAGATTTCATACTTAAATAACCACATTAATCCATGTGTTTAGTCACTTGAGAACAGTAATCCCTTTTAGATTACTTCCACTCCTCTTATTCCACTCATAGGAGATAAGAGTGAAACTATGGTAAAACACTCTTGGTAGCCACTAATCAATCACTAATCTATAAGTATGTATACCTTCTACTAGTTGGTGGTTTGGACTTACACATAGTAGATTAGGATCCTCTGGTTCTGACATAATCATGCCACTATCATGAAAATACTATCACTTTTGTGTTAAATCATTTGATCTTCCACTTTAAATATTAATGTCTTCACTACTATGGAAAAGGGCTTTAATAATAGTTACTTTGATGTTTTGATAATGCTTTTGAAGCAATATCAAATCAGTTATTGTTAATAATGGTTCAAAACCGTTATCAAAACCTAAAAAAAAATGCCATCGATGAACTTTACTAACAACTTTGTGTAAAAACCATTATCAAAACCCAATGGTTATTAGGAAAAACCATTATAAAATTTGATTTTTGATAACAAAATTATGAAAACTTGTTATTCAATATGAGAACAAGAGCTAGGAATTCCAAATTTATGCATTTCAAAATGCTAGACAGAAGACAACCTATAATTAATTAGAAGTGTGAAGAAGTTGAACCCTCACAGTTCTTAGCTGATGATTTTTTGAAAAGTATTACTAAAGTATTGAAGAGATGTAAAGAATTGAACCTTATACTTAATTGGAAAAAGTTTCATTTTATGGGATAAAAAAATTTATTTCAGGTCATTTAATCTCTAACCATGAAATTGAAGTTGATAGGCTAAAATTGAGATCATTGCTAAGGTGCTACCCCCAACTAATGTTAGAGGAGTTAGAAGTTTCCTAAGCCATGCTAAATTTTATAAGTGGTTCATTAAATATTTTCCAAAATTGCTAAAACCCAGACCCATTTACTTGTTAAAGATTTTCCCTTTGCATTTCATCAGTCTTATCTAGATACCTTTGACAGGTTGAAGGAAGCTTTGACAACTGCTCCAGTAATGAGGGCCCATGATTGGAACCTCCCTTTCAAGGTGATATGTGATGCAAGCGATTACGATGTTGGGGTTGTACTTGGGAAGAGAAAAGAAGGCAAGTTATATGTCATATACTATGCCAACAAAACTTTAGATGATGCTCTGATAAATTACACTACAACAAAGAAAGAGATCCTAGTCATTGTCTTTGCCTTAGATAGGTTTTGGTCTTATCTTGTTGGGTTGAAGCTCATTATTTTCACTAAACACACAACTCTTAGGCATCTCCTAGCTAAGAAGGATGTGAAGCCATGGATAATTATATGTATCCTCTTGTTACAAGAGTTTAATTTGGAAAAAAGGATTAAAATTAAAAAAAAAAGTGTTGAAAATATGGTAGCATACCATTTTTCCAGACTTAGGCAAGAGATGAAGGAAAAAAGAAGGAGATGAGTGCCCTTTTGATTATTATTTTCCAAATAACAATCTATTTTCTATTATACAGCTCCAAGCTCTTTGGTTTGTAGACTTTGTGAATTACCTTTCTTGTAGAGTATTACCAAAAGATTTATCTTACCAACAATGTAAGAAATTTCTTTTAGATGTTAAGAGTTACTACTAGGATGATTATTGCCTTTACAAAATGTGTGAAAATGAAATATTTAGGATGTACTTACCTGAAGGTGAGATACTAGATGGCATATCCCATTATCATTCATCACCATATGGAGGTCACATAAGCACTTCCAAAATAGCTGCAAGGGTGTTATAAGTAGAATTTTATTGGCCTAAGCTCTTTAAGGATGTGAGGAGTTATGGGCTTGGTTGTAATTGTTGTGAGAGAAAAAGAAACATCTCAAGGAAGAATGAGATGCCATTAAACAAATTTTTTTAAGTCGAATTAATCGATGTGTGGGAGATCGATTTCATGGGACATTTCCTATCCTCATGCAATAACATGTACATTTTAGTGGTATTGGATTACATCTCGAAATGGGCAGAGGCATTGGTATCTTTGACCGATGTTGTGATGGTGGTAGTCAACCTATTTCATAAGGTTATATTTCCTCAATTTGGTGGTCCAATAGTTGTGATTAGTGATGGAGAATCTCATTTTGCAAACAAGTTTGTAAGCACATGCTTGAGGAAGTAAGGTGTGACTCACAAAAGGCTACACTATATCACCCTCAAATAAGTGGTCATGTGGAGATTACAAATAAGGAAATAAAGGGGATTCTAGAAAAGATAGTCTTCAAATAGATAAAAGATTGTTTTTTTTATGTTAGATTATGCCCTTTGGGCTTATCGAATGACTTTTAAGACTTCTACTGGCACAACACCGGATTGATTAGTTTATGGTAAGACATGTCATTTATTGGTGGAGGTGGAACATAAAGAAAATTGGGATATTAAGAGTATTCATCTGGACTTAAAGGAAGCAAGAGAACAAAGGAGACTCCAACTCAACAAACTTGATGAGTGACAATTGGATGCCTATGAGAATACTAAGATATATAAAGAGAGAACAAAAAGATGGCATTATAAACATATCCTCAATCGGGAGTTCGAAGGAAGGGACCTAGTTCTCTTATTCAACTCCCATCTTAAGTTATTTTTGGGTGTGCTACACTCTAGGTGGTTGGGATCATTCCAAGTATGCAAGATGTATCCATTCAGAATAATAAAAATATGGAGTGAAAATAAAGGATCATTCAAGGTTAATAGTTAGCATTTGAACCATTAAATCATTGGATTCTCAATGTAAAATATGATCACACTTGCTCTCCCCTACCCACCATCAAGTTGAAGATATCTTGATCGAGATAATGACCTTAAACATGCACTCCATGGGAAGCAACCCATGTCTTTTTTATTTTTGATGTAATTTTTTTACTTTTTATTTATTTTTCTTTTAACCTTTTGTTTCTATTCTATATTTTTTTTTTGCAACAAGTTAGCATCCCTTACGATGATATATAAGCTACTTGATGGTTAATATAAGATAAATAGGATCCATTAGATGAAAAGGGGACAAAGTAAAGCTAAAGATGGAGTTCCATTTCCTAGGAACACCCACCTGCATGATTGTGCCTCCCTTGAGTATAAAAAGTATGTATTATTGTGTCAAATGTTGAGAGTAAAATTCAACCATGACCTACCCATGAAATAGTCACATAGTCATGTAAGAATCTCTCCCTCCCACTTCTTTTGCACCATGAGGATAGGTTACATATGGTTTTCTTGTGTCATAGGTGCACGCTTGTGCATCACACCTAAACATCCATAAAACCCCTCACCTACATGCCTATGACTCCCCCTCTCATTTCAATTACAAACTTTAATCATCTCCAACCCTATGGCAAACCCTAAATCATCCACCTTCACCTTCTTCCAACCCGTCCAACCTCCTATTCCCTATAGCCCTTGTCACCATTAGTAACAACCTCCACGTTCTTTTTGTTTTTGTTCTACACCACCACAACCGCATCGCACAAGCAACTACAATAGTAGAATTATGGGCTTCACATTATGAATCCAAAAAAATGTACTAAAATAGGCACATCTAAAGAAGACGGCCAATCTTCATAATTACCACTCTGACAACCTTATGGCTAAGTTGAAAAGTGCTCACCCATCCAACCCATATGGCATAGTTTTTGGTGATTCAACTCACCAAGAGCATTATGAAGTCATTGCTTATTGATAAATTTTACCCACTCGGTGTATTGATTAGTAGTGCCTCAAGATGCTTGGGATTAAACAGAATGTTGAGTATTTACTTCTTTGAGGTGGTTTATCCCATTTCTTTGCATGTGCAGATCACATGAGTAGAGGAATCACCCTAGAGTTATTTATCTCATTTGAGTTTGATAAAATTTTTGAGATTATTTCTTTTTGACTACTTAATAATTTATATAATGTCTCTAACCCGTTTTCATAATTTGATTCACTTTAATACCATTGGATGGACCTCTTATGATAATCACAAATTATGGGATCCCCAAGACTTTTAGACCAAGATCTCAATGCTAAAAAGGGGTTTTTGATCCAAGGCCCTTTAGCAGACACCACACTAAAGCCTCCTTAATCTATAATGCAGCCTTATGGTATATCTAAAGGCTTCTAGTGAGGAATATTTTTGGGAGGGATGAGAGTCAAGGAAACATTTGTTAAATAGAGACAGTGCCCTTGATGGTGGTTACCTTTTGGCATAGAATCTAGAAACTTTTGAGAGCAATATGAAAGGATCTATAGTCATAGGCAACATCATTACATATATCCCTCAAAGGATAAGACATTCTTTGGACTAAATCCTCATAGATTTATTTACAACCTACTTAGGGTTGGCCACTTGCACTAATATGAAATTATTTGTGAGAGATGGTTTGCATTATAATATGATTTACAATCAAGAAGTGTGGTATCCATTTCCTAACAAAACTTTTACCACCATCATTAACAATGACCGCACCAATTTGTTACCATCACCTATCATACCCCCTGGTCACCTTGTCCCTATGCAACTTAAAGGTTACCCCAATTATTTTCATGAGCCTCATGTATCACCACTCTTTCCTCAACCCCCCACCTTTGGTTCTGATCCAGGCTCTTCCCCTTTTTGCATTTCCTAGAATGATCAATTTGACCAAATCGATGCATGCTTTGATGTACTTGAAGCCCAAGTTGATAGCCTCCAAGATTTCACTACATATATTTATCAAACGAATGTCATGACCACTCAAATATATAAATGGTATCTTGAGCATGGATATCCATCACCCCCACTACAATAAATACGTTTTCTACCTCCCCCACCTTTTCACCTTGAACACATTGAGGACCATGTTCCCTTTAAGTATGGGGAGGTTTTTCAAGATGTTATTCATCGTATTTTCTAGTTTCTTTTCTTTATTTCCCTTTATTATGGTTTGCATTTCTCTTTCTTTTCTTTTCTTTTTTTAGTGTTTTTAGTGTTCTTTGCTTTCCTTTTGTGCTTGTTTTCACTCAAGTTTTTGTTTTCTTTTTTTTACTTTCTCTAGTGTATTTGGTGTGCTTATTTGGAAAAAAAATTAAACAATTGGGAAATGATGTGCCTATAATGAATATGACATAATTATTTACATGTCTTGATCATGTATTAGTGAGACCTATAGGTTGTGAGAAAATATAACAAAAAGGATTTTGAATTGTTTTAAGAGTTGATTTCCCAATCAATAAGCTCTCAAATCACTTATTATTTTATCACTCTAGAGGTTCATCTTCATTGATTTACTCATCTAAATAGAGATGTAGGAAACAGGGATAGTAGCAATGGAACTAGAGAGATCTTGAGCTTTATGGATTGTCCATCTTTTATACAGTCTTATTGTTTCCTAATTATGTGTACTCTATTCCTATGTGTGAAAATAGAACTCGCATGATTTCTCTTTAAGGTCACATATGACTGATGCATGCATTAAATTGATTGAGGCATTTACCTTTGTTTTTTTATAGCTACATTAGCTAAATCACCTACCAAATGACATTTGTTTCCTTTTACTTAAACTCCTTTGAGCTTAAAACTTATTCTTTGATTAAAAAAACCTATATTGGTATCCATAATTCCAAGTTATTACCTTACCCGTGTCCAAAACTAAGGAGTGATTACTCTTGAATATATTTGATGGATGTATGCTAAGAATAAGCATAGGGTGTCATAAAAAGTGTTTGGTAGAGATTGTGTTAAGCAAATGATCTAATTGTAGCATTATTCTCTTTAATTATGTATGTATATGTGTATGTATGCATGTGTGTGTTTTTGTTTGTAAGAATAAAAATGCTAAAGTTGTGATTTGGGCAAATAAGCATATTATTTTGATGGGTATAAAAATATTTAATGGCAAACACCTTAACTAGTATTTGAGGAGTGTGTTAGGACATTGTTGATATCAAACTTTGAGGTATATTATTGTAATTGTTACTCTATTTGTTTTCAAACCATTAGCTACAATTGTAGACTTACCCTACCCTTTACCCTATCCCCATTACACCCTTAATAAGACCTTATGATTTTTGCTTTGTATAGTGTATATTAAGTGGTGGCGAATGAGAATACATGAAAGCATAGTCGATCATTATTGGCGTGGAGAGGTTTGAGCGAAATGGTTACATCCTTAAAACATAAGTGTAGAGTGCCTACATTTAACTATAGTGGGGAATTATACATCTTTATTTAACCTTTCTCTTGTAAGAATTTGTAGCTACAAAACTTTAAGCCATCTTAGAATATCGTAATAATACTGATTTGGAAGTTAGGACTATAGGGTATTCACAACTTTATTTTTATTTACTTCTTATGAATGTTGCTAATTTTAGCATGTCTTATAAATGTATTTCTTATTCACGTAATTTTTTTTATCATTTGAAGCCTAGAACCCCATTTCCCTTTGTCTGTTTGTCATATTCTATTTTTTTTTTGTTTTTTCTTGGAGTTTGCTTGAGGAAAAGTAAAATGGTAATCATGGGGGAGTTGATAAGCTGAAAATTTTCCATATTTTACCTTTCTTTACGTTTATTTTATGATTTCATTTGGCATGAATCATGAAATTTATCATAGTCAAGCCCCTTATTCTCTCTACTACTCTCTTAATATATTTTTTTAGGGATTTGTACAAATCCAAGGAAGTGGAGCAAAGATTTGAAGCAAAGACTAACTAAGGAAGGCACTAAAGAAAGAGAAACCAACCTCCCATGCTTGTGAAGAGATAAAGAGGGTCAATGAGCTAAAAGAGAGGATAAAAGAACTCAAGAGGATAAGGATATATATTTCAAAGCCTTCCATTGCAACATTAGGCACCAGCCAAGGTGAGAAAGTCTAGAGAAAAAATATTGCACAACCGTCCCATGTAACATTTGCACAACCGTACAACATTAATAGTAAGAGGGTTGAGAGGAAAAATATTGCACGACTAGGCTATGCAAAAGCTTCATGACTTTACAACCCCATGATAGGATTCAATTATGCACATATTGCACAGTCATAAAGTCCCTATAGGATATGACCTTGAAGTGCTACAAGGAATCCTTGCATTTGCAGATTTATCCCAAAAGGCATTTTTTTCTTAAAAATTGCTTTAGAATGTTCCACTATTTTAAGAATAGTGATTAAGGGGGTATAATGCCCCATCTTCAAAAAACCTAATTATAAACCGATAATTATGTGTATTAATTATATAATTATATTATAATTTTTGGTAATAAATATATTGTTAATATGTGTATTATTTTTATGACTCATTAGATATAAATTTAATTAGGTTAAAATTCTTTAGAAGGTGAATTATTAAATTTAACCCTAAGTTGGATCTTAACCGGTATCTGTTACGTTGATTAAATCCTATTACAATAACTAAATATTTTATACTTGGTTCTTCACCTAAATAATTACCTCTACCCTGTGCTAAGCTTTCGTACCTCACCCTACTCCCTTCACCCAAGCATATTTTTCTTCCCTATACCATACCTGCACCATACCTCCCTCTTCCTATATTTCCTTCACTCTATCCTCTTCCTAATCTCTTCTCCTTTCCCTTTCATATTGTGCGTCAACCCCCCCAAGCAAGTATGTTCCATACGCTCCTCCTCTCAAGCTCCTTCACGCAAAACCCATATCTATTTCTCCATCGTTGCTCTCAATATCTGCCTTCATCTTCCTATTTTTATCTACAACGCACTCCACCATTGGCCTCCTTTCCTTAGCAATGGCTATTTCCACCAATCCCTTACCCCCTGCACCAGCAAGTCCTACTGAAACCACTCCAACACCAATGTACAACCTCACCAAAAATCACCCCACTTCCCTCATCCAACTAGACCGAAACTTATCCCTTCCCCTTGGTTTTGGTTATTCCTTCCAAAACCACCACCATACCATTAGCCATCTTAATTGTTCCACACTCTTCTCCTTCTTCTAAAACTAACACACCTAACCCACCACCAGCAGCCAAAATCACCAAAGTTCTCCCCTTATCCTTTAGCCAAATGTACCAAAGCTCATCCCCCGTTTCTGTACCATTATCCACTAAAGCCTCTCATTCTATCTTCGGTCTCTTATGCCACTTTTTACTCCTCCCATTTCTATAAATTTCCCTTTCATTCTCCCCTTCCTAGCATCGATCATACCTATTGTTCTCATCTCCCTAGCAACAACACACAATAATGTTGCTCCTCCTCTCCTTCTTAGTAACATCCACCAAAGTCTTCCTCTTTTGTTGCTCGAGGTTTTTTTTGATACCTTTACCTTGCTTTGACCAGTTAGTAATCCTTGAGTTATTTTAGTAATTTTTGGTTATTTATGTTAATGTTAAATGGTAATAATTATTTTTTCAAGTTTTAAATTCTTAGGTAATTCTTAAGGATCTTGGAGAAGACTTTTTTTGCGAGCTTGGATTAGGTAAATCCAATCACTCAGAAGATGGTATAATTTATGTGTGAGCATGTAGGATTGTTTAGACCTAGAATCATGCTAGTATTTTATGCTTTTCAAGTATTATTACATGCATGATAAAATGGTAACATGTTAAATGAAGGATACGTACAGTTGTTGTACGTTAAGCTATATGCATGAACAATATGTTATGTGATCTACGTCTGCATATCTAGGGTTTTATTAGGATTTTCATTCTTGTCAAGTTATTAAATTAATGAAATGCTAAATATCCCATAATTGCTAATGCATGGTAGTTAGAGTTACTATGATTCACATGGAAGCTTGCAATCATGATTAGGATTAGTTTATGATGATTTCTATTTGTAAGAAATAGGGTTAGAGATATCTTCCTACATATACTATGATGATAATTTTCCTATTTAAATGATATTTTATGCTTTAAATATGTATGTACATGCTGCATGGAAGATGTGATATATGATAATTAAATTATTAGGTTCTGTAAGCGTAGCCCACTAGATATATGAAAAGTGGAAAATACAGTTAGTTGCCAAAATGTAAAGATTACCTACATGCTAAAATAATGTTAAATATTGTATTTTATCTTTTTCATAATAAATTTCTCATAATGATAATGTTTGGTACGAACATGAATAAATTGATGAAACTAGGGTTTTGCAAGGGGTTTTGTTAATTTTAACTTAATGTGTCTTTTGTGAATAATTGGATATTAGGATGGCTATAGACTTTTGATAGGTTAACCTCAATGTTGACTGGGCTTGACATAGAAAAATTACCTTAGGGTTTACCTTAATAATTGGAAATAAGAGAAGAAAAATATGTTTAGTATTAAAATAAAAATTGGTGTGCAGTATATGACATATGTGATCACCTCATAAAATATTAATATTTAAAGTAAAGGACCTCAAGTTGGGAATGATTTCTCTCTATGATTAGCTACCTTAGAGATGAGGTGTTAGCTCTTATTTATTTTGGTTCAATGGTGTGTCGTTATACCTTAGTAAGACCCTATTATATTCTATAGGTAGCCCACGAGTCCTATAGAGGATATTGATGCTTAAGGATTAGGTAACCGAGGTTGGATGATATTGTGTTTCCTTTGTGTGATGGTATGAACAAGCATACTGTTGTGTCCCTAGGTTTGAGAGTAAGGGTATTATGTTGCCTTAAGGTGTCAATATGGTTGTATGTACCTTAATTATTCTAGGTTGATTATATCCCCCTCAAGTAATGTAAAATGGAAGTACCTATTGTGTAAGAAAAGAAAAATGAATTATTTGGATGTGTTGGTTTGGTAGTTGCCTTAGTGCCCTACCTTAATATTATTTTAGATTTGTTGGTTTGGTAATTTATTCAACGCCCTACCTTAGAATTATTTTAGATTGTCAGTTTGGTAGATGTCTTAGTTCCCTACCTTGGTATTGTTTTGAATTGTTGGTTGGTAGATGCCTCAGCACCCTACCATAATATTTGTAATTATTTAAGATCTATTGGTTCGGTAGTTGTCTTAGTGCCCTATCATGGTAATTGGAATTGTTTTAGATTTGTTGGCTTGTTAGTTTCCTCTGTACCCTACCTTGGTATTTGGAATTTATTTAACTAATGAGATATGTCTATTGTACCTATAGATGATATAAAATGAGCAAGTATGTTTTATTATTGAGCTTGAGACTTAATGTTATTTATATTATTCCATAATTATTACATATGGTTATGGTACATTCCTTGTGATCAGGTATGCCTTTTTGAATTTTGTGTAACTATATGCAATATGGGTATGCTACCTCTTGTGAAGTATTTTGATTTACTCAATACAAGAAATTCGTACTAATACTACTTTTGTAGATGCTTACATGATGGCCATGGAGTGGCACGAAGCATATAAGATTGGCAAGGATAAGTGGAATCCTTGGGAAGAGGTCCCATTTTTGGAATGATCTTAAGGGTCTAAGAGTTAAGACAAACTGGTGTCATACCTTTTGGTGCTAGTTTTTGGTTAAAATATATTTTTTATTTGGATTCTTATTTCCTTTGCTATATTTTGGTTATCTTGTTGTGCTGATAATATTTATCCATAAATTTTATCTATATATAGTATTCTATTATTGCTACTTTATTCTGGTTATGATTTATTTTAACCTTATCACTTGGCATCAGAAAGGTGAATGAATTGGACTTATACTAAGTGTGGTGGTAACACCCATTATCTTTGGTACTTAACGCTTCTGTAAAACAAAAATTTTAAATGGTAAAAATAGGGTATGTTATAAAAGTGTGTTACTTTGGTGTATTTTGGGTCCATTCCACTAGACAATAATAGTAGCTTAAGTACATTTTACCCTGAGAAGTGCTTTATTCCATCATACTATATTAAAAATAGTGGAGTTCCTAAACTCAAAATAAATAAAAATATAGGATATGATTATACTTAATGATGGGATTCAGAGTTCTTATTTTCCATCATGTTATGTAAATCCATATACATACTTATTCTCCTATATGTCCTTACATAATTTATGTATCCCTCCTACAATTGCATTTTTCCCTTACTCAGTACATAATATACTAATTATCTTTTAATAGGTACTTCTCATTCCCACGAGCAGACGACCTAGGTAATTTTGTATAAGTTAATATTGACCCCTTGGATGAATCTACTGCTTATGACACTTTGTTTGGGGATGAGTGAACATGTTATCTTTAGGCTTGGGACGTAGAGTTATGTCATCTGATTTATACCTTTCGTTAGGATACCTTTTTGGACTATTAGTTCCAATGTATCTTTATATATGTATTGTAGCTATTTTACTTGGAGTTAACCTCCAAAATTTGTATCTCTCTCATTTTTTTATCTCATATAAAGTTTTAACTGCAGTGCCTTGTATTCAATATAATGATGGTATAAGCTATACTCATGTCGAGTACAATGGTAACACTCAATTATATTATTATTACGCTTCTATTTAAATGAAACTTTTAGTAATAAATTTTCTGATGTTACAAAACTCATTTATTTTTTAGTATGTTCTTAAATGAAGGGTGGCCAATGATTTCTTTCTCTTTCTAAACCTTAATCATCCACTACTTGAGAGAGTTAATAAAGAATTAAAGTGAAGGTTGTTGAAGGTAAGAAGAGAAGAGATGAATGATAAGGTAGAAGAGCCAAACAAGGAAAATATATAAAGGGATGAAGGAGAAAAAATATATGTTCTTGCATACTTAGAAAATTTTAGTAAAAGGAGGAATAATGAAGTGAGGTGAGAGATAACTTAATGAATCAAATATAATAGATTTTCTTAATTTTGGTGGTTCAAAAATCAGTAGGGCGTGAGGAAATGTATCTTGTTGAGTGTTTGGATGAAGAAAGGAAGTGGTGGGAGATGATATGATGTTGAGGGTTTGGATGAAGAAAGGAAGTGGTGGGAGATGATATGATGACGTGAGAGATGTTGAGTGTAAAAGTAAGAATAATGGGATAAAGAGATAAGGTGGAAAAGATCAACAACTATTTTGATGCTAGTCAAAATTACAGGAAAAGGAGGTGAGGGATTGTGAGAGTGGGCATGAAGGGGTTGGCAACATTTTTGTCAAAAAGCAACTTGTTAGTAAAAAAATAATAATTTGTTGGATTTATTCTCCTAAAACTATGAAAATATCAAGTTTATAAAGTTTATAATCATTGGATTATGTTTCAAAATCAAATCAAAGGCAAAACTAAGATTCTAGTAGAATAAGTTGCTTAGTTTTGGTCTATTAGTCAATTGGTTTTGCTAGACTAAAAAAATTCAGGTTAATCGATGGACTAATTTTATCTTATAAATCAGACAACTTTTCAATTTGAAATACATTTTCTTGAATATATTTTTACATCAAAATATTTTTAAATAAATTAGGCTTTTAGATATATATAGTTTTACATGTATTATCTTAATCTCTAATATACCGAAATTTCAAGCATTTGGTTATAAAAAGGAACCATCACTTTTCTTACTAGTGAGTCAAGAATTAAGTTATTGAAGAAGATGTTTTATAAAAAAAAAATACAAAAGGTAAAGTTTGTTTAAACATCCAAAACTTCTAAGTTGACACCTTTATATTCTATGTTTTTTTCCAACTTTGCCTGCCTTCTTTTTTCCTTGCTTCCTTTCTCTATCTTCTGTCTTCTCACTTCTCTCTAAAATATTTTGAATTTATTCATCTATACAATTCAAATACAAGAAGCAACTACTAATTAGATATGTATAATCTACTTTGGTGGTTATTTGATTGATTTTTATAATAATAAAAAATTCCTAAAATTTTGGAAAAATTCAACTCTAGGCCCAAAATTGAACTTCTTTATAAATTTTTTCCTTCAAGTTCTTTAGTTGTTTGGATGATTTAAAGCTATAAATCAATAGACCAACATACTATGAATATATAGCATATTTTTTTTATAGTAGTTTTGTTGAAATTATATTTAAAAGCAAGCTAAAAAATTCTAAAAATAACATTTGTTGCTCTGTTTATGTGTCCTGCCTTCCCACCTACTACATATCTTGGATGTCTTGTCTCCCCAACTGTTATACGCTAGGGACTTGCCATGCATTTAGATTGCCTCCACGTTTTGAGTATATTTTATTTTAAAAAAAATGAATAAAACCATGATTTTTTATAATTATTTTGTTTTGATTTCATTGACTTTAAAATTCCTTGCTTCAAAAATTGGCTGACAAAGAAGGGACATGATCGAAGCCTAGATGGGGAAAGTGGGGAAAAAGATGGGATAGGAAAAAATAGAACTGGGGACATATAAACGAGCGTCAATTAAGTAACTTGTTCAAATAACAACATTCCATGCAAAACTTCATATTTGAAAAAACAAAAAGGGAAAATGTCTTTCTAAGTAATAAAGTCTTTATACTTAATAAAGATGAAGTTTTACATAGAGCTAATAAAAAATAATTTTATTTGTTCAATTCAATTGAATCCATACAAAATCTAAATTGATATAATCCGATAAATTTATCAATTTGGTTCTTTTTAAAATTAGTCTAATCTAATATCGATATGCACATAAGTTATTCAATTTAAATATAATCCATAATCTAATACACCTGATTTGTTATTAATCTAATCTGATTTAATAAAATTAAATTTGACATTAATCGATAATGATAATAGAAATTTGCATATGTTTTATTATTTATTTAAAGCTTTTAAAATATAATGTTTTATAAATTTTAGATTTTTTTACTTTTATTGTGAACATGATTATTTATCAATGATATTTTAATTTTATCAAAAATTTTACTTAAAAATATAACATTAAAAAGTCATGATAATAAATAAAAAGTAATGACTCATAATTAATCACATATTTATCGAAAGTCAAATTTAATACTTGCTTATGAGATTAATGAGTCATATTCATATCATTAGTCTATGCCAAATTTGATCCAAATATAAAATGATTTAAGTTGAAATTAGCTCGAATTCAACCCATCAAAGCATAAAAAGATCTATTTTGTTAAGTAAATTTAAATCTGACATATCAAATTAATCTGAACATAAAATTATCCGAATACGAACTTGATCGTCCAAATCTGACACAACTTGGTAAGATAATTTAAAATAGTTTGAATCCAAATGATTTCAATCCAAACGCCATCTGGCACAATAAAATTTAAATTTGCAACAATTCAAATCTAATCCAATAAAATTAGGATATATAACGATATAAATCTAACCCTATCCGATCTAAATAATAAATCATTTAAAATCATCCGACTCAATCTCTAATTAATATAAAAAAACTAATCCGCAAATAATCTAATATGATATAATCAGATCAGTCCAATGGATTCCGGCCTATGATTTTAAGCGTGGCTTAAAGCACCTGTATAGCTTAGTAACCAACAATAGTCAGCCGCGAAATTGATTTCCCGCCCAAGTCCCCTCTATTGCTTAAACGACTTGCTTAAATAAAACGACCATCCTCCAACTGGCTCAAGCCTCTGCAACTTCAAGATCTTGAACCAATCTGTCCATGGCTTCCCTCCGATTTATCACCTTGTTCATCACCGTCTCTGTAGTCTTCCTCCCTCTCATATCCCCTTTTCCCGCTGACATCATCCAAAACGCCGCCGAGATCCTTTCAAACTCCGGCTACGTCTCCATGGCTCTAACCCTCCAACTCGTCTCAAAAAAACTCATATCTAATTCGTCCTTTGCTACCGTTTTTTCTCCTTCCGATGAAGCCTTCGTTTCCACCGGACAGCCTTCTATGTCTCTCCTCAAATTTCACTTCAGCCCGTACGCCTACTCACTCTACGATCTGCAATCTTTCTCTTTCGGGTCGGAGATCCCATCCCTAGCCTCAAATCAGTCTCTGGTTATTACCAGACTTCCTTCTGACGATGAAGTTTCAATTAATGGTGTAAAGATTGACGGGTCTCCTATTTACGACGATGGATCTCTGGTGATCTTTACGACCGAGAAGTTTTTCGACCCGTCTTTCCGACTTGGAACCCCAACTAGTAGCCCTAGTCCTTGGCCAAGCCCTGTTCTCATCAGCCCTAGCCCAAGTACGAATTTACAGTGCCCAGTTTCATATTCAGGTTCTGCTTCCTTCAGTGAAGCTTCAGAAACCTTGAGGTCATTAGGGTACTCAACTATAGCATCATTTCTTGAATTGCAGTTTCTGATCATTGGTACTGATGAAACGGAATTCACTGTTTTTGCGCCAAGAGATGATGCGATGGAGGGTCATATTGGTAATTCAAGCAATTGGGCGTCTATTTTGTTGAGGCATGTAGTCCCATGTCAGCTTTATGAGGGTGAGTTAAATGAGCTAGGCGATGGGACTGTGTTGAGTACATTTTTGCATGGTTTCTCCATTACTGTGACCCATTCTGGTGATACATTGTTACTCAACGATGTTCCGATTACTGTCCCTAATCTGTATCGAGGTGACCGGTTTGTGGTTCATGGACTTTACGGTGTCGTGCCTATAAAGCCCGAAGAAAATGCAAATCCCCCAGAAACTATCAGTGTTCTTGACGAAGTTATTCTTGATGAGTTCTGAGATGAGTGCAAATCTTCATGTGCTGGAAGGCTGAACTTCTCATTTTAAACAAAAAAATGATAGAGCAGGTTGTAGCATCCGACGACTCAGAAAGTAGTTAAACACAATATCCGAGGACGAATGGGTGATTAAGCATCAATTCAGAGGCTTTATCATTGAGAAGGAATGGCTATGACGGTTGAGAATCAATCACTTGTGTCCTTACAAAATCCTTTTGTGAGAAGCATTAATCATCCCATTAGATTCGCCGTCTTTTCGGATTTCAGTTTCATTCATTCATGCAATGCACGTCGGGAAGTATGTAGGCAGTGAACAATTTCTTATCTGTTAGCAACACTATCAGCCATTAGCGATCTTACAGTTCAATTAATTTTTCTCATTTTTTTCCCTTTTGCAAATCGGTTATAATGTTCATGCATAACATAGTGACTGAAGTCTGTGATGCTGAAAGATGGTCACTCAGATTTGATCAGATAGATCTATGAAATCCTGGGATTTTTGCAAATTTATAGCTTATAATGCTCATTTTATCCAAATGTCCTGCCTTTTTCTAGTAGTTTTGATTTTGCAGAATGATTCAAGACTAAGCAAACTTATCATTGAGACGGAAGAAGGGTTCAGTGGTATCCATCTTGTCAGTGTAATATGACACTAGTTGAGAAAGAATATGCAAGTTGACTGGTGTCCAGGGGTTAAAACTTAAAACATATGTCTTCATTTCTATCTAATATAAGATATATGCCTTTTGGCTTTGGCTATTTCTTTACACAAGTCAATAATTGGCAATTACACAGCCCCCTTCTGTGTTTAATAACACATAGCATGAAACATTGGAGTTGGAAACATGACTGTCAGCTGAGCAGAAGATCAATCAACGACAGGTAAAAAGTTTTGCATATTCTAGAGTAGCAAAACGCTTCCTTTCTTGTCTCACTCAAATGAGTTAACAACGAAAGATGCAACTTTACAGTGCCATATGATTGCCATTTTCAGTTGGTTGAAGGAATTCATCTGACTAATCCTCGGTAATGTTCAGCTGAGAATTTGAGTTTTCCTCAGTCTATCGAGCTTCTGACCCAAAGAAAAAGCAACATCTTTCTTGCCCCCAACAAGAAGAGCCTGTCTGAGATTGCTAAACATGGGGCCTGGGGGCCTAATACCCATATTCAGCATTTCCTGGAAATAGTTACAAGCTTCTTCTAGCCTCTTTTCACGGCTCAACATGTTAATCAACGTACAGAACATATGCATGGTAGGAAAGATACCCCTGCTCTTCATATGATCCCACACTTTCGTTGCCATACTTGCCTGGCCTTGGCTGCAAAACATCCTCACTATGATTTCATAAGTGCTGACTGTGGGTTCACAGCCTGACCTGCTCATCCTCTGGAAAATTGAGAATGCTTCTTTAGTCATTTGAGCCTTTATCAAATGATGTAGGATTATGTCATAGGTCCTTGAATTCGGACCAAACCCACTCCTCTTCATCTCATCAACAACCCGAAATGCATCATCAAATCTCGATGACCAACAATAAGACCCAACGACTGCATTATAAGTGGGTGCTTCGGGAGTGAATCCACTAGCCTTAGACATCTCAAAGAACTTGAGTGCTTCACCCAACCTCTTCTCTGCGCCCAAGCCATTAATCAGAGTACAAAAGACATGAGGAGTAGGCTTACAGTTCCTATCTTCCATTTCATGAAATTTAGCAACTGCTTCGTCCACTTTCCTAGCTTTACAATACGCATTCATAATAATGCCGTACGTAACAGCATCGGGCACAAGCCCTTCAGCAATCATTTCTCGATACACTTCATCTAATCTCAACAAATCCTGCTTCATACCCCAACCTTCTAAAAGTATAGCATAAGATTTATTATCAGGTGTAAACCTTCTCATACCTTTCATTTTATCAAACACCTCTTGTGCTTTATGAACCTGTCTGGATTTACTCAAGGTATCGAGAAATCTATTGAAATCCTCCGGCTCAGGCTTCAATACAAACTCTTCCACCATCCTCTTCTCAAACGTCTCTACAGCTTCTTTAACAAACTTGGCCCTAGCATATCGTCGAACGATCAACATAAATGTGTCCTTCGTTAAGAGCCCTTTAGTTTTCATAGAACGAACCAATACCCAGATCAAATTAAACTGTTTGATTTTGCCTAATGAATCAATCAACGCATTGTAGATGTCAGTCGTGTACTTAAATCCATTTTGCTTCTCTGCCCACCTAAAAAAACTGAGAGCTAAGACTCCTGAATTGCTCAGCTTCTTCAGAACCTCTAATACTAAAACGGGTGTGACGATGACTTCAAATTTGTTGTTTTCCATAACAGAGTCGATGTTCAAATTACTAGCAGTTGATGCGTTCAATGATAGTAGCTTGCATATCTCTTCTGCATCTTCTTTGGTTGTTTGTTGAGGTGCAGCTGGCAGCTTCTTGTTCCCATCATCTTCAATAGGAAATTGGGATTTGATCGGACTACTTTCGTGGATTGAACTGTATGACTTCAGGAATGGAACTGCTGGATGGAGATGTCGAGTACAGCGGTCAATCGATGAAAGCTCACGTGGGGTTAGGACACGGGTTGATTTTGAGCGAGTGAAGCCATGAAGACGACGAATTTGAGAGGGAACGTTCGGTTTAACGGTCAGTGCTGCTTGCAGATGTTTGAAGGTTCGTGAGAGCGACATTTGACGAGGCGATCTACGATGATTAATTACACGTCCCGTCGCTCACGTCCTGCGGGACGAGCCGCGGAGTACCAAGGGAGTTGATACTTGAAGTCGGAAGAAAAAATTTCGCTGAATGTCGGGACAATGAGAACGGTAACGGAACCTATAATTTAAGCTTTGACCTTTCTTATTTTCAATAATTTTTTTAGATAAAAATTATTTTTAGAAGCCTATTTTAAAGTACTTTTTTAAATAAAATATAACTTTATTTTTATTTTTGTTGTATGAATGATTAATACTAAAAAATTAATTTGTTTATAATTCACTAGTGTTTGATTTTTATTTTTCTACATGTTTACACTTTATATCCTATCTTTGTTCTTTATCTTTTTATATTTATATTTTTGGTAATAGTTATTACATATATTATTTAATATTAAACATTAAAAATCATATGAAATATTAAAAATTTATAAAATAAAATTAAAAATAAGCATAATAAAGACAGATATTATGAACAATCATTAAGACGTACCTTTGATAAATTTGGAAGAGTAAAAAAAAAGTTGGCAAATGCTATTAAAGCAAGAAGGATCGCAATGGTTCAAATGAATTCATCCCAGTTGTTTGCTATGAGAAAGCAAACAAGAGAACCAAGATGAGAGAGGATTGTGATTACATCTCCTTAACTTGTTGCTTTGTGGTAATGGCATCAAGTCAAAGGAGAAGATTTTGTAGTGGTGGAAGAAATCAATGGATAGAGGTGAGCTTGGGAGTGAGGAGCACAGTCAACTAATGGAGGCGTGACCAGAGAGTAATGGAAAAATACTCAACTATAATAAAAGTAGTTTTAAACTAGAATTTCATTTACAAAACACCAAATTGCATTATTTTAAAAGTAGTTTTCAGTAGGAATAAAAAGTAGTTTAGATTTACTTTTGATTTAATACTTTTAGAAAGCAATTTTCATTAATTACTTTTTTTAAAAAAACTAAACACCATCGGTTGATCTAAAATTAATTTTTATAAGTAAAAAAATTCTACTTTTTATAAAGAGAACCAAACAATCTCCAAATCACTTGCTTATACCGGTGATTAAATACTGAATCGGTGGTCTAATTGTAACACCCCAAAATTTACTACTGAAAAATTTTATTTTATGTAAGATTTAGGAGAAGCAATTAAATTAAAACTTATGAATTTCGGAGATGTTACCGCCGTGATCAATACAAGCCTGGCCCTAGATCGTTCCCGTACTAACCACAAAGCTATAGGAAATTTAACAACCATCATAATTCAAGCTTAAAGTAAGGCTTCAATAAAGCATTAAAACATTCATAAAATAGAAATTAGAGTGTGTGAAAAAGAGTTACAATCCATAATACATAGTTAAAATTCCTTAAAATGAATGAAGTCTACAAAACAATAAAAGTTAAGTCTGGGAAATCCAATACAAAATAGAAGAACATAAGGAGGAAGTCTAGACACGCCACTCTCGATCTCCGTGCCAAGTTCATGCTCAACAATCAGCCCCGCACAATGTCTCGTAAGCATCAAAAGCATTAAAAATAGTATCACTGACCTACACAAAGTCATAGAGGTTTTCTGCTCGTGGGAATAGGCAGCACCTATGAAACGGGTGGTCAATACGCTACGTACTGAGTAAGGTAGCCATGCACTAAGGCCAACACATAAGGGCACATAATACAAGCACGATAACATGACTACATACAATATTTCTAATAATAAAGGCCAAGTTGCAGTCTGGATAAACTACTTATTTAATCTCTGATTAGTACTCATTTTACACCATACTTTTTATCAATTCATGCGAGTACGGGAACCCCACTATTATAGTCGGTGAATCGGTCACATACAAGGCCACACGTACTTGACCACTATTATATGTTGGTGGATCGATCTCCAGGGCAAGATGCTCCTAGCCACTATTATGCCGGTGGATCGATCTGGCCCCGACTCTCATGGTGTTCCACTGTAAGTACTTAGCGTCTTTTATATGTCTTATCAAACTTGGGGTTTGGTTTATTGAGCTCGGGATCTCCAACTATTATAGTCGGTGGATTGGTCACTTACAGGGCAGAACACACCTGACCACTATTATATGCTGATGGATCAGTCTCTAGGGTACCCCGGCACCTGGCCACTATTATACCGGTGGACCAGTCTAGGCCCGGCTCAATAATTTTCCACTTTAAATTATTAGTATCTTACTGTGTATTATTAATTAGGTTTCACCCTAGACATGCATGACTAACTCCATCTACACTTATCCTCCCAAGAGGGTCTGTCCCGTATCTTAAGACTCCTACACCTTCTAACTACCCCAACATCCTTTCCTTATTCCACTACTCACACTGGAGTCCCAACTTCTAGGTGTGTGGGTTAATGCCCACTACCTAACACCACTAAGCCCATTTAGTCATTCACAGTCTTCCCTAAGGTTTTCTCCAGAAAACCCTAATTTGGGCCTATGTGGCTCATCCTTCTCTGCCTCACATAAACCATATTGTTTTAACACCCTACACATCACACCTCTTAGATTCACCCTTATAATCTCACTTTACTCCCCAAACCCACGAAACCCTAAGTCTCCACACCAAACCTTAGCATCCTCCTTTCCACATGTCACCCTTCCATTTCTCACCTTCTACTCTCGCTTTCCCATAATACCCATACTCACCCCCACACATGATAATCCTCCATCTTCATCTCATGCTCCACTTATCCTTATTTATTTTTCCTTTTTACCACCTTCTCAGATTAGGGTTTCCTCCGAAACCTTAGCTCGGTCTCTTATACACCCTTATATTATCCCACATACTATTTTTCACCCAAAAAACTCTTCCATTACGGCATTACCTTCCTCATACCCCCAAGGCAACTGAAATACCCCAAAACCTAATTTTAAGAATTATAGCTAATTAAGGATTTATTTAGAAATTTATTAAATAAATTATTTTTATTAAAATAAAAAGGAATTAATTAGGAAAAATCAAGAAGAAATTTATAAGTATTTTAATTAGGAGAAATTTGGGTATTTAGCTAATTAAGGATTTCATTTTGGAAATTAATTAAATAAATTATTTTATTTAAAATATGAAGGAGAAAATAGTTCTAAATTAATATGAATTTTATAAATAATTTAATTGAAGAAAATTAGGGTGTTTTGCTAATTAAAATGGAATTTATGAAAAATCTTTCAAAAATCCTATTTTAGCCCAAAAAGGGATTTAAATATTATTTTATTTAAATACTATTATTTTTAAATATCCCAAATATCATAATTAATTTAATTAAGCCAACCCACTATTTTTATTTTTCCTTTTTTCCTCTTTCCTTTTTATTTCTTCCTTTTCTTTCCTTTTTCTTCTTTTTGTTTCTTCTTCTTTCTTTCTTTTTTCTTCTCCTTCTCGATTGGGCTTCCCGCGGCCCAATCCCTTTCTCCCTTTTTCCTTCTCCCATAGCCCAGTCCTTTCCCTCCTTCCTTCTTCTTTCGGTAGCCCGCGGCGCAGCCTTTCCCCCGCTTTCCTTTCCTTCGGCGTGGCCTAGCCCGTGCAACTGTTGCCTCCTTCCTTGCTCCTCCGCCTCATTTCCCCTCTTTTCCCCCCGGAACATTGCGTTTCGTCCTATCTCATTAAATGTCATCACTGTTCCGGTCCTCCTCCTTTTCTTTCTTTTCTTTTTTTCCCCAGACCTCCGGTCCTCCCCATACCTTATTCTTCCCCAGCCTTCGCACCTGCCGTCAACGTCGACCTGCACCGCCGCCCCTATGCCCTGGTTTTTCACCACTGTTGACCGGCCGTTTTGCTCCTCTCTCTCCCCTACTAAATTGACAATTATTTTTCCCAAATAACTCTCCCCTCTTCTCGCACGGTATCTCTTCTCCCAGCCAACAACTGTCTGCCACGTCTTTTTTGAATTTTGCCTGCAACTGTCACCGCCGGTGAGCCCAACTAACCTTCTGATCCTCCTGTTCTTCCCTTTGACCTAAGCCACCCTTTTATTTCTATAAATATCCCATACCTAGTATGCAATCGAGCTTTCCCCCGAAACCTAGCTTTTCCCGACCTTGTCACCACTACCCCTTCAGACACCATTTCCGCCGCCTCCGGCCAACTTCGCCGCCCTCTCTGCCTACCAAACTCATCCTTGCACCGCCCTCTAACTAACCAAACCACCCATCCCCCCCTCAATTTCCCCTACACAAGCCACCCTAGCTATGCAAAGTTTGTTCCTCAATCAACCCATTCTTCCACCTCCGCCGCCCTTTAAACCGCCCTTAGCCACTACTTCTGCTGCTGTCACCGCTCCTTTCACTTCCCAAATTGTGCTGCAAACCTTCCTCTACATTCCCCTACCTTTATTTTCCTCTCTTTCTCTCCTTCTTTTCCATCGCCGCCATGCGCCGCCACCTATGGTTGTGCCACCACACTTATTATGTTCCTCTCCTTCTGGGCAACCATAATTACCCTTATTTCCACCCTCATTCTCTCTATTTTGTTCCTAGCATCCAACTTTTCCCTTTTCTTCCCTTTTTCCGGTCACCGCTGCCGCCGTCGTGCACCACCGCCGGTGCCGCCAGTCACCACCAGCCTAAAGTCGAACCCTAAACCCCCTCAACCATTTTTTAATATTTATACAAGCTTTAATTTATTTTATTTCATTTATTTGAATATATATACTATTATTATTATTATTATTATTAATTTTACTATTATTAATAATATTATTTTTTATTATTAATGTTTTTATTATTATTTATATTGAGGGCCGAAGCCCTATTATATTTTTTTATTTCGATTTTATTATTATTATTCTTATTATTTCTATTATTATCATTACTGTGTGATTATTATTATTATTATTATTATTATTATTATTATTATTATTATTATTATTGTTGTTGTTGTTGTTGTTGTTGTTATTATTATTACTATTTTGAATTACTATTATTATTACAACTACTTTACTATTAGTTTTACTATTATTATTATTATTATTGTTAGGTGATAATTATTAATATTAATATTAATATTAATATTAATAATAATAATAATAATAATAATAATAATAATATTATTATTATTATTATTATTATTATTATTATTTTCAATGTTAATATTATTATTCTAGATAGGGCTGAAACCCTATTGTGCCTATTTTAATTTTAATAGTAGTAGTAGTAGTAGTATAAATATCATATCTTATTATTATTAAGGTTATTAGTATTTTTTTAGTATTTATTATTAGTGTTATTATTATTATTATTATTATTTATTATGATATTATTATTCAATGTAGGGTAGAAACCCTACTTCATTTTATCTTCAAATATTATCCTTACTATTATTACCATTATGATTATTATCATTTTTGCAATATTATTAAGGTTTTATCATTATTATTATTACTATTTCATTATTATTATTATTATTACTAAATTTTATTATTAAAGTTACTAATATTATTATTGGTATTATTTTGGTAAAGGGGTCGAAGCCCTTATTTCACTTTGTTTTCGAATTATGCCCTTTTATTATTGTTGTTACTATTTTTATTATTCTTGTTAATATTAACATTGATATTATTTTTAGTATTTTTGCTATTATTATTTTAGTATTTTATCAAAAGCCTAGTCTTAGAATAAGTTAGTAAATAATAGTATTTTGGTAGGAGGGAATCTAATTCTAGTTTTTTCCTCATATAAGTGAGACCAGTCAAAGCCCTAAGGAGGCATAGGAGCGTACTCCAAGACCGGTGTCTTTTTAGGTAAGGATGTTACTAAGGCCTATTGTGTGTTGATGTGCATTATATGCTTTGTATGTTATGAATCCTATGTTTATCATTATATTGATTTCATATGTGGTATGGCGTGGAGTTAAAGTGTGTCCATGTGTTGTTATATGGCATGTGTACTATGTGTATGTGATGAAATATTGTGGTATGTGATGATGTGTTGTGACCTTGTAAGACATGCATGCGAGGATGTTAATATGGTTTGTGTGGGGGAAAGGATGAAAAGGAGAATGGGGAAATAAGTTGACCAAGGGGTGTGAGTTGACCTAAGTATTTTAATGATCCATGAGTGGAGGAATAAAATCGGAAATTTAGGGTTTCGTGTGGGAGAATCTAAATTATGGTTTTATATGGGAGTATATAATTTGTAGTTTTATATGAGAGAATTTAATCTATGGTATAACATGGGATAATCTAATCTATGGTGTAATATAGGAGAATCTAATATATGGTTTGTATGGATTGAATTTAGGATTTTGTATGAAGGAATCTTGGGTTTTGCATGAAAGAATTTAGGATTGTGAAACACCCCAAAATCCTAAAATTCGAAATTTTGGCCAAATAAGGAATTAGTAGGAAATTAAACATATAAATTTAATTACTTAAAATATAGGGGATAAATTAAGGAAAATTAAGAGGGAATAATAAAGAATTTAATTGGATGAAAATTTGGGTATTTTCCTAATTTGTATGGAGGTTAAGGAAATTTGTCTAAAATAGCCTAACTAAGTAAAAAGGAAATTTATTTAATATTTTATAAATAGTTAATATTCTAGACAGCCCCAAAAATATTCTAAATAATTTATGCAAAATCCTAAATCCTAAATAAAACATTTTTCTCCTTTCTTTTCTTCCTTTTTCTTTTTTTTTTTCCTTTTTCCCCGTCGGTTGGGCCTCTCCCCCGTGGCCCAGCCCTCTTCTCCTTTCCTTTCTCCCTCCCCCACGGCCCAGCCCTCTTCTCCTTTCCTTTCTCCCTCCCACGCGGCCCAGCGTCGTTCGCTGGCCGATGCTTGCGTGTAACGCAGCGTTTTGCCCGTCAACCCGCCGAAGAGCCGCGTCACGATCAACGAACCTTATAACCGTTGCCAGCCCACGTCACAACGACGCGTTTCGATCAAATAATTAATGAAACGACGCGTCGAGGTTATGAACCTTATAACCGTTGCCGACCGGCCAGTTTTTCCCTTTTTCTTTTCTCTCCCTAGACCGCCGGTTCGCCCACGCCCGTCGTCTTCTTCCTCGCGCAAGCCTGCAACTCGCAGCCTGCCGCCGCTGACAGCCCTGTCGTCCGGCCGTCCTCCCTCTGCCATTCCCGTCCCCTTTCTTTCCCGATTTGTCCCAGCCTACCGTCCTGCACCGCCCAGGCCCTGCCCCCTTTCCTTTCTCGTCCAAACCGAGCCAGGACCTGCTGACAGAGAATCTACAGGCCTGCAGATCGCCGCCGGACGGCGTACTGCCGTGACCTGGCGTGTCCCCTCCTCCTTCGTCGTTTTCTCCCCCCAATTGCCTATAAATACCCCCCCTTCGACAGCCATAACCTGTGCTGCAAAAATTACCCCGAAACTCTGCCTCTCTGTCGCCTGAAGATCAGACGAAGCTTCCACCGCCGCCGGTGATCGCCGCCGCCACCGCTGGCCACCAAAAACGCCCCTGCACCTTCCTCGACAAAACCAAACCATCGCCGCCCTCCACCCTGCCCTGCACGTGCCGCCATAAACGTGCGAAGTTCCCTGCTGGAAAATCCCCCTTCCAGTCGCCGCCGCCCTTACGCCGCCCGTAGCCGCAACCTCCGCCATGTTCCGCCCTCCTTCCACCTTCCAAAGTAACCTGCAGGTCCTCCCCTACCTGCCCATACCCTCCTTACCCCCTGCTTCCTTCTCCACCGGCCTCCACCATTTTCCACCACCTTCCTCCTCCTTCGGCCGCCGCGTCCACCACCGCGCGCCGCCGCTCTGCTCACGCCACCACCCTCATTCCACTCCCCTCTCCCTACTGTCTCCTCCCCCACACTTAACTTCCTTTTTCCTCCTTCCATCTAACCACCTCCTCCATTTTTTCCTCTCTTCTCCTCCTCCATCGCCGCCGCCTCACGCCGCCGCCGGACCACCACCGTCCTCAGGTGGTCTTCCACTCAGCTGAACCCTAAAACCCTTTTCTTATGCCCCTATAGTAGTTTATAACTAATATTAGTATTATTAAACTTATTATTATTATTATTATTATTAGCTAATACTATTTCTGTTATTATCCTTAATGTCATCATACTATCACCCCTTCTAACCCTAACCCCTATTATGCTTAACTTAGGGTTAGTGTCATTTCCTTCATTATTAACATTTCTAATACTATTATTATTATTACTTTTATTCTTATTACCATTACTAATTTTGGTATCCTAAAGGTGTTATTTTCTTACAAGCCATAATCTCTCCCAAAAACCCTAACCTTCAACATACTTAACCTTTAGTGTTGGTGCTATTATTTTATCAATACTATCGCTAAGATTACTACCACTATTAGTATTCTTACTATTTAACCCAACCTTATGTGAAGTGTTGTAACTATGTAATATTGTTTTACCATATCTAATACCTTTAACATTAGTGTCATTTCTACTATGGACATTTCCCATGTGCTAATTCTATTAGGGAGACAAAATATGGGAGCCCTTGCATTATTTATTCAAAACATGACTTTTATCATTACTACTTCTAGGAGTGTTAACTTATTGATATTACAACCATTGTATTAATATTTTAATGCTAACACCACCATAAGTATCACTATTAGTAGTTTACTAATACCATTATTATCACTATTTTACTACGGCTAGCAAACACTAATGTTATAAGATGGAACTAACGGGTCTAATGATATAAGTGTAACAATGAGCTTTGAAACTAAAGATATATCAATGAGTAATACTTAGTATAATAAATTAGAGCAAAAACCCTAGTTTTGTACAACGCCCCTACTAAGGATAAGAACCCTAACCTTAGACTAGAATAAGGATTAATAGTTTTTATAAGGGAAACTAATACTTAGCTTTTTCTCCTTTTCATAGGTGACCCCGATCCGAGCCCTAAGGAGCTAGAGGAGCGTGCTCCGAGCCAGGTGCCTACCTAGGTAAGGACGAAGCTATGGCCTTGTGCTATGTGTAATATTATGTGTTGATGAATGATGAGTATGCCATGTTGATGAATGATGAGTATGCCATGTTGATGTGTATTATGCATGTGTTATGAGTAACTTGTTTTGTGTAGAGCAGCATGGATCATGAGGTATGTCGTGTGTGCCTTATATTATACGTGTATGACATGTTTCATGTTTGATGTGGATGTCGATGATGTGACTTGTTATGGCCCTCTAGGACATGCATGCTAGGGTTTTGAGTAGCATGAAATGATAATAGAATAACAACGGGAAAGTGGTTGTTGGGAAGTTGCATGAGGGAACTAGACCTTGCATGGGCGTGATTCTTACGTGGGAAAAGTTGAATTGGGTTGTAAGTAAGAGTTTGGGAGAGTCTTGAAATGATTGGAGACTTAGTATTAAAATAGTACGTAAGTTGGTGTATAAGAGACCTTATTAGGGTTTTGTGTGTAAGTGGGTGTTGGGGAGTCTGCATGGAGTGTTTAAATTGTGCATGGGAATGAATCTTACGTGAGGAAAGTTGATTTTAGAAGTAAATAAGTTAATGTTAAAGTTACGGGTCCATTGGGGACTTGGGTGCAAAAATTCACGTGGGTCGATGTAAGGGGGTCTAAGGGTTCCAATTAGGGTTTTTGGGAGGAAGTGAGCGATTTGAAGGGTACAAGGGTAAAAATAATCAAGGAGGGATGGAGTATAGGGTTGAGGGTGAGAACTCACTTATATAAAGGATGAGTGAGGGTTTCTAGATGAAAGAAGAGATCTTGGGGTGAAAGAGGGAGGTTACTTGTTGAGGAAGTAAGGTGTTAGGGTTTGGTGCAGCCAACTAGGGTTGGCATGGTCGATTAGGGTTTGAGTGGCCAACTAGGGTTTTGTGGGTCGCATGTGAACTTGGGAGATAAAGAAATACATTGGGGAATTTCCTAATAAGGAATGAGGTGTGAGATAGAGAATAAAGTAACGTTTGGGTAAGTAAGAAAGAGTTGGGCCACATAGGTCCGATTTGGGTATCCGAGGAGGGACCCTAGAGGGATGAGGACATACGGAGTCGATATCATATGTTTTGGGATGGCCTTTCTTCTTTGGAGGTTGTACCTTACTATATACCACTGTGCCTAAGTCTACGGGGGATGGATGTCGGGGTGAGAAGAGGTACGAGTCTCAAAATATGGGGCGGTCCCTCTGGAGGGGAAAGAGGTAGAGTATCAACCGCATGCAGGTCAAGGGTGTGATGTGATTCAATAAGACACGGATAAGACTTTAATTACGTAAAGTGAAAGACTGATGAGCCCGACCCAGTCCGGTCCACCGGTTAGAATAGTGGCCAGAGGCGTTCTGCCCTGGGTGTTTATTTCTGGTCCACCGGCTACAATAGTGGTCAGAGGCGTTCTGCCCTGAGTGTTTATTCCGGTCCACCTGCTATAATAGTGGGGGATTCGGGCTCGACAGACCCAAACGAATGAGTTAATCCACAGGAAAGATACTAAGTACTTACAGTGAAACATCATGTAAGTCGGGGCCAGTCCGGTCCACTGGTTAGAATAGTGGCCAGAGGCGTTTCGCCCTGGGTGTTGATTCCGGTCCACCGGCTATAATAGTGGTCAGAGGCGTTCTGCCCTGAGTGTTGATCTCCGGTCCACCGGCTATAATAGTGGGGTTCCTGCACTTACATGGATAAATGAAAAGAGTGTGAAAAATACCTATTATCATAATGAGTATTAACTGATAAAGTACAAGTATGAAATTAGCCTTCCTCTTGCTCGTCTTTGTGTGTTGTTGATGTATCGAACATGTATCTTGTGGTGTATGTATCGGCCTTAGCTCGTATGTTACCTTACTCAGTACGTAGCGTACTGATCACCCGTTTCATGAGTGCTGCTCATTCCCACGAGCAGAAGTCCCGTCTGACCTTGTGCAGGTAGGAGATCATGTTTTCGATGCCTACGATACCTACGAGGCACCGGATGGGGCCGAGTGCTGAGCCTATCCCGGTTGGGGCCGAGAGCGAGTTCGCCAGACTCTTTTACTACCCTAGTTTCTTTCTATCTTGAGTTTGCTGTATTTTTTATTATGTTCGTATTTTGGAGTGGAACTCTTAAGTTGTAATCTTAAACAATACTCTGTCGGCGGTTGACTCTCGTTTCTTGAATGATTTATGATGGCTATGAACTTATGTTTTTAATGGTTCTTTAATGATGGTTTGATTTAGCCTTAGCACTTGGTATCGGGACGGTTGGAGTGAACCGGTCCGGTACTAAGTGTGGCGGTAATACCCCCAAGTTTACGGTTTTAAATCTTCCGCTTCTGTTAAACCTCCCGACTTAAACGAAATTTTTCAGTAGTGAATTTGGGGGTGTTACAGATTGTATATGGATGGACTTAGGATTTTGCATGGCAGATTTTATGGTTGCATGGGAGAATCTAAACTAGGGTTTGGTATGGATGAATCTTAGGTTATGCATGGAGGAATCTAGGGTTTTACGTGGAGGAATCATCTAGGGTTTTGTATGGATGAATCTAGGGTTTGCATGGGTGATTCTAAGGTTTTTACGTGGGAATTTTAAGGTTTGCATGAAAAAGTTTGAAGGTTTGCATAGGGAGGTGAGCATTTGCATGGGAGTAAAGTTTACGTATGAAAAGTTGATTTGGGATTTGAAGAAGGTAATGTAAGTGTTGTTTGAGTGTTTGAATACTTTGGATGAAAAATAGTACGTGGAGCAATATAAGGATACGTAGGAGACCGAGCTAGGGTTTATGTGGACAATTAGTGTTTGGTGTGGCTGCTTAGGGTTTTTATGGTATCATGTGTATTTGGTGATTAAAGTGTAATTATGATGATGGTATTTATGAGTTGTGGTGTGTCGAGTGTTAAAATGATTTGGGTTGTGTGAGGTAGAGTAAGATGGGCCACTGAGGCCTAAATTAGGGTTTCAGGATAAAACCCTAGAATGAGATGTGGAGTGGATTTCGCAGTGTAAAGTAGTGGGTTTTGACCATATACTTTAGAGTTGGATTTTAGTGTGATATAGAATATGGAGGAAAGGATGTTGGGGCAAGTTGGGAAGTACATGATGCTGATGATGTGGAAAGAGTATGTTGGAAGATAGGTGTGGGGAGAGTGAGTCATGCATGTCTAAGGTGAAAACTTTTGAATAAGATACTTAAGACATTAATCATGTAAAGTGAAAGATTGTTGAGCCGGGCTCAGACCGGTCCACCGACGAATAATAGTGGTTAGGGCATGATGTCCTATGTGTAAACGGTCCACCGGTAATATAGTGGTCAGGCTTTATACCTGTGCGTTTTCGGTCCACCGGCTATAATAGTGGGGGATTCCGTGCTCAACAAAACCGAACATATTTGTGCTAAGACATGGAAAAGACACTAAGTACTTATAGTGGAACACCGTGCGAGAAGGGGCCAGACTGGTCCACCGGCAAATAATAGTGGTCAGGAGCTTTATGCCCTATGTGTTTCCGATCCACTGGCTATAATAGTTATCAGGAGCTTTATGCCCTGTGTGTTTCCGGTCCACCGGCTATAATAGTAAAGTCCCCGTACTCGTATGAATTTTATAAAAAGTATGGTGTGAAATGAGTTCTAATAAGAGATTAATTAAATAATTAATCTAGACTATAAATGGGCCTTTATGTATCTACCCGAATGATTGTACGTTATTATGTTATCATATTGGACTATATGCTTCTTTATTTCTTCTACATTATTTATGTGACTTTATGTGTTGGCCTTAGTGCACGGTTACCTTACTCAGTACGTAGCGTACTAATCACCCTTTTTATGGGTACTGCTCATTCCCACGAGTAGTTGGCCCTTCTGACTTTGTCCAGGTGGGCAAGACATCAGACGGAGCTGTGTGTTGAGCATTTTTTGCTCCAAGTTCGAGAGTAGTGTGGCCGGATTCACTTTTTTTGTTATTTTGTCTTCTTCTATTATTTCTTTTGTATCGGATTTGCCCTCTTATGATTTAATACTTGTATTGAGTATTTTAAATGAACATTTTATCGGTTGTAAGCTTATTTCTCTTTTGGAAATGAATTAAAATTCTTTACGCGTACTCTGATCTTTGGTGTTATGATCTTTTAATTCTTTTTATGAACTCTTGATTTAAGTATTAATTAAAGTTTAATAAAAATTTCTCTTAGCCTTGGTACTGGAATGGTCGGAGTGAACCGGTCTGGTATTAAGTGTGGCGGTAACATTCTTATAATTCACAGGTTTTTAAATTTTAAATTCTTCCACTTTAAAAAAAAAGTGGTGAATTTTGGGGTGTTACAGCAACTTTCCGCACGTAAAGTTCATCCCCATACGAACTATATCCATCCCATGCAAACCCTTAAAGTTTTCATGCAAAACCCTAAAATTCCCTTACAAAACCCTAGATTCTCCTATACAAAGTTCATCCACTTTATTTTGCTTAAAGTCCCCTTTTATTATTCCTGTCACGGATCATGGGATACTTAGTTCAATCCCACATTCCTTGGTCAACTTATTTCCCCTTGGTCAACTTACTTTCCCATTTTTCTTTTTCATCCTTCCACCCCATATCACTATATTAATTATCCTAGCATGCATGTCCTAAAAGGGCCATATCACTTCACATCACAATTCACAGCATAAATATAATGTACACATGCCATAAGAGAACACAAGAGCATACCTCAACTCCAAGTTGCGCTACACATAAAACAGTTATAACAATAGACAAGATACACAACATATCATTATACATGGCATCCAAGGCATATAAGACTCATAGCACACATAAGGCTTTAGCTACACCCTTACCTAGCATGTCACCGGTCTTGGAGCACGTTCCTATGCCTCCTTAGGATTTTAACTTATTTCACCTACAAGAGGATAAAACTAATGATTAGTTTTCCTCCTACAAAAAATACTATTATTTCCTATTTTATTCTAAGATTAGGGTTATTATTATTAAAGGAAAAATAAGGATTTTATCCTCAAGTTAGCCTACTAGGTTATTACCAGTCAAAATAGGTTTATGTTAATATTTATAGCCATATTTATATTATTAAATCTAATAACTTTATTTCTCCTAATAATAGTACTAACACTAGTTATAGAAAAAATAGTACTATTAATAATAATAGTAATACTAATACTCATAGTAATAGAAACCCTAGTATTTTTTTAAGGCTAAGGCTAATAATAGGGTTAGGGATAAATAATAATATAATAATAGTAATAATAATAAAATACTAATATTGCTAAGGATAATAATAATAATAATAATAATAATAATAATAATAGTAATATTTAAAATAATGATAATATAAGGTTTCGAATATTTTTACCATAATAATAATAATAAGACTATAGTAAAAATGTTAATAATATAAACATTAGGAATAATATTAGCAATATTCAAATAATAAATAATAATAATATTAAGGTTTGAGTATTATTCTTGTATAGTAACAAAATTATAGCATATTAAATCTAGTATCAATAATAATAATAATAATAATCAAAATAATAGTAAAATAGGGTTTTGAACCCTTAATAATAATAAGATTAATATTCTAAGGCTGTAAACAACAATAATAATAATAATAAATAATGATATAATAATAATAATAATAATAATAATAATAATAATAATAATACAAATAAAAAGAATAAAGTTTGCATAAGTAGGACTTAGGGGTTAAGAGGGGTTAGGGTACCACCTAGGGTTGGTGGTGACCGGTGGCACATGGCGGCGATGGGGAAAGAGGGAGAAAAGGGGAATAGTTGAGTGTTGGGAATAGGAGAGGGGGAATGAGGGTGGAAGTTGAGGTGGTGGTGGATGCCCAAGTGGAGAGGTTTGGAGTAGTGGTGGTGGTGCAGCCAAAGGCGGCAATGCTGTGGTGGCCAAGGGTGGTGGAGAGAGAGGAAGGGAGGAAGGGGAAAAAGGAGGGTAGGGAAAGACAGAGGAAGGTCTGCAAGTGATTTTAGGAGGTGTAAAGGGTGGTGGTTGCGGTGGGAGTGGCGGTGGATGGTAGCACAAGGGCGGCGGTGGCTGGGTTGAGGCTGGTCGGGGAGCGCACTTTACACGGTCGGGGTGGCTCGTGTAGGAAAAATGAGGGTGGTGGAGGGTGTTGTTTGGTGGAGGGTAATGTAGGGAGCAATTTGATAGGTGGCTCGGGCGACGGCGCTGGACTGCGGCGGAATAGGCAGCGACGATAAGAGGGGGTAGAATTCTAGGTTGAGAAAAAAAAAGGGTGAATGGGAGTGGTAGAGAGGTATTTATAGGCTAATAATGAAGGGGAAGGAGAGTGGGGGAGGTCGGTGGTGGGCGGGTAGGTCGTTGGGCGGCAGCCTATGGCCGGAATAGGCCTGCCATTGTGTAGGTCAGGCTGCTTGGGAAGAGAAAAAGGAGAGAAGAGAGAGCCACGCGTGAGGAGAGAGAGAGGCTGGGATTGGTTGGAGGAGAGAGAGGGGATGTCAGGGAAGAAGGTAGGGGCGTCAAGCTAGCGCGTAGGGGCATAGAGGCCGCATGTATATGCCGAGAAGTGGGAAGGTCGGGCACAGGGAGAGAGAGGAAGTCGGGGGAGAAGAAGGGGGTGGGTGTGCGGTGGACCGACGGTCCAAGAAAAGAAAAAAAAAGAAAGGGAAAACCGGCCAGCTGGGGGAGAAGAGAGTGTGGCGCGCGGGCCTGGGCCGCGTAGGAGGAAGGGAGAGGGAGAGGTACTGGGCTGTGGGCTGGGATAGCCCAAGTCGGGGAAGGGGAGGGCAAGAAAGAAAAGGAGAAATAAGAGGAAGGAAAGAAAAGGAAAAGAGAAGAGAGGAAAAAGAAAAAGGGAAAAAGGAAAGAAAAGAAAAATAGGTGAGTTGGGGGTATTTAAAATAATTTGATATTTTGGAATATTTAAAAATAATAATATTTTAATAAAATAATAATTAAATTCTCTTTTTAGGTTAATTTAGGATTTTTGAAATATTTTTCCTAAATTCCAATTTAATTAGCAAAACACTCTAATTTTTTTCAATTAAATTATTTATTAATTTCCTCTTAATTTTGTCCTAATTAATTCCTCTTATTTTAACAAAATAATTTATTTAATTAATTTTCCTAATAAATCATTAATTAGCTATGATTCTTAAAATTAGGATTTTGAAGTATTTCACTAATCATGTTGAATTTTTGGGCTATGCTTGAAGGGAAAAAAAAGGAGATGGATAGGGGAAGATATAAAGGAGGAATCCCCTCCCCCTTTAATCTTTGGTAGGTAAGGTAATAAAATACAAGAGTAGTTTTTTGTACATTTAATATGAGATATGTAAGGTAATTGTTGGAGTATTACCCGAGTCCCACAATAGTGGGATGGAGGACTTTTACTCACTTTTTATATCATCATCTTCTATGCATTGTTTGAGTTAAAAATTAGTTTTCGGTGAGCTCAATTATAATACCTCATTTTTATAATCCCTAATTATAAATCAATAATTATGTGTAATCAATTGTAATAATTATTGTAGGGTGTTTTGTATTAAATATGTTATTAATATATGTGTTATTGTGACATATTAGATACTGATTTAATTAGATTAAAATATGATAGAATTGAGGTTACTAAATTTAATCCTATTTTAGACCTCAACCAATATCAAGCAATCCTAATTCTCATAATCAGATATTTTAACCCCTGTTAATCTTCCTAAACTATTACCCTACCCTATACTAGATTCTGAACATACCCTACTCTCTCTACCCCAGTGTGATCTTTCCCAATAACATACCCCTTGCATGTCTCCCTATCCCATGTTTTGCTCAAATCTTCCCTACACACCACCGTCCTTTTAACTCCTCCATCCTCCCATTTTTGTGTCATGTTTTAACTCCAAGAAAAGCATGCACTTCTTCTCCTTCATGAACTTCTTATCCTTCCTCCCGTGCTTTTGCAAGCAAGGAAAACTATTTGTCTCACCATTGTTGCTATCATTATCTACTACATCCTCGCAACTTTGTTTAGCAATACACACCACCACGAGGTCCCTCCCCTAACAATATTCACTTCCACCTAACACCATAATCTAGCATTAGCCAAAACATCTATTCTACCCCCTTAGAGTTAGCCACTTCCACTGAAACTCCCCACCTTGCTACACCCACCACCACCGAAGCCTTTACCCTAGCTACACACAAACTCACCTAAACCCTCTCCCTTGACTTCAACCATTTACGTCAATCCCCTCCATCTTATTGCACGATTCTCCACCGTGTCCTTTCTTCGTGCACTAGTGCTCTCTATTGGTCTCCCCCAAGAAACGAACAAAGGTGTCATTACTCATATAATACCCTAAAAACCTAATTTAGAAATTAAAAATAAAATATGGATTAATGGGTGACATTTAATTAAATATGCCATTTTTAATAAAATAATGATATTATAATAAAAATAATTAAAGCTAAAAAGGAGGAAAATAATGTAGGGATCAAATTATTGGAGGCTAGAATAATTTACTAAACTAAAATAAATTTTAAGTAAATTATAATAATAATTTCTAAATTAATAAAAATTATTTATTTATTTTTACTAATATTATTATTCCTAAAATTTTAAAAATTACCAAAACACCCAAATCACCTCACTCTTACTCTCCCCTTCTCTCCTTTTCTTTTTCTTTCTTCCTTTTTCTTCTTTTTTTTTCTTTTCCCCCTCCCTTTCCGGCCTGGGCCTCGCCCAACACAACCCAACCCTCTCCTCTCCCCCTCCTCTCCTTTCCCTCCTTGTGCAGCCCACTCCCTCTTTTCTTTTTTTCCTCTAGCACAACCCATCGCATCTCCCCCTAGTTTTCCCTTTCTCCTCCTATCTTTTTCCTCCCTTTCCTTTTTTCTACCCTCACCTCCTACCTCCCGCCTATGACCTGTGCAAGACACTGCCATTTTTATAGCTCCCCCTCCCTTCTCTCCCTATTTCATTCCTCTTTTGACCATGCAGGGCATGTAGCTAGCACTTCCCCTACACGGTCCCCCTTCCCCTACACGTCCCTCTCCCTCACCTATCCCCTACCCCCTTCACAGACTTGTGCCACATGCCACTGTCGACTGGTAGCTACTTACTCCCCCCTTTGTCCTTTTTCATTCCTTATCCTCTTCTCCCTCCCCTGCACCAATAAAAGCCCCCATTTGTCCTCTTTTATTGTCATGTGATATTTAACATTTTAATAAAGTTTATTGATTATATGATTTTCAAAAAAAACACAAAATTTAAGCAACCTACTAAAAATTAATAAGCTCTACAAATCAATAACTTTTAGTTAAAATAATACTAGCATTAACCATATTAATATCTAACTTATAAAATAGTAATTATATCAAATTATCTATCAAGTAAAATTACTAAAATTCCCTTAAACTGACAAGAGAAGAAAAACCCCACATTCATGCTTCATGGGCAAGCAACACGAGTCTTGCACATGAAGCCTTAATGCAACCAGGAGAAGAAGGGGTGAGGGTAGTGATTTCTAGCTCAGATGGGTAAGGAAGGTGGGGATGGTGGGGATATAATGGTGGTTGGCACGATGCAAAGGAAATAGTGGAGTCTCAATAGTGGAAACCAAACAAAGAGCTTGGGTTAGAAGGGGAGAGTTGGGTGGAGGTGGACAATGCTACAAGGTTCAGGATTATGAGGGTAGCTCATGCTACATAGGAGCAGTAGTGTAGGATGGTGACACATCTAGGTAATAATTGAGTGGAAAAGTAAGGTAGAGAAGGTAATATGCGATGAGAGGAGATGGTGAATGGTGATGTTATTGGGAAATTTATGTGAGGAGGAAGGTGGAATATGAATATGGTTGTGAAGGTGAGGCAGTTGCTAATGGTGGTTTAAATAGAAGAAGATGGTGGAGGGTGCTATGAAGGAAATGGCATAATTTGGGTTGAGTTTAGTTGCCAACAATTAACGATGGTTGATGGTGTTGAATAAAAATGGTGGCAATTTACGGGTTAAGGTGATGCTACTTGATGGGAAGAACATTTGGGAGCGATTGGTGCATGGATGTGTAAGAAAAGACTTACGATTGTGTGAGTTGTGGTGCATGGAGTATGCCTAACTATGTACGCATGATTGTGCAAATGGGTGTGTAAGATTGTGCCAAGGAGGATGCATGACCATGCAAGGGATGGCACATAGTTGTGCACTCAACAAAACCATAAATATGGGTTATTGGGTAGGAGGAAACGATGGAGTAATAGTTGGGCGATGGTGTGAATAGGATTGATGGGGAAGTGGTGATTGTCAGTTACCAAGGGAAATAGAGGTGCTCAGTGTTTGGTGGTGATGAATGGTTCCGGTGGTGAATAACAAAGCCTAATAAAGCAAAAAGAAGAGAGAAGAAAGGAAATGGCCGGGGTAGCTTATAAATTTTGAACTAATATGGAAAGGAAGAGAGAAGAGAATATGGGGTATATATATAGGTGAATGAGGTGAGGATGGGTTTATAAATGACCAAAGGTGTAGAGGGTTCAGCATGGTTTGGCACGGGTTTCTTTTTCCTCAACAAAATCTTGGGGACTAGACATAGATGTGGTGTAGGCTGGGTTGTAGGAAGTAGGTGAAGGGGTCAGGTATTAAGAAGAGAAAGGTAGGGAGGCCATATATGAGGGGTGCATGTCTTGAATATGAAATGGGGAAGTAGGTTTATCGGGACTGGGGAGAAGTAAAAGAAAAAAGAAAAGAAAAGAAAAGAAAGGGAGAAAGAAACAGGGAAAAGAATAAATTTAGGGTTAATATTATAATTAGGTTTAAATTTAAGAATAAGGAATGAGGGTAAAATTAATGTATCAATCATTTGGAGTTAGGAACATGATTAAAAAATAAATTGGGGAAAAATTAACTGATTTAAGGTGAAGTTAATGTGTTTTGCAAATCTTGATTGTGATAGAAGCACACTAGGGTTTTATTTGAGGAAGCATATATAATGGTGTTATGTGAGTATAATAGGGTTGCATGAGGCCTTGACGGTGCTAATCAACAAGCATACAGGTTCGTTATAGCATTTCAAGGTCGTATCCCACAAGGACTTTGCAATTGAATACCAGATTTCATCATTTTAGCTATCTAGATCATTATAGAGTGGAAAAATGTGTAGGTAGGTACTGAAAATACATATAATGACTAACTAAATATAGATTCCAAAACAATAAAAATAAAGCCTAAGATTGAACTTCAGTCTCCAAATTGGTATCCGATAATTGAATAACACTATGTTGTAGTTAGTTCAATGGCTATGAACAATTGGTATAAATATATTCATTGGCCTCTTTGAAGGTCTAAGAACATATTTAATCTTATTCTCTAACTTCTTTTGTGACTAACTAATTAAATTAAACCCATTAAGTGCCACCGATTCTATAGTCCCTGAGAATAAAACATCTACCTTCATGATCGTTTGAATTCCCATCCATATGTTAATATCCGATAAGGGTTTCGACCTTTTAGTTGTAAACAATATCTAAATAGGTCAGATTCTGTCAAATCCAACTTAAAATGATCAATCCTAACATATGAAACAACATATATGAACTAAACATAGAACATATAATTTAACTCATCATATTAATACCAAAATGGACCTAATTCAATCATAGAAAAAAGGATTACTCACTCATGATTGCAAGGAAATATAAAATATGTAAATTCCATAACAAATATAATGACAACATAAAAATTTGCAAAGAAGAGAATGGATTGAATTAACCGTGAATTGAAGAAGAACAGAGTTGATTATTGAGTTCGATGTACACGAAACATGCATTGAAATTTAGAAATTAAAAAAAGGAATTCAAGACATGTTACATGAGGTTTTGCTTGGGAAAAGAGAGGAAGAAATTCCTCGGAAATATGCCCCAAAAAATGTCCTCAAGAAGTCCAACCCCCCCTAAAAACTACCCATAACACGGGCTACATCATGCACTGAAGACATGAGTAACTATTATTGCACGGCTGTGCAAGGTCTGTATGGATGGTCGTGCAACATTCCTAGCCTCGACTTGCTGTGCATGCTGAGAATCAACTTCTGCATGACCATGCAGCAGGCTATGCTAAGGTTATGTAGCATGTCTGATCTTCAAGGTTAGACTACATCAGTGTTGCACAGCTATGCAACTGGCTATGCTAAGGCTGTGAAACATAATTTTCTTGTCTCTTTTAACCTCTTTTCAACTGTTTGACTTCCTAGACTCCTCCATAAACATGCTAGGTTGATTTATGTTCCTTTAATGCCTCTTATACTTGGTTTTCTACTTTTAATATACGCATTACTTCCTTAGATTTGGCGTTGTTGTGCAAATCCCTAAAGAAAAAATACCAAGAGAATATTACCACGAACTATAGACTTGAACCATGATAAAATAATTTTTACAGACCAAATTAAGTCTTAAAATAAAGGCAATGCAAGGTAAAAATATAAAAAATATTCACTTTATTAGCCTTTATGTTTAATATGAAAGTATAGAAATATAAGCATTATGTATTTTAATGTGTTTGCATGTATGATCAAGAATGAACAAGTTTGCTTTAATCATGCCTTTAGCCTTAACATATTCTGTTAACTCATCTTGAGCATGTTTTAGAGATAATTGAGTTCAATTTAAGTTTGTGAATTTTAGGCAGCCTTATTCTTTTAGTTTTGGTGTGATATCATGTGGTTCTTCATAGGTGGGAATCATGATTTTTTGTAATTATATTTTATGAGCACTATTGCATAAGTTATATTATACAGGTTGTAGTGCCTGGATGTTTAGCATAAATATAGTATGTTTCTCTACATCTAGTATTATATGTAAGCATGTTATTATATGCTTAATTTATCAACCATGTATATAGTATTGTGATTCTTTATATAAGTAATATAAAGTGGTTAGTTACCTTATTGATAATCATATATGAAGTTGTTAAAAATATAAGTGATATGTTATATTTTATGGAGTATGTGGTCATGGACATAAATTACTAACGATTCAAGTATAACACTAAAATAAGAACTTAGGAAAGTAGCCTTGAGATAGCCTCTAAGGTAGGGTCATATAATAAATGCCCTCCCTATTATTTTATATGGTGTTATCCATCTCAGTGCAGTGGAGTATTTTGTGTTTACTATTGGTCTCCATGCCTTTATAGAGGTCACTCCTTATACTCTATAGGTGACTTATAAACTTTGTAGGGTGTGTGCGTACTTAAGGAATTAAGGTATTGAGCAGTTTTCATGTATGTCTTAAGTCACTATGCTCTTGAAAATTATTTTGTATGTTGTTATATGTCTCTGTGTAGTAGTGTATTTATAGGTATCATGTAGCATTTATGCTCTGGATAATTATTTCGTGAGTGAAAAAAAGCCTTTGTGCTTGGGAATTTCATGAATAAATTAATTGCATATTATATATATAAATGTTTTAGTTGAATTGATTATATAAGTGAACTGTAATACCATGTGAAATATAAGGAATACATGAAAAAGTGGATTGTGATATATATATATATATATATATAAGAAATTGAATAAGAATGTGAAATGGAGCATGTGACGGATTAACTTTTTGTGAGTAATTGATTAAGAAGTGGTTATGTGAACTTAAGTGAAAAGTTTATATGGAAATAAGTGAATAGTAGGAATAATAATGAACAACATGTTTAATGTGAGTATTTATATGTAAGTGATTGTAAACATGTTCACTATTGACTGCATATCTTGTGATAGTATGCTTTACATATTCTCATTTTGATCTTGTTAATATGCATATCTAGTTCTTCTATTTTCCATGATCTATATGATAATATAGTATCCATGTTTATCACGTTATGCCTTGTATTTGATAATATGAGCTTGCTATCAACATTGTTTACATTATTCTATGTTGGTTAATATGTCATTTTTCCTATATCACAATCAAATATTATGTGTGTGTATGATATTGCTATGAATTGAGTCATTTACTTAGCATGTTATCATACTAATACTATGATTAGTTAGATGTTTATGTGCAGGTATGTACCCTTACTTGATATAAGTTGTGATTGTTTGTTTAGATAGAGCGTTGGGGCTTCCCAAATGTTATCCCTCAAGGAATTTTGTATTTGTCTTTAAATATTTTAAATTTTTAAGAGGTTTTGTTGTAAATTTTATTTATTTTTGTAAATGACCATTTATATTTCTACTATTTGGTTAATATTTTTGAAATCCAGGTTTTTTGTTGATTTAGTAGCGATGGTTTTATAGATTTTACCAGAGATGAATTCATTTAAAGATTTGGTTTTGTTGGTGTTTTAGGTTTTGTAAGGTAGCTTTTAAACCTTACATCTATCATGATATAGATGAGGGATATTTTTCTTATGTTAGATGTGGTGATACCACTCTCCATTTCAAGTTTTGGCTTTTGCCTTGTTCTTTCAAACAAAGTTTTATGGGAGTGAAAATTGGAGGTATTACAACTTTGATAAGAATTACAGGGTAGTCCATTGCCCAAAGGAATGAAGGGCAAGCATACTTTCATCGGAGATTAGTGGAAACTTGGTGTTAAGTCATCATGCTTAGGTATAAAACCAATGTCCTTAGAGGAATTCAAGGAGGTTATTCATATATCCTTATACTCATAGAGTATTAAGATGGATAAGCTTAAGAAGCTCATGTAATTAACTTAATGGAGTTTAATAGTGTGAGAGTATCATTTATTATTAACAGATTTGTTGATGTTTGATCCAAGCATAGCAACTAGTGAGCTTACGATAGTATTCCAATTTGAGCAAGGGATTCATTATAGCATCCAGAAGATGATGGAGGAAGTTATTTTCCATGAGTTGGCCACGCTATATGAATATGCTTGTGTTTTTGCCACCATGACTCAAGATGTAATACCCCAAAATTTTTCGAAAATCTATATTTTAATAAATAACTTTATTTGAAATAAAATTTGCTTGTAAAGTTATTTATTTTAATTATTTTATGGATTTTAGAGTATATAAATTTAGATAAGATTATTTAATAAATTAAATATAAATATTTTGCTAATTATCATATTATTTTATTTAAATAATTTTCCAAAACTAATATTTTACCAACTTTATCCTTTTTAAACTAAAATATTAGATTATAATAAATTAAATTATTGAATTAAATAATTTACCAAGAATATTATATTTTACAATTTCATAAATTAAATTAAATTATTTTTTCCTATTTTTCCATTCCCTTTTTGCCCTTTTTCCTTTTTTCCCTTTCTTCTTTTCTTTTTTCTTTTTTTTCTCTCCCTCCTTCGGGCTGCCTCGCCAGGCCAGCCTTCCTCCCCGCGCGTTGGGCCTTCGGCCCGCCTCACCCCTTCTCTCCCTCGCGCACCGTCCAGCCCGTCCCTCCAACCTGACCTCCTTCTCTTTTACCTCTAGACCGGCCGGCTCCCTCCTTTTTCTACGCCGGTCCAGCCGCCCGTCCCTTTCTTCTTCTCCTTTCTTCCTCCTCCGACGCCCGACTCTTCTGCCATTGTCGAGCGTCGACTGCCACCTGCAACCTGGCCACCACCTACCTCCCTCTCCCTCTCTCTCTTCCCCCGTCATTTTCTTTCTTTTTTTAGCCAAACCGGCCCTGGACTAGCCTCGCATGCCTCTCCTTCTTTCCTTCTCCTTCCCCTCCTTTCTCCCTGCCAACCGACAGCCCTGCCACCACTACAGCACCGCCGGCCAGCCCTGCCCCCTTTCTTCTCCCTCTTATTTTTCTTCAGCTCCCAAGCCCTTCATTCCCCATTTTTTTTCGAGCCTCACCTCTCCATCCCGAGCATCCTCTCTTTTTTCTCCTCCTCCCATTCGTCCCCCATTTTTTTTATCACCGCCGCCCGCCGCCGCCTAAACCACCTCTCCCAGCCCCTGCGCCGCCTTCTGCCACCGCCTACTACCACCCTGCACCACCACACAGCCCCTTCGAGCCCTGCACTTCCTCCCTTCTCCTCCCCTTCCTTTTTCTTCCCAGTTTTTTCCCTTACCGCCGAGCCACCTGCAACCACCTCTGCCGCCGCCGTCCGGCCACCTCTGCCGCCACCCAACCCACTGTTCGACACCCTGCAACCCCCTCTACAACCGCCATGTCTTAGTTGGTCGAAACCAACTCTTGCACCCCTCCATTTTTCCCTCCACTTTTCCTTCCTTCTCAACCCTTCCCCCTCGACCCTTCTCGGCAACCAACTTCGCCGCCTCTCCGCCGCCGTCTCCGCCGCCTTGAGCCGCCGTGAAACCACCCTTAGCCTCCACCTATACCCCCTCTACACTTCTGCACCATTCCCCTGCCTTAGAACCTCCCCTAACCACCTTCTTTTCTAGCCTAAATACCCTAACCCGAAAATAATGGATTTTGCTTCCTTCACCCCTCTTCGAGCCTTTTCCCCTCTCTTTTCTGCATGAAACTCACGCTGCTCATGCAGCGTGAGCTCTTCCATTTATTTTGAAAATTTCTTGGGTAATTTTTAAGGTAAAATGGTATTTTATGTTAAGTGTTTTATTAATTAAAATTTATAAAGTTTTATGCTTTGGTTCTTATTTCTAACATAAGTATGATGGATATTATTTTTAGGTGTTGAGTTGCTAATTATGCTTGGTAAGATTTGATATTTTGCGGGATTAAGGTAACCGTTAATCCTCCCTTAAATATATGAAAAAACGCATGCTAGCACATTTAGGGTTTAGTATGATTTTATGCATGTTTTGTATGCTTAGCATGATATGTTTATGGTTTCTTATATTGTTTGTTAAAAAGAAAAAGCATGATAAATTTTGTGCCATATGTAGGTATGTTAAATAAAGAAGGAGTTGGAATATGGATAGAAATGTTAAATACTTGTTTATGATGTACCATGTTGTTAATGCATGAATGATGTTATTGTTTAAGGGTATTTTAGTAATTATGCTTATGAGGTATATAAATCAATTTGTGTAGTTGCTAATGAGTATTATGTTGAAAAATGACAAGTTGGTGGACTTAGATGATAAAAATGAAGTATTAATATCATTATTTTATGTAGTGTTAGTAAATTCATAAAAATGGTGAATAAAGGGGTTGAGTGGAAATTTTATAAGTGAAAAGGGTATTTCGGTAATTTTTGAGATAAAAGATTAATATGGAAATTTTATGATTAAATGGTTAAATGATAATTTACAAGTAAAGGATAAAATTGTAAGTTGTGAGAAAGAAGGGTAAAATGGTAATTTTGGAAGTAAGGGTAAAATAGTAATTTTGGATGAAGGAAGGCATTACGGTAATTTTGGAGGTAGAGGGGCAAAATCGTAATTTCATAAGTAAAGGGTAATATGGTAAATTTTATAAGTGAATGGCGAAGTGGAAATTTATAAGTAAAGGGGTAATATGGTAAATTGGAAAAGAAGGGCAAAATGGTAATTATGTAAGGAAAGATAAAGATGGTAATCTTGGATGTAAAAGGGTAAAATAGTAATTTGTAAAGTAAAAGATGTATGGTGGTAATTTTCATAAATAAAAGGATATTATGGTAAAATTGGATGTAAGGGGTAAAATGGTAATTTTGTAAATGAAAGGATATTATGGTAAACTTGGGAGTAAGGGGTAACTTGGCAATTATGATAACGACAAAAGATAATTTAGCAATTAAATTATGATTGTAGAAGGGCAATTGGATAAGTATGATACTATAGAAGGGTAATTTGGTAAATTAACCAATTAAAGGGCATTATGGTAATTTTAATAATGGAGAAGGGTAATATAGTGATTTTGATTATGAAAAAGGGTAAATTAATATTGGTAATTATGAAGAAGAGTAATTTGGGATTTGTGATAATTAAAAAGGATAAATGGCAATTAAAATAATTGAGATGGGTAAAATGGTAATTATGATAAAGGAGAAGGGCAATTTGGTAATTTGTTCAACTAAAGGGGCAATTTGGTAATTTAGCCGATAAAAGGGTAAAGTGATAATTGTTTAACCAACTAAAGGGGCAAATAGTAATCATGATAATGAAGGAGGGTAATTTAGTAATTTATCCAACTCAATGGCAGTTTTGTAATTATAACGAAGGAGAAGGGCGATTTGGTAATATAACCAACCAAATGAGAATTATGATAAGCGTAGTAATTATGAGGGGTGAATGGTGATTTAAAAAGTGTAGGAGACAATTTGGTAATCTAAAGTGGACAAGGGGTAATTTGGTAATTATGCAACCTTAAGGGTAATATGGTAATTTATCAAGCAAGGAATGGATACTTAACAACTATATAAGTAAAGGGAAAATGAGTAATTTGTACCTAAAATGTCTTTGGAATTGTGGACCTTTATTATATGATTAAATAACGCTGATTAGCCAAGTAAGAGTATCTAATGATTAGTATGGCCTTGAGGGTTTCTCTGTGACATCCTGGATAATCCTCTGAATAAGAAACGATTAATGATATCGAAACGATTGAAAGTGAATAAGTATCGGATTATCGTGCTTTCTGTGATCACCTTAATTAAGACACTATTACTTAAAGTGAAAGACCTCGAGATCGGGAATGGTGACTCCTTAGGGGTCGCTACCCTAAGGACGTGGTTTAGTCCACGATTATTCTGGTATTTGCTGGTGTGCCTTTGTGCCCCAGCCAGGCCCTATATCTTACTCTTCCTAGCTCTACGGACCTAGTTAGGGGGTATGCATACTTATGGATTATGTGTCCTTGTCGGTAGGGTACTGAGTTAGCTTTATGCACCAGTACGACTAGGGTATCTTTGCGTCCTTGGGTTCATGGTTAAAGGGTACTGAGTAGCTGATATGCACCGGTACGACCGGTGTACCTTTGCGTCCCGGGTTATCGATCTCCTATTCGAGGCAAATAAATATGATTGACGTGCTGATTAAATAAAGGAAAGATACTATTATTGAAAGTGGAATATTAATGAGCCGGGCCCAGATGATTATGATATTGAGTACCGGTCCACCGATTATAATAGTGGTCCAGGAGCGTGTTGCCCTGGTATGTGATATTGAGTACCGGTCCACCGGATATAATAGTGGTCCAGGAGCGTGTTGCCCTGGTATGTGATTATGAGTACCGGTCCACCGGTTATAATAGTGGTCAGGAGCGTTGTGCCCTGGATGATGATTACATATATATTTCGGTCCACCGGCAATAATAGTGGGGGTCCCGAGCTCAATATAATCGGTTATGTATGTGAATAAGATTATGGAAAAATACTAATCACTTATAGTGGAACACCATGTGAGTCGGGGCCGGACCGGTCCACCGAAAAATAATAGTGGTCAGCTGCCTTGTGTGTTTATCTTCCGGTCCACCGGCAATAATAGTGGTCAGAGGCGTTCTGCCCTGAGTGTATACTTTCCGGTCCACCGGCTATAATAGTAGGGTTCTCGTACTCACATGGATATAAAATATGATATTGATGGATTAATGACAGAATAATAGCTTAAGGCCCAAAGTATCGATCGTGACTTATAAAGTATTATGTTTGTCATTGTTATGTATGCATCTCTCATTATTTATATGTGTGTGGCTTGCATTGTGTGCCGTATGCGGGCCTGTCTTTAAGTGTGGTATTAAAGGGTTACTCAGTACCGTAGTACTGAAGGGATTCCCTTTATAGGGCCCCTGCCTATTCAATGGGCAGTGCCCTTGCAGGTTTTTTAGGTACTACTCAAGTGGGCTACGGGAAAGAGAGTAAGGAGTTATCCGATATCGTTAGGGTTTCCCTCCTTCTTCGTTTAATTCCCTGGTTTTGATGTTATGTTGGTACTTTAACCACCATTGGAGGATTTTATTCCTAAAAACGATTTGATGCGCTACTCGGATTTAAATATGTTGAAGTTCTTGCAATTTACTCTGATTTATGCATGTTGAATGTCTTTCGAATTGTATTCCATTTTCTTAGCCTTAGCACTTGGTACTGGAACGGTATGAGTGAACCGGTCTGGTACTAAGTGTGGCGGTAATACTCCCAAAGTTCACATTTTATTTATCTGCTTCCGCTATTATCTTTTAATAAAACGAAATTTTTCAGTAGTGAATTTTGGGGGTGTTACACAAGAGCATGCTTCTATTTTGGGTAAGAAAAAGCCTTAGACATAGGATTCTAGGGGAAGATTCAACATCTCAAAGGCAGACCTTCTAATTATTAGTTTAGGGGTCAGCTGAGTGGTTAGATCAAGTAGTAAGGACCACAAAGGCACTTCATTTGTTTTTTTGTTGCTTAGATCATCAGAGGAGAGATTACGAAGGCATATCCATCTTATTGGTTAGTGAGGTCATCGACCTTTAGAATTTTAGCAGCAGAGGGATCATTGCTAATCTAGGGATAGTTACATTTAACCCTCTATGTGGTTATTTGAATGAAAATATTCTAAGGTGGTACAAGCCATACTCAATTCTCTCCTTGATCCTAATCTATACCTCTTATAGAGCAATTAATATTTTTAGAATTAGTGGGTGCATACCCTTGTAATCTACAACTAATAATATGATCAAAGTTGGGTAGGGTACTACTAATCTACCCATAAGAAATATTTAACACTTTGAGCACTAGAGGGTCATCAATGTGGTATCAGTCTAAGAACGTTCTAACTTTCAAGTTAATATCATAAGGTGTAAATAATGTGAAACGAAATCAAAGGAATGGTTGAAGTTACTTGGCCATTAGGACAATGAACGAATTCTTGTTGAAGGTTGAAGGATCGCGGTCCTCAAGAGAAGGTGACTATAGGGGTGCTTTAAAGGCCTTATAGAGAGAATTTACAAATGAATGATTTAGCAAAGGTGAATGTTGATAGCAAGTAGTGTTAGAACTATTGTTGTTTCAGTGATATAAGAGCTCTAAGCCCCTTTATTTATAAAGTGTGTGTCTTGAAATGTGCCTCTATGAGAGGTAGGTAATGATATCATTGGAGGTAGCCACCATTGGGAAATCAAAGGGATTTGAGCTTCCCTCAATAAATTTTGTCGATGGCTGATATTTTACTTAGTTATGCTAGTCGTTGAGGATATAATATGTGCTTAGGATACCAATTTTTAAGCTAAGAAATTGGAATTGAGGGGTAACACCCATGAAGTCCTAGGTTGCCTAGTGTGTATGGTGCTCTTGGGCCTTTCGGTTGATTTGGTTTACTGGGCTTGATTTTCCTACAAAATTAGTCCTCCCACTCCCTAAGTCGCAAGACTTAAGTTGGGAAGTGGATGAGGTAAGGGCGTCTTAGCGAGTATGGTCATTTTAGGCTTGACTTGACCTCTTCAAGATGGTTCATGATCTAGCTAGTAGACTTAGACAAATGGACTCAATTTTAATTGGACATGACAATCCCTCAATTATTATGTAACACCTGTATTTTTATACCCATAATTTTTTTACAAGGCATTTTACAGAAGATAAGTATGAAATGCATTTGTTATCGCTACATCCAGTCTATGAGAGGTATCACCAGTACCTAACCTATCACAAGTGTAAGACTAAAAATTAAACTCATATCCTAAAAGGCAGGTGTGGTCTTCACTTAACCTGAGTATGGCATAAAACTTAAAAAACAATACAAAATTTAAATACAAAATCAATAAGACCTAACAAAGATCTATAAGAGAAAAATAAAATAGAATATGAGATCCCAATGATCCAAAGCAAAATGCTTATCGAGCTGAACCAATACTCAACACTCTCAACCCTACAAAACTGAGCACGAGAACTTGCACAAGTTGAAATTTTGAGGTATCAATGCGACGAGCGTTCTAAGTAAGATCTAATTATCTCACATAAGCATACTTCACACAAAACACATTATCGACTTGTAAATCATCATGCTGATAATGGAATTTAATCATGCATAAGCAAAAAGAACAAAGCCCTAAGGAAAACCTATGAACCAGTTCTAATAAATATTAAATCATGTTGATAATGATGCATACATGAAACATGTTGATAATTTACCAAGTAAGGTAGCTAAAAGCTATCAACCTAGGGAAAAACATATAATCCTCTATAATGCCACAAGGTATTCTAAACAAAAAATGGAATCATAAAGGATTTGAAAGTATAGAGGAATCAAGCAAAGACTATAACATCTATAGCATGTATTTTAGTAAGTGTCATATAAGGACATATAAGGAAAATCCATAATTAAGAAAATCACATAAGCCATAGGTATATGAATTTAAATAAGCTTGGAGATTAAATCTGACTACTAATAGAAAAAATCAATGGGGCACAAATAATAACAAGGCATAACAACCAATGCATACATTGGCACTTGCCCTACTATAGTGACAAAGTCAAATGTATAAATAATAAGCTATAAAAGCTAAATTCATATATGGACTCCAACGTCCTACCGCAATTGGATGACAACCAAGGGTATAATTAGAAACATATAACAATATTCATATATAGACATCCCGTCCTACCACATATGGATAAAATCCATAGGGTAAAACAAATCTAATGAGCATCCCACTCTGGAAAAAATCCATTGGGCATAATAAACTATAGAGGCACCCCCGCTTCACTATAAATGAACATCTAGGCTGAGGGGCATACATAAAGACTCCAACATCCACCATTCTTGGAACCCTAGTATGTTATCCTAGGTCAGACATCCAATTTACTACTAATAGACTTCGGTCAAGGTAGTCTCACCGAAGGTAAACTAATTCTTAAGAATGCACACCCCTATAAGGATTACAGGATGCCTATAGAGTAGAGAAGGCACCAATATACTATAAAACTAACATCCCTTTATATTTGACCAAAATAGGAAACAAATTTTCTTAGAGGACTTATACTTATTTTAAAGGATAACACTAAACCTTATCATAACATTTCACATCACAAGTGTTTATGGTTAACACTAAAACTTAAAGAAAATTCATAAAATCATCCAAACCATAAAAATCATTAATCCAAAGGATCACTAAATGTCATAATATCCCTCAAAACTCTTTAGAATAACATCCCAAAATAAAGGCTAGAGGCTTGAAGAAATACTTTTCTTAAAATAAAAGTGGTGCACCTCTTGCTAAATAAGAGTCCCAAAAAACCAACTTAAAGTGAAATTAGGTCAACAAGGTCTTTAAGTCCAACCTATTATATTATTCATTTATTTAGTTATTCGATAACTAAAACTCACTTTTAAGACTTGAAACTTGATTCATAGTTTCAAGTAACCCCAAATGATGGGAAAAATACTAAAAATTATGTGTTGGTTTTAGGACCAAAATAGTAAAAACATTAGATAAATTACCTTAACTATGTCAAAATAAGGTCTCACATCAATTTTTTTTTATAAAAAAAATAGTATTCATCACCTGATAGAAATTTCATTTTATACCATGAAGTTTAAAAAAATAGAAATTTATTTTATTATCAAGAATTATTATTCATTAATATTCACTATTTACACTAATTTACTATTCATGAGGGTAAGCTTATCAAATGTCAAAGATTATGGTCAACATTTGACTCTAAAAGTACACTAAAGCCTTTCAAGGGTTATTTTAGTTATATTTTAGTTTTAATTATCTTAAGAATACCATTATTAAAATATTAAACCCTACTTAAGGTAACTAGAATATCATTAGTCAAGAACACTTTGAATATCCCAAAGAACATGAAGAACATCGCCTAAAATTTCATGAATTTCAAGCAAAAATTAGAGCACCCAAACATACTCAAATCAAAGCATGCTATATAAAAAAAATTATCTACAAATTTTAAAATATAGCATGGTATAATCAATTTCATAAAACACTCAAATGATCACAAATCCCTAAATCATATAAATCTTTAATAAAAAATAAAGTATGCATAAGATCATCAAATTATAATATGTTACGCATGGAAGTTATTTTCCCATAAACCAAGATTAACATGGTATCATTAATTTAACAAAAAAAAAGAATAAAAAATTTAATTTGGACCGAAACTTATATCCATTAAACATGGCATAATCTCATCAATTTCACAATATTAAGCATGCTTATATTAGGTAATAAGATCTTACCAAAATCTAAGCTCTTAATTAGCAATAAAAAGAAAGGTTTAAAGATCAAATCATGAAGATTCCAAAATCCTAGAAAAACCATGAAAATATTAGCAAAATTAATTACATAATAACCAAGTCAAAGTTGATATAATTAAAGAGAAAAGGGAGACGAGTTCTTATCTTGATTTTGGAAGAAAATTAAGATCAACCTTAGAGGGAAAATGGCATCATGAGACACGAAATAAAAGGAGAAAGAGGAGAAAGTATGGTGTAAAATAGAAGAGAAAAGGAGAATAAACGATCAAGGTTTGAAGTTAAGATTATAATCTTGAAGTTAAAGAAATCTAAGCTTCCAACCATGGTGGAAAAGTAGAGGTGGATGGTTCAAAAATGGAGGGAGGAAGAAGAAGTGGTGGAATTCAAGAGGAGGATAAAAATGAAGGGAATTTTTTAGGGGATAAGTAGAGAAAGAATGGAGAAAGAAAAAATATGATAAGGATAAGTTAGAAAGGGTAGAAAAGTAATCTTACTAAGATTTAACCCTTAAGTATTTTAGTTAGATATTTTTATCAAAACATTAAGGAGAAAAAAAGAGATGGAAGTAAGTGGCTTAGGTTTATCCAACACACTCAAATGAATGGTGGAAAAAGAGGGAAAAATGAGTAAAGTAGGAAGAAAGAAGAAAAATCAACTAAGGGTAATATGGTAATTTACTAAGGAAAACAAATTTAATTCAGCTACTATATGGAGAGGCGGCCAAAAAAAATATAAGGGCTGAAATTAGTGCTTCTATACCATACTAATAAATTATTAAAGGTTAGGATTGATCTACACAAGATTGTATAACACTTAGAGGAATAAAAGTTACGTTGATACTTATTATGTCAAAACTATCTGAATAAATAAAATAATAAAAAAAGTTTTAGAAATTTTTTTAATCCTTTTAAGATAAATCAAATAAAATATAGGGATATCAAAAGTTTTATTAATTTTGGATCTTAAAACGCTTTTAGGGAACACTACTATAATTAATAGTGTCTTTTTGCTAACAACCCAACTTAGCGTTTTGAAAAAACTTGAGAAACTCATAAAATTCCAAGGATTCTAAAAATAAAGAATTTGAATTATTTGAAAGAAATTTGATAGCCAAAAGTACCTCACAAGATCTCATAGAGACATATATATGAGAAAGGGTTAAGAAGGAAAATGACATTTTACAAAAATGAAACTAGAGTTTCTAAGTTGATAAAAAAAATGTAATAAAATATTCAAAATAGTATAATATTATTTTTTAATGTAAAAGATCTTGAATGTGCCAGGATCTTCAAGAAATGGCGTATTACATATTATCGTTATGATTTTCCCTCTCCTTTTGAGATGGAGAAAAAGGGAGTTCCAACCATCATTATATTCTTATCCAAACTTAGAGGCTTTAAGAGACATCGATTATTATTTTTTGGTGTGTCTTTGATTGTCTTTTTTACTTATTTGTCTTTTTCAAAGGTGAGAAATCTCAATGGTAGTAGGAGCTAACAACTATGGTGTTAGAAAGGGAATTCAATTTAGTATCATGATTCCTTCCAATTTTGGGGAGGTAACCCTAGAAAATACCCCTGGCAAAAATACATCCCGCGATGTGTGGCCAAAGTGATACTTACACTAAATATGAACCATACCATCATGATTTGCACCATGATAATGAATTCTAGTCTAGAGATTGATAGGGGTAGAGTCAGGCACTTGTCCACGGGGAAAGAGGTAGTGGAGACTCATAGAATGGGAATTCTAGTGGGATATAGGATTATCTAATCCACATATTATGTCCTCCCTTTCAATATTAAGTTAAGGATTTCCTAGACCAAGGAAAGCAAAGATAAGGCCTCCTCAAGATGGAGTTATTTTTATGATCACTCTTTTTATTACCTCTCCACACTAATAAATATAGTGTATAGGCAGATACGACATTTGTAATAAATTTGGGCTTATAACTCCTATAGAAGACCCTAGCACTCTAAGGTCCTCACATCGCCACTTGCTCCTGAGCACAATCTATCATACCTTATCACCTCCTCAACATATCAATCCCAAGGATTGCATCAAAGGCTATTATATCCATATCAACCAAGTTCATAAGGATGTCTATCTTAACTATCTATAAGGCCACATCCGAGTTGAGTTTAGTGAAGTCCAATCTATCTTTAGAAGGAATAATAGTAGATATTGACATAGAAGCATATGGAGATAAGGCACTTCTAGCAATAAAGTAGTAGACACAAAAGACAACAAAGCACTCAAATCAAACAATATATGCATTGGTAATGAAAGGATGGAAAAATATCAGTTACTACATCCAGTTATCAATTAACCTCTATCTAGCAGATAATTTTCAGGCACCCGCCTATCTATCTCCCTGGTATCTTCTGCCTTGAGGAAATGGGTGAGACCCCTATGGTCTCCCCTTAGTCTCCCTAGGTTGTAAACTAACTAGGGCAAGTGCCCTATATTGTTACTACTATGGCTGGCATGCCTACTTTTGAGTTATAAGTAGTCTCCTCTACTAAAACTAACAACCCTACTGTTAAAACCGACCCCTCTACAATTGACACTCAAAATCTTAATGACCCCACTAACCACAAGCTCGACACTTGATAGGTGCACCCTGAACATCTCGTCTTGGATGAACTCTCCACAATGATGACAAACAAAGTGTCTTAGTGAACCTTGATATCTAATAGATACATTATGTTGACTCATTTACTAGAAACCTCAAGGACCTCCTCCTCAAGGCTAAATGTGTCCTCTAAAACCCTACTTCTCAAGCTTCCTATTACATATAATAGAAGCCTACTCCTGAACTATACTAGTAACAACAAATGCCCACTCGTATAACATGGCCAAGTTGTGAAAGGCTCCAACACCCATCATCATTCAAATGCTAAAGTGGAGTCCCTACTTAAATTAGAATTCCATGATCATCTTGCTAGTTTTTATGCCTAGTGGAAACATTAACAAATTTGAGAATCACGCATGGTATTCCCGTAGTGATATATTCCCCTAAGTTTACTACATGAACTTCTTAAGCTTATCCCTCTTAATGTTCTCTAGATAGAAATTTGTGCAAAGTTTCATCTTGAAGTCAACCTAGGACATTGAAGGTCCTCCATGTGTGCGACAACCAACCCGCTAGGTGTCCGCAGATCTCTAAAGGAAAAATGTTTATATGCTCACCTTCCTCACTCCTAGATAATCAAATGCCTCAAAATTCATATTCAAATCCCAAATCCATTCCTCCATGATTACCAGATTCTTTTCCCCATCATAAGTTAGAGGGTGATGAATATGGATGAACAGTGACCCTCGAAAGTCAGTCCTCTCTAATACCCTCCTATGAGTAATGTGCAAATGATGATGATAGTTGAGGATAAGGTGGAAGTGGTGGATGCTTGACGAACTCGATGAAAACCTCAAATGACTCCTCCAAATAGCCAATACAAACATTCAATGCCATGGTGAGCTAGCTGCAAAAAAAAAAAAAAAAAAACTTGTTAGGATAAAATATTCTTGGCTTAATAGCATATTATGCACATAATCATATTCAAAGGCCACCTAGGCTACCCATTCTTGATTTCTTACAAGTCAATCTGAGTTTTTGATGACTCGAGTTTTTTTTTATAAATAAAATAGAATGATAAAATTAGATAAAATATTGTTTGAGAACTGGATTTTTTAAAACAAAAGCGAGCACTCAAAACCAAATCTTTGATGCCAACTTGTAACACCCCAAAATTTGCTATTAAAAAATTTTATTTTAGTAGAAGTGTAATAACAAGATAATTGGGTTTTGCTACCGTAATCGACATAAGTCTGGCTTTCCAAGGAATCCTTACATCGAAGGCGAGGCAACATACTTATAACTTAAAATACAATAAATAGAGAATAAGGAAACTTTTTATATAAATTAAGTAAACACTTGGAGATTATCTCCAAGTATAATATAAACAAAATACAACCAAAAGGGGTCCATTGAAATTAAGAGTCTAAAAAGGTATTTAGACAAAAATTAGCTATCAAATAACATTAACTCTAAGTACAAACCCCCAAAGATAATAGTCACCCCTCTATAAGTAGGGCATCAAAAGTAGTGAAATCATTAAGGCATCCTTTAAATACTTCCACAACAAAATCTAGGTCATTTACTTGTGAGAAGGAGAAACATCCGTGAAAAGGATAATTAGTACACTATGTACTGAGTAAGGAAGCAATATATTTATAGTAAAGGGACATAAAATACATATAAGGTTACAAGAAAAGATTAGTTAGATATATCAGTTATATCATGAGATGGATCAAGAGAGGAACCAAAATAGAATTCCATATTAGGTATAATTATAAGGCATTTATTTTATTACATTAAGTTCAAAGACACCATTAATCTTATCCGATGGAATAGATATGTACAACTCTAAGAGCATAAAAATCCTAAGATAGAATGCACCTAACCACTATTTCTCATTTAATATAATGGATTGGTAAAAATCCTAGGGCAAACTATGCTTGACCACTATTATCTTCTAATAGAACGGATCAGTAAACTCCTAGAATAGAATGCACTTAGCCACTATTTTCATCTAGTGACCAAATCAGTAAAAATCATCCCTAACTCATGTGATCTTTCACTTTAAGCATTAATGTCTTTTTATAAAATTGGTTATCTCAACCTCATCATGAAATCTTATTATAAATATACCGGGCACATAAAAAACAACTAAATGTGGTTTGGATCATTCCTTAATGGAAATGATGAGGACACCCCTATGAAACCCTAATTTCACAAGATACATGTAATTCTTCCATGAGGCTCATCTAACCACCAATCTTAGTATACCTTCCTAATATATCATTATTGACAACATATCTAAAATTCAAAGCCTAACTCTAACATCTTACACATGAGATAATGAGCCTACTTAGAGAGTTATTGTTCTCAATTTAAGTTGTCTTCTCATTTGATTAAATTTATGTTGCTCATAATTACCCCGAGTATTTCACATAACATACTTATCATATTTTAAAATCATTATCACTTTAAAAATACCATAATTCCATATTTTATTTATATTGACCAAAATATCTTTATCTTACTTAAATACCTCAAAATCTCTTTTTAGATAACTTGCATCCTATGTAATCTACACTTAATCATATTAAACATGAATTATATTATTAAAATCCTTGAAATTACCATGCCATATTTATTTTTTTACAAAATCATAAAATTTCACAAATATCATTAAGATGGTCAAAACATCCAAACTTTCACAAAACCCTACAAGTCGAACATTATTAATTTCCATTCTTCAACACATTACATCACCATATAAAATTATCATATTAATTAACACTCTCCCTAATTTATCAAAACCATAGATCATACTATCATTATTAGGTTATAAGATAAGACTTATAGCAAGAAATATCACATAATCTCAGATTTTCACATAGTACTCACTTTTCTATAATACAATACAACATTACCATAAAATGACATCCACAATATGAGTTATGAAATATAATTATGCTAGCATGAGATTACATACAAATTCACAGATAAAATGTAAAGCTCTATACTATGACATGTATTTTTACATAAACATCACTTGTCTCCAAGCAAGTATAACTCTAAGCCTCTTTCTCCAATCAGAACATCACATAAAAACCAAGAATAATATAGGGATAGAAATTAAGGAAATTCCCAAGGAAAAATTATTACAAAGGAGGTTGGAAAAGTAGAAAAAAAAACTAAAGAAAAGGAAGAGGCTCAAAGCTACATGAGGGTGTGGCATGAATGGAGTATTAATGCATGAGGTATGGGTGCTACTAAGGATGAATTGTGTGATATTATCATACAATTATGGGGCTATAAAATTGAGAATATCATGCACGTTGTGCTTAGGTGTGTGAGGTGTGGGTGCAAATGGAGGTAGGCAATGTGGGATGCTCACGTTAGGGGTGGTTTGTTGCATGAGGGTTGGGTAATTTTGGAGGTTTTGTTGCGTGAAAGATACCATATATGGGGATGGGGTAGTTGTGAGAGATGGAGTAGCAATGTGAGGTTCTGACATAGAAAAAGTGGTGTAGCATGAGGTTTGATGAATTACAAAGAGTTTGCTATATGAAAATGGTAGAGAATCAATGGGGGTGATGTAGAAGAAAGCTGGAGATGGAGATAGAGAGTGAGGGATGAGTTTGGTAAGGCATTAAATGAAGTGAGAAGAGAATATGAAGGAGTATTTATGGTTGGGATTAATGATGTTAATGGTGTGAGTCGAAAGAGAGTGGAGGAATAAATCGACTATGGTATGAAGCTAATAATGGGGGATTTTGGGTAATTTTTTGCTAAGGTGGATTCTTGGAGTTAGGGGATGTGATGATGGTGATGATGAATTTAGAATTACATAGGATGAGGTTGGAGGCTAAACATAAGGGATTTGGTCGGGGAAGAAAAAGACTACGAAAGGAAAAAAAAAGAGAAAAAGGAAAAGAAGAAAAAAAGGAAATTTGGAAAGGAAAATAAGGAAAAAGAATAAATAAGTTTAGGATTAGGTTCAAAGTTAGGTTTAAAGTTAGGATTAAAGAATTAGGATGGAATTAAAAATACTAATTATCCAAGATTAGGATTAGATTAAATTCAGGGTATTACATAGCTAGTCCTCAATGCCTTGAGGGTTTTACTAGGCTTGGTTAATCTAAGAGAATTGTTTGGAGTGAAAATGGAATTGTAGTTTCTCTTGTGGTGTTACTACCCCAAATCTCATAGCAAGGAGGATAGGAGGGTGTTATTAACGAGAAGGCTAGACCACAAGCAACTGGTGACTGTTCTTATATATAAGGACTATATTTCTTTATTGAGAAAAAGGGAATATTTATTTTGGAATATCCCTAGTGAATGGAGGACCTTTAGTAATCTATGTTCCATTCTTCTTGTTTATAATGATGTCGAGTAAGATTTAATTATGTGTTTCCTTTGTAGTTCCTTGGAGCAATTGAAAGAGAGGGGATCCACTAGTCACTATTTGCCAACATATCAAGAAAAATAAAAATAATGAAATTAAAAATAAAATATAAATTAAATGTAAAATATTAAACTTGAGAATATTTTAATATAAAATTGCAGCACTGTAGATTTAAAATAAGAACCAAGAAAATAACACTGTATAGCACAGATGGTTAATGGTATTGAATTTTTCTTCTCGGCTTTGATTTTCCCGACTCCTTCCAACCTTTTATCATCATGTATTTTTCATCTTCTATGCCGCCCCTGTATTTCTCTTCATAGATCTATACACACACACACACACACCAGGGGTCTATCATTTTTTTTGTTGCAGAATATTGAAAAAAATTATAGTCGACAAGTCAAATACATATCTTTTTCTTTCTTCTATCCTTTTTTTTGAATCATGTGCTTCTACATCTAAATTACTCACCCGTGGGATTATGAAAGAGAGAGAAAAGAAAAAAATTAGAAAGATTAAAAATCTCATAAAAACTTTCCAAATAAGTTTTTCATATTCTAGATGAAACATCAAGTTAATTCATGACCTAGATATGATCTGAATCAGGAAAATATACTATAAATATAAGTTTGAGATATCATATATATCTTTTCACCAAAATTTGAGTCACCTAAATCCTAGTTTGTATGTAAATATTATGATAAAAATATGGCAAGATGTCAAAATTATATGAAAATTAACTTTAAGCTCTAAATTAATCAAACACATAAGATTATTATAAATAAGCAAATAATTAAAAATTATATAAATAACATTACATAGTATTCACATAAACAACCACAAGCTTAACCTAAAAAGGTATAAATTATGTAAAAATATTCATTCATAAGTGGGTATGTTTCAAAAAAAAATCAAATTTGTAAAAATATTGGATCTTAGAATTAGTTTGAAATTCAAATAATAAAACAACTAAAATTGTCTAATCATGTACACAATTTTTTTGTAATTTAATGATTTGAAAGAAATGGGTGGAAGAAAATGGAATGGAATGGAATGAGTTGATAAGATTAGAAAAAATGTTAGAATGAGTTACGAATTTTAAACAAGTTGAAATTATGTGAAAACAACTAGATCGAAAGAATCACCAAAAAAAATTGACTTTTTGTAAATGAATAAAATTAATTTTAGAAGGCATGGATTTAATACGAATGGCCTAAAAATTAATATTTAAAAGTTAGAAATGGGTTAAGAGTATAATTACATGGTAATTAGGGTTATGAAAATAAATGAGATGCTACAACCTTGAAAATATCACGTGCAAGATTGAGAACACAGGATAATATTTACTTTGATGCACCAACCAAGACAAACAAAAAATATGTTCTACAATCCAACAACAAAGAAAGAAAGATGTCGCTGACAAAAATCTCAACTTTGTGAATTCAAACTAAGATTCTACTTCTAGTGTGCCTAACCCAAAGCCTAGTAGCAACTCACCCTTAGTTTTACTCTATTCAAACCTTTCACCTTCTAAACTTAACCTTCCCTTGTAGCAACAAAAGACCCTGTGGAACTTACTAATCCAATTCACTCACCTAATTGGAACTCTATGACTAACATTATAGCAATTGCTCCCCATCTTAAACCTTAAAATTCAAGCACCCCTCATCTTGCTAAATCATAAAAATAACAACTTCAAACATTTAAAAATGGTCAACCCAAGGAAAAATAATGCAAGCCAACCCAATAAACTTCTCCAACCCCATAACTCAAGGATCACATATCCAAGATATGCATCTCACCAACCTCAACCTTGGATGATGACATGCTCCCTTTACATCAAATTCCTAAACCTAAAACTTAATTCCATACCCTTTCCATGGTCGGGAATACACATATTAATCTAAGATTTCACTATTGGATCCTAATATCTATTATTAAAAAAAGACTCGGTGAATTTGAGAATTCTCTGGATCTCCAACCAAGCTCATCATCTTCTTCTATGGAAGAGAATTATTGAAAAAATGCATTAAATAATATGTGATTGCATAGATTATATTAATGTCTGTCACATCTCGATACCACTAGGAGTCATAGCCTAGTAGATTAGGCCATCCATCTACCTCAACCAATTCATGTTCCTCTTTAGTACCCTAAGCACTATGAACGTCACAACAACACATCCATTTATACATCACCAATTTGCATATCAATTAGCCTAATCAAAATCTCCCTCATGATTCATTATCACATAATGAAATTGACCCCATTTTTGTTACCACAAGTTGTTATAATGGATAGCTTCAACATCCATGCATGAGTAGTAGATATATACAAAACAATTCCAAGCAATCTAGTTCCAGTGTGGATGGAATATCCCATTAAGCCATCCCTACATGCTCTAGGAGAGGGATTTTTTGCTCTCAAATTCCCTATGTCTAGTCTAAATCTAAATATCTTGGCATGGAACTACTGAGGTGTTGATAACCCTCAGTTTAAAACTACTTTCACTTAATATGTTTGCACTCACTACCCTAGTGTTGCCATTATGATTGAAACAAATGTATCTATAGAGAAAGCAAAAGAAATTTCAGATTCCCTCGGATATGAAAATTTTGTCAAGCAAGATGTCATTGGCTTCATTGGTTACATTTTATGGAATGAGTTTGAAGCATATGTATAAGTATAAGACGAAGGCCCCCATAATGTAACCATGAACATATAGGTATTTCACTCATATTCTCTTGGTACATTTTTGCAATATATACACATCCTAAGCCTCATGAAGGAGTCAATCTATAGGAGTATCTTAATTTTTTTAATAATAGAATTACTTGCCTTGGTCAGTCATTGGAGATTTCAATCACATATCTCACAACCATAAGAAGTTCAAAGTTGCATGATCAATGAGGGGGCATTTATGTTTCCAACATCCCTATATTTGGTCCAAATTTGAATATTTAGGCATGGAATTGTCAAGGTGTTGCTAACTCTTAGCTCAAAACTTCCTTCGGTGAATAAGTTTTTTCTCACTACCCTAGTATTGTCATTCTCTGTGAATTGTGTGTATCTAGAGAGAAAGTAGAAGAAACTTCAGAGTTCCTTAGATATGAATGAGTTTTCAAGCAAGATGCCATTAGCTTCATTAGTGCCATTCAGATTTTATGGAATGAGTTTGAATAATATGTACAGGTATATAATAAAGCCCCTTGTATTGTCACCATTAACATACACGTACTTCACTCATCTTCCCTAAGTGCATTTCCATAATATATGGTTATCTTAAGCCCTACAAAAGACTCACTCTATGTGAGTATCTTAAAATTCTTGTTAACAGAATTACAATCCTTAGGTGGTTATTGGAGATTTCACGGCATATCACACACCCATGAGCGGTTCAAAGGTCCCAACCCTAACCGCATGTAAAAATATGTGGATTGCATGAGTGAGTGTTATCCTATGGATCTAGGATTCCATGGTCCCCTTTCACATGGTGTTGTAATGAAAGAAACAACATCTACATGCAACAACGATTAGATGGAGCATGAATTAATAGTGCTTAGTAAATCAAGTTCCTCGATGCTAAACTTTCTCACCTAACTCAAACATACTCCAATTAGTGTCCCATTCTCCTTTCCAATTCCCTTTCACTTTAGTGTTAAAGACACTTCAAGAGCACGAAACCTATGTAGTTCCTTGATAATCAATTTTTGAAATTTTGCATAGTCATTGGAAATCCTCCAACCCTAATATCATTCACTTCACTTGCACTCTACCTTCCTAAGCTCTAAACTAGAATAAGCATGCCTTAGACAATATTTTTGAAAGTATCAAAAAGCTCAAATCTTCTCCTACAAATGCTCAAAACTACTTGTTATCAACCCCAACATCTAGAATATCCACCATGAAGAAACCATTATAATTAAACTCAAAGAAGTGTTGTCCTAGGAAGAAGAGTTTGGGCTAACAAAAGCTAGAATGGGTGAGCTCTTCCTAGATGATCAAAACGCCCCCCAAAAAATCATATTTTAGCCCTAAAAATGAGAAGAATTAACAAGAATTTTTCCTTTTAAAGAAAATTTAGGGGATTGGATCAATGATCCAATGTCCATAAACACACAATATCCTTAAGCATTGTGAGGATGTCTTCACTAGACCTACTTGTAGTTGTCATATTATACAACAATCGAAAGCATCACTCAAGAAGAAGTCAAAGCTCTTATGGTCCCCATCAATAAACATGAAACACATGCAAGCCTCTTCTTTACGGGGTCAAATAAGGCTCCTAGGAGATAACATACATGCTATTATTAAAGAGGCATAGGATTAAGGGAAATTTGATAACTCCCTAAATGCTACCCTTATTTGCCTTATTCCTAAAATTCTGAAACCTAATTGCATCCCTCACTATCATCCCATAAGCCTTTGCAATACTCTTTACAAGGTCATCTTGAAATCAATTGTTTCTAAGCATAGGCCTATTTTCCAACACCACATTGGGCCATTCCAAGTTATTTTTTTTAGCAAGAAGAGTAGCTAGCGATAACATCATTAGAGAGCTCATTCAATCCCTTCAACCTCGAAGAAAGGGCAAAGAAGCCTACCTCCCCATGAAACTTGACCTTTCTAATGATTTCGCATGGAGGTTCATCCACCAAGTACTTATCTAGTTGAATATACCAAATGACATAATGCGGCATTCAATTCAAATTTGAGCCTTGTCATGCTAAAGCCGGGCCTTATGATAACAGAGGAGTAGAACGCTAGAGATGATATTTGATATTAGGCCCCTTGATCTTGGGCCCTCAGCTACCGCCTATGGGGTTTTTTGGCCCCAAACTGTATATGAAGTTCCATGCCGCCGGCAGTCTCTTTGGTCTCCTAGACTCTCAAAACCCTTCGACATAGTTTCTCTGTCTCGTTGCTTTAAACCTCGGACAGAAAAGAAAAATCAACCCAGTAATCATCTGCTCTATCTCCTCCGCAGAAGCTATACTTTGCAGCTTCTCCTCCTCTTGCGGCGACGCCCTGTAGCCGGTTCTGCAGACAGCCTGACGAAGCGATGGGTCGTTTTCAAAATGTGAGTTCCTTTTTCCTCAATCTAATCGGTTTGTAAATTCTGTCCCGTTGCTGTAATTGAACCCTTCTTCTTTTCAGAGGAAGAAGAGGAATAAGGTGATAGTTAAGCACACTGTGAACAGCAAACAGCAACCGAGTGTTGACCCCAGAACAGGAGAGAAGATTCCCAAAAGTTTTGTGTTTGCCAGGTCGAAGCTTCCCTCTTCGTTGAGGCAATTGGAATTGGACTTAAGAAAATTGATGCTTCCATATACAGCTCTAAAGCTCAAGGTTAATATTTTTCTGTCCTTTCGTTTTTTGAAATGTAATTTATGCGTTTTAGTTGCTAGAATTCAGTAACCATGGAGGAAAAATATGATTTTAAATTGAAGTTAAAATCATCTTATTTGCTGAAAGTTCGATTGATGTCTGGGTTTCAAATAGAAATGAAGTTGATTAGGATGAATGTTTTCCAGTCACCATCCCAGCTAATGATAAATGCTGTTTTATCTTAGACAATAACAATATTTTGTTGAGTGGTGAGTTCAGTCACTTCTTAAATGTGAAGAATAACGCATTTCTTAGAATTCCCTCCATGGTTTTTGTGACTTACTTATTTTATACATGGGCTTATCATCCTGGTCATGCTCATATTGACTTGTTTAAATCGTCCATGACTCATTCATTCTCCTTAAAACTGCAGGAGAAGAAAAGAAATAGTCTCAAGGATTTCTTGAACATTGCTGGCCCTATGGGAGTCAACCATTTCCTTATATTATCGAAAACTCATTCTGCCCCCTATTTGAGGGTGGCAAGGACACCACAGGGGCCAACTATTACCTTTAAGATACACGAGTACTCATTGGCTGTTGATATTGCTCAGTCTCAATTGCGCCCTAGATGTCCTCAAGATCTTTTTAAGAATCCTCCTTTGGTATGTTTTCAGAATGCTCTATTGCTATGTTCTTGCGGAAACTACATATGCTCCATTTTTTTCTTACATAGACTATTAGTTTAACCTTGCATATTTTATGAATCTGCTAGATATATATATTTGTGCTTCAGGGTTTTGTGTAGTTCCGGGATATAATAACTAGGTTTGGGGTGCATAGATACGTCTGTACTTGAGTGAAGTTAGATAAAAAGTTGGCAATGATTCCGCCACCCAAAGCTAAGAGCGCTAAGAGCTTGCCTTTTCTAGTTGTGGCCAATTTGTTATGACTTATGATCAGGCTGTGTTATTTTATTTTTTTTCCATGTTATCTCTGTATAGTCATTCTCTCTAGATGAGCGTTTCTGGGAATTTAGTTGGAAAGAAGTTGTTTAGAGAGTTGAATTGCATACTATATATGAAAAACTGTTCATAAATGCTGATAGTTCTATAAAAGCAACTTCTAGATTTTGGATATACATTAACTGACATGCAATTAGTTGTTATCTGTTAGTGCCTCATTTGCTTTTTGTGCTGTCAATGCCTGGAATTTGAGAGCACCCTGCCTTACTGGTGGGGAAGCTATTTTTGATAGGTATCTTCTAACCTGTCATTAACTTCTGGGATGAAAGGGTTGAGTTTGCTGCAGGAAAGACCTTTTCTACACTAGTGATTATGTGTTATCTCTCATTTTTCATACTCTGGTGATACTTTGATCAAGAAAAAGGGGGGAGGGGGAACATGTCTGGCCTTTTCATAGAGTACTAGCTTTTTAGTATGCCATGGGTATCTCATTGTGTCATGTAAGTAATTTATTGGTATTACATGGATTACATTGGCTCAAATGACTGGGATCATTCCTCTTTTTCTTTTTGGATAAAGGTTAATAATATATTTTATCACTAGAAAATTACCATTTAAATACATCCCTCCCTTTCCCAGAAAACAAAAGAGGGAAACCATTGTAGGACCTTTGGGTACTAAACTACTAGCCCCTGGACGAAAGGATTCAAGTACCTGAGGGTTTAACGTACCCTTAGTAGGCCATGACAGACTTTACAAAGATAAAAAAAAAAAGATGGGTAAGCCCCCCATGCCCATATCAATTTTGAGCTAGGCCGCTCCAGGTAGCACTTGGCAAGGTGCAAAACAACAGCAGTTCAGCAGGTCCTCCAGCACAAAGTGAAGAAGCAGAGTGCACGCTGTGGATTCCTGCACATACAAACATGGTAAAACAACAATTTACATAATTAGTGGGCATTCCCAGGATCAAAGAAAAGCCGCCAAAAATACACTGGAAGCCCTCATAAAACCTATCAAAAGGGAATTTCTGAAGTTTTATGAACATTGTACAGTGTTTTGGGCACACATAGTTTAAGTTGATTATAGCATTTACATCTGGGTTATAATCTTCAAACAAAACATGGTTTCTATTTAAATAGCAGCTGCAAAGGTGATCAAGAAGCCTTTTTGTATGTTTTTGTTGCTCCCTTGTTCTTCTGTGTAGCTTGGACAGTGCTGTATAAAGTGAACATGCCCCTGCCAATCCTGATTCCTGAGCCACTGCCTCAAGTCCTGCCGCACATTAAAACAGAATTGACATTCAAAAAATAACTGCTTGTGTCTCTTAATTGCAGCATTACACAAAGTTCATGTTGGATATATATGAAGAAAGCCAAATTGATCCTCTCTAAGTAATCTGCCTTTCACTGCCTGCCATAGTGAGGTGACATATCTCTGGGTCTGATCCCCTTTCCAAACAGCCACATTATCCTGCCATTTGAAGCCCTGCACTCTAAACAAACTATACACCATGCTGATTGTTGGATGACATTCACTCCTCCTTCATGCAGCTATTTAAACAGGTCACAGATCTGCTGGTAGGATCCTGAGGTACCACTAGCTTATCTCTGATCTGGGAAAGTTTTCTCATGAGAGCTGAGGTGTCATGGCTAGGTTTATCATTCCTCTTGAAGTATAGGTCAGTGGTCAAATACCTCTTCATCTTTGGTGCTGACCAAAATGCCCTTTTTTTCCCTTTCAGAAAACCAGGGGCTATGTTTTCAGTAAGATTTGTGCAGTGTTTTTAATTTTTGTACAAGAATTTATATGAACAATTTCTGATATGAAGCAAAATTGACATTGCTGTCAGCTCCAAGGGGATATTGAATTATAATGTGAATTTGACGGCACAATTGATCTAAATTCCTTCATATCACAACTAATAAAGATGTGTTCTTGAACAGAGCTGAACAACTTGAGTATTTTCCCCATATATTTTCTGAATGCAATTTTATTTAGATCTGCATAAGGCTCAGGGTTGTCTAAGAGACTCCTATAGACATGGTTTTGCTGATGCCGCCATATGATTCGTTTTGTGCATAAGTTTGTTTATTTATCTTCCACTGTGAAGAAACCTTTCATATGAGAGTAGCAGGTTAATATATTTTTACTTTGTGTGATTTTATACTATGACTTATATGTATATTCTAGTTGAACTAAATTCCAATCTTGGTCTTTTCATGGCAGATTGTGCTTTCCGGTTTTGGCACCGGAGAACGTCAGCTAAATCTGACTACTCAAATGTTTCAAGGCTTGTTCCCAGCTATTGATGTCAATACGGTGAGGAACAAATTTATTGATTGCTTGATTACTTTGTTACTTTTCTGTTCTCTTATTTAAACTTGTTTTCAGGTCAAACTGTCTTCATGCCAAAGAATAGTGTTTCTAAATTATGATAAAGAGAAAAGGCTGATAGATTTTAGGCACTATTCAATTAGATTACAGCCAGTTGGTGTGTCAAGAAGAATTAGAAAGATTGTGCAGAACCGTCAGATGCCTGATTTAAGCAACCTGCAAGATGTGAGTGATTTTGTTACAAGGTAAGAATAAAATCTTAGGTTATCTCCCCAATTGCTTGTTAGGTGACTTTTTCCCTTTGGCAATCTTGTGTCTTTAAGGCCTGGAACTTTGTGCTGGTGAAAACATTTTGCTTTAGAATCATTTGATCAGAATATGATGAAAATAGTACTTGTGGGAATCACTCTTTGAATATGCTTAAGATAATCCTGTGAAATTCTACGTATCCTTTTTCTTTTTTTTTTTCAAACTAATAATAAAGGGGAAACTCACATTCATGAATACCTTGAAGTTAAAGTTGGTTGATTCATATGGAATCAGTATTTTTTTTTTTTTTTATGACCAAAGTAGTCTCTTCTTGTCCCCAAATAGGACTTCAGGTTGATATAACCAATCTGGATAAAGAAGGGAATAAGGAAAGGCACTTTATTGTTAGAAACAGAAATAATTTATATGACCTGACTCACAAAATTCAGTTGTGTTTCCCTTTTTTCCTTCCTGAAGGGCTGGTTATGGATCAGAAAGTGAAGCTGATGATGAGGTTGCTACAGTGTGCTTAGCAAGTGATGTTGGTAGAGTCAACCGAGCTTCAACCAAAAGTGCCGTAAAGCTTCAAGAGATTGGACCCAGAATGACTCTTGAACTAGTCAAGGTTGAGGAAGGATTGTGTACTGGTCAAGTCCTCTTCAGTGCATATGGTATGACCATTTGCAATCTCGTGGTTGTTTGCTTTCTTATTTGATTGTCATTTCACCTACAAATTATTTTCAATTCATACCTTTATTTTCCAGGATCCAGTGATGACAAGAAAATGCGGAGCACGGGAGATGGTGAAGAAGACACTGAAGGCGATGAAGAGGATGATGATGCGGGAGAACAAGGTGAGGAAGAAGAGGATGAGGACGTGGAAGAAGAAGAGGAAGAAATGAAGGAATAACTTTGCTTGATAGAAGTTGGACTTCGTAGTTACAGATTGATGTTCTGAAACTCTAAAGCCATGCAATACTCGGGAGTCTGGCGGGGATATACTGACATACTATAAAATGTAGATGCAGCGGATACATTTGGAACAAATGATACGATATGGGTTGCTTATTTGGGCGCTTTCCAGATGTATGAAGAAAAAGTTAAAAAAATCCTAGTATATTTATATTTGCTCATACTGCAACATCCTCCTGGCAGAAGTATGGCCCTTTGTAAAAGGGTAGTTCATTTCATTTGCCATTTTTTGTTCCAGTATTGCAACATATTATGCTAAGATATTTGCTAACTAGATTAACCATTGTCATACCACGAGTTGTTTTATGTAGCATTAGCCTTGCGTTTCGTTTGTGGTTGTCTGGGTTCAATTGCTGCCTACGACAGTCTTCTCACAAAGATTTAGCAATGTCATGACTGGTTTTGAAGATGCCAGGTTTCACCTTTGTCAATCATTTAACTGAGTGGAGGCGTAGACCACAGCAAAAGAGGGTGCAGGAGGGGATGGCCCTTGGATCAATTGGTTTTACCAGCCAACTGAGATATCTGCTGTGACGGATATATACCTTCTATACTTCTTTTTCAACGCTAGGTCATGTACAGCGAGATTCATATTGGAGTATATGGTTATGTAGGGTCTCCTTGAGGGAGTTTCAGGCTCATTTATCCTCGCTGTGGATGATTATGGAACCTTTTTGTTGATGCTTCGGTATGCATGGTTTCTGTTGGGTTTGGAAATGGTGTTTTTATGCCTTTCGCATACAAAGGAATAAGAGAATCGTCACAACTATCGGAATTTGACTCAGTGATCTGTAGCATAAAAGCGGTGAGCTAAATGGTGTTTTGTGCTAGCTCTACAAAAGAAGCCTTTTCATGTGGTGGTTTTTGTTATCTCATGTACCCTCTTCTGCATTGGATATTTTTTATGTCCCGTATATTGCTGCGGAATTGGAAGCAGGGACAGGAAGCGGTCTGTAGGTTTCAAGTCTAAGAGATCTTGTACTGTAGGTGTTGCTCTCCTCTCCTGCAGTGTGCCTTAGGCTGTAGTGTGCTGCCCTTCATGTAGGTGGTTTGTTGGCCGCTACGAAGAGGTTTTGTTCTCGTCTTTTGTGATTAGAAGTATACTTAACTGACATTGCCAATGAATTTTATAATCTATTTCAAATAGCTAGAACACTTACGGATATTATTTAGTTATTATAATAATTTATTTAACTTTATAGGCTTGTTTTTCTATAAATCATTAACTTTATTCACTCAGATATCATTAAACTAGTGTTACTAAAACTTTTAGTATAAAGTTGACATGCTAAATATGTGGCGATGAAATTTATGAGAAATAAACAAGGAACAAAAATAAGAAAACGTAGCAAACTATCCAAATTTCTAGAGATAATAACAAAGCTTTAACATTCTTAACAAAACATCATGAAATTATGAAATTTTCAAATGGTCACAAACTATCCAAATTTTTAGAGATAATAATAAATCCCTAACATTCTCCGAAAACATTATGAAATAATGAAATTTTTAAAAGAAAAGAAAATTAAAGTGTTTCTAAAAATTTCTCCATGATAAAAAAAAAAGGTACAAAAATAACTCAAACATCATACCGAAAACTTCACCGACTACTGACCTCAAATAAGTCCAAAAATACGCTGTATAGCATTTGAGTTTCCTTCTTACGCTAATAAATATTTCCGGAAAAATTGGACGATAATTTACAATTATCGATATATTAAGAATCAACTCGTAGCAAATTGTAATAGCTAATTTAGGTGTCGTTTGGTATTACTTATTATTAATAATTACTTTTAGATAAAAACTACTTTTATAAATCTACTTTTAAAAAAGTACTTTTATAAGTAAAATGTATGTTTGTTTTAACTTTTATTATATAAGTGATTAATGCTAAAAAACTACTTATTATACCTTATTAGTGTTTGGTTTTCATTTTCCTATGAATTTTTTTTTTCCGTCTTTAGTTTTTATCTTCCTATATATATCTTTTAGTAATAATTACTATATAAATTATGTAATATTAAATATTAAAAAGTATATGAAACATTAACAAGTATAAAAAAATATAAAGATATTACAAAGTACTAAAAATTATAAACTTATTAAAAAAATTATGAACAACTACTAAATAATTTTTATAAAATTCACAAACTATTGTACAAAACAAATGGATATATATATATATAATAATAATAATAATAATAATAATAACATAAAATCTTATAGATTCTCAACACAGCTCAGGTATGTATAAGCTTATATTAAACATTGCATAATCTAGGAAGAAGAGCAGAAAAGCAGGACGCCACCCAGCAAACCGACTAATAATAGCCTTCCGCCAACAAAGACGGATGGAGAATCAGATGATGCTTTAGCTGCAACCTCACCATCGCTGCCGCTATTGCTTCCAGCATCCGAATTTTCATCAGGGTGATTAAAATCGGTTTGGACGACCGGATCAGGAGTGGAATCATCATCGTATTTGTAAGTTGGATTGGCGGGGGCGGGAGCAGAGTCTTCGACCATATCCTTCAAGCTCGGAGGCAGACCTTGCCCGTGCGTGACGTTTATATGGAAACGTTGTCCGTGCCTGCACTGATCTCCGTCATAGTCGCCGGAGAAGAAATAGGTGGCACCTTCTTTCAGGAGAGGGACCGGCAGCGTCGTTGGTTGGACGGCCGTAGAAGAAGGATCGGCGGTCGACCATATGGTTGCATTGTCGGCGTCTACGTTGCACAGTTCATATGTTGTCGTCGTTCTCTTCTCCGACGTTGTCTGCCTCATCGTTTTCTTCTCCGTTGTTGTCTTCGACGTCTATGAACGCTGTTGCTGCTACTGTTGGGTGCACTGTATACACAGACTTGTTTGGTTATTTGAACGAACGCTGCCTGCATATGTTGGACGTTGTTTGGTTAATCAAACACGCCCTATCCCACTACTACTGCCAGGCTCCCCGAACGGCATGAAATTGATTTAAACGAAAATTTTACTAAACATTACCGTGCCGCACAGTTATAAAAATAATTTTAGTTAAGTAGTAAAAGTAGGTTAAATCTACTTATTAATTTTAGCTTATATGAAGTAGTTTTAAGGAATTAATTTTAAAAATAACTTTTATAAAGTGAAACCAAACAGTAATAATTAATCTAAAATAACTTTTTATAATTAATTATTAAAAAAACTACTTTTGTTAAGTTAAAACAAACAGGCTCTTAATTAATGGTAGCAATAAATTTTTGTGTAGGGATATTTAGTATTATTAGCTAATAGTAATATATTATAACAGATTGAATTATCTAAAATACTGCAGATAAACCAAATCTAAAATGCTCATAACTAATCCAAACATTATTCGCTCAGATGTTCACTCCAAAAGTTCTTTAAAATTGTTTTTACCAAACACGTCAATATCCTAAACCCCCCCCCCAAAAAAAACCCTCAATAAGACCAGGCACTTGTTCGGTATAAGGCAGGAACAAATCACTGTCAAGAGACAACTTCCTGTATACCGCCACAAACACAAGCAAACAAAGACAAGCGTGATTGTTGGGAATGAAGGGTGAGAACGACAAACTGCAGATCTTGACAAATGTGTAGAAATAAAATGAAAGAATGGATCACCTCAACATTAATATAACAAGGGCATAAAAATACAAGGCAGAGAAACAGTATATATATTGCAAAAAAGGGGGTTAACTTTCCTTTGTTGGAAATGACAAAGTAGAAAACAACATCGTATAATTAGTCGACCCCCCTAACCAGCCGAGCCTCAAAACGGTCCGTCTATGCAGAAACCGTAGCTATCAGGCACATCAGAAAGCCGGCGTCTAAAAAATGGACTTCAGCCACCAAAGCACGATTCTTACTAAAGCCGGTCTTATGGGCTGGCCAATAAGTTACAGATGCAAAGCTCTGGTGGACGAATCTGTATCCCTTCACTTGCACTGTGTAGATTGTGAATTCAAATCATCAAGCAGATTTGTCATAGACTCCTCAAACTTCTTTGCTTGGGGGCCAGGCTTCAAAACATTAATGTCGCCCCATTGGGAGCAAGAATCAGCAAACCAACCGTCTCGACCAATACACCATGCCCCAGGGGCAACTCGGTTGTGCCGGCGCCTGAGAATTTTTTCATCTACCATTGTCAACACAGGATCATCTCTGTGAAATTGTCTAGCAAAAGCAGCTCCACTTTGAGCCATTTGATCATAATCGGACACATTCAGGAAATGGGGATCCATTTTAGGAGGGTTATCCCATATCATGTATCTCAAATCATCGTTGACTGTAGTGTTCTTGAACTCTGGGGAATTGCATATGACAGAGTGAAAATAGCTTTCTTGGGGCAGAACCACATTGTTGAAGTACATTAAAAGAGTTCGAGGAAGATTATCCCAACCAATGATGCAGTATTCCAAAAAGGATCGGCTCAACATGATCCAAGGTGAACCTGTAAGAGGGAATATTTTTCATCAAAACATATTCAAAACATCTGGATATCCATAATTTCCAAATTAAGGACAAATGAATTTGCCTGTGAAAACTTTAAAACTCTCTGGAGTTGGCCGCTTCTGTGTTGCAGTGAAGATCTGGCTCCTCCTAGCCAAGTAAATCGAAGGGTCAACAATAATAGGCCGGATCCTTTGGTGTCTGCAGCCATGTTGAAAGTTGAAACCAACATCAACCCATTGAACACAATTTGCAACATAAAAACTCAATGAATTTAATGACAAAAGGTTTGCCTACTCTTTCCAACCGAGGTCACTAGTGTGATCAATGAAATTGAGGTCTCTCCTAACAGTTGAGAACACATGGGATAGATCTGGAAAAGAAGTAGAGATGTCAGCAACAATTACAACATCAGACCTAGAAGTCCAGACATGCACGTATGTAGAGGGTTAACTACATTCACCTCATACAGGATGCTCCTACAAATATGGAATAAAGAAGTAATTCCAGAACTATCAGTGACCTTTTCCCCTTAAGAGAGAGAGAGGGATGCCAATCATAAGCAAACACTTTAATGGCAATATGACAGCCCAACATCCCAAGAAAAAAAAAGGGGGTAAATGATGGCACCTGATATAGAGATGAAACTAACAACTGCTACAAATCCTAGGGTTGATTCACAATGTTGTCAATGAGGCACTTCCATAAAACAATGGTCTTCCTTGCATTATTTTTCATTACTGTCTGATCAAACCTTAATGCATAATAGTACTTATATGTCTAGATGCACACATTTGCACAAAAGTTTTACTTTGCAATAGAAGCAACTACGTGGTGCATATGGAAAACAAAGGATGGTACTTATGGTCACATGGGAAGTACAGTGCCATAATCATATTAAAGAGAAAGAAACAAATGAGGCTAAAAGCCGGGTCTAGCTCTCTCTAAATTACAACCAATAGGTTTCTATGGGTTGTAAAGACACAAATACTAATCAGAACAACAAATTCCTTTCAAATAACAAAAACCTACATAAAGTGCAAGCTAAAGAGAACCTAAATCTTTAACTCTAGCATCAAAACTCTTATAAGAATGCTTCAGGGGATTTTTCCGATGCAAATCAGAGATAAGAATGCAAATAGGACAAGATAGGTCGGAATGCCAGCAGCATATTTCCCAATATATCCCATAAACTCAAACTTGATTACTTTATGTAGAACAAATAAAATAAAGTTCTACTAAGTCCAACCTATGAAAATTTCTTATTTGCTTGAAACTAATATTTGGGCTAAATATGATACACTTGTACTTGTACTTGTAGCAATAGTTATGCTGAAGTGTATGACAACAGTGTCTAGGTCAAGATTTTTGATACATAATTGTCACCCAAGGCATGGCACCGATGATTAAGCAATAAATATAACAATATAGCATCTGATGACTTGCAGCCAGGAGATGTTGGATCTTAGCCACACAGATTCTGAACACTAAGCATGCAAGTACAGTTTTTACCATTATGGTGACATCGATCACATCTAGATGTTCAAATCAACCATTTCATAGAAAAAGGTGCAGAGAGGCATTAACAGTTTAACCTCATGTGGATCAACAGATATAAAGGATATGGGTACTAATGGAATAGATGAGGGCACATCATTGTGAAGCAACATCCCACAGCAATAACAACATCAAAGATCAAGCCCTATTTGCATATTCAACATCACACAACCGGAGTTAATCATGAATCATACATAAATTTTCTGTTGAAAAACAGATCACCAACAGGAGTGAGGAACCGAGATGTAGGTGGCCCTTTGATGAGATTAATTCCCCTGATCATACCATTATCTGTCTTAATCTGTTCTATTTCCCATTTAACTACAACTATGTAAGCCTGTAACCAATATCCTTGAATCCTGTTCCTTGACTTCTCTTTGTTTTGTGTTCCCAAAAACACCATATAAATAAAGACAAGCATTCACACCCTTGGTTTCAGAGACTGCCATACATATCAGATAACAGGGCGCTGAGAGTTCCAAACTCAGAAGCTGATAACAAGCTCTAAGTGGGACCTTGAACAAAGCTATGAATGGAAAAAACTTGGTTCTGGGCATCAAAACAAAATAATGAAAGGGAAAATCAGAAAGTGCTTACAGTTCTATATCCTAAACACTCCCTCCTCTAGGTCATTGACCAGAGCCATGGCCCAGGGTGCCTCGCCAACACCCTGTTCAAACACCCAATGACAGCCGCAAACCAATGAACATGTATAGTCAAACAATCCATTCTGAACTTCATTTTAAAGCTTACTGTCAGTTAATATCATCAAACACCTTGCATTTCTTCTACTCCATCCACATCAAGCGGCTCACATATTCGGCTAAATTACATTACTCCAACACTATCTAATAGATGCCAAGTACATGACATAAGGATATGCCACAACACCCAAACCTCACCAAAGAGAGAAACAAGCAAAAAAAAAAAAGATCCTGTCAAAGAGCAGCAAACAATTCTATTATTTCCTTCCCCATGGCACAGATCAGGACAAGAATGGAGGGCAATGGAGATGAAACTGCTAATGATTTATTGAAAAAATTAAGAGGTAGAAAACATTAAAACATAGATGTAGCAATTGTTTTGCATTTCTAATTCTTCCTTTTTCTCTTTTTGACATTTTTCGTTGGCTGGGGGACGAGGGAGCAAACATGCGCAGAACACCAACAAAACTATTTCTACATATGAATCACCATGCCAAAGTCCATATCTACAGATGATCGAATTGAAACAGGTATAGGGTATAGGTCCTTCAACAAAGTGCTGCTAAAAACAGGACGGACACCCTATAGAACATCAAAATCACAATGATGTCATCAGCCTTGCCAAAAAGGCAAAATTTCGGTAGATTAATTCAGACAAAAAGACCACGTATTTTCCGAAAAACAGAAAGCTGATTCGATTCCCGCAAAGCGAATATTAAATGACAACATTAATAACTTTAACATCAATACTAACGCCCCCAGTAGATTGAAACACAAGGCATTTACACACGATCACAAAAATAATCAAATTAATTTAAATCTCAAAGAAATTTCGGAAGAGGAGTTGGGAGAGCCCGCAAAACTAACGAATGCCAAAGTTCCTTACCGTCCTGAGTTAGGAGCGGATAATCCACAGCACTCAAAGTGATGAACCAATCCCATCCGCGACCAAGCTTCAGTAAAATTGATGCTGCTCGTAATGTCGCAGCAAGATTCGTCGCACCCATGTGAGTGAGCCAACCGGAATTCCCGATCACATGAACATTCCCAAAAGTCTGAATCGCTGGAACCGACATCACCGACGCAGCCAGCCAGCCTCTGTCATCCTGGGATGCGTCCATCGAAAGGTGCAACACATACCGATTCCTTGGATGGTAGACAGCGAGAAGTAGCCTGAAGATCTGCTCTTTGTTGCCGCGTCCACCGTAGATGTAGTAGGCGAAAGACGGAGTAGATTGTGGGTCGCGGCCAGGAACCGCGGCCGACTTGTTACCGTAACTGAATGCATGGGATGTACTAAGGCCGGAGATGGCTGAGAGAAAAATGAGGGAAGATAGAAATAAGGCGGCGAAGAGTAAGAATAGCCATTTCTTCCTCTCAGCTCCCATAATAATTCAAGTACCTGTTCTATCATATGTCAAAACTCCCACACTGCAATATTAGAGTCTTCAAAGTTTTCTTGCTCTGTCGTAAAAATGAGCTGTAAAATCCGTTCGGTAAGTGGGATTTTGACCGACTTCCGGTAGATCTGCTCAGCATTTGAGATGGTTATACAGCAAAATTGAGAGAATCAATGTATAGACCTCGCCTCAACGACTGTCTATCCCTCTCTCTCCGTCTATCTTTCAAATTTATGGCGAATCACAATTCGCAGACACCATGCCAATAATCAGTTGTTCTGTGAAGTTTATAGAAGATTCGCTATTAAATGTAGATTTGCTGTTGAGAGGAAAGGAATGCTAGGGTTAGGGTTTGTGGTTTGTTCAAAGTCAGACTTTGATATGCAGTTGAAGATCAGTTCTTTGAGACTTTGATAGCCGATGCACACGTAATTATTAGATGTTAATAAGTACGGATATCTACAAATCCTAATCTGAAATGTAAACGGCCGATGGCTCGATTCTACCATACTTAATATTTTACGAATGTATATACGCCCTATATTCATTACATTTTTCTTATAATAAATAACTATTTGTTTACCAGACAAAAGAGGGGATTTGTTTATAGAAAATATGCGGTTGGAGTATTGGACCACACGCTGCTAGTTTCTCAAACCTCAATCAAGAGGCACATGTTCGTGGCAAATTATATGATAGTATATCATAAAAGATCCCCTGAGGTAGAGAGACGTGTTACCGAGGTTTGGTTAATAAAAAAGTTACTTAAAGTACAGCGTTCAAAAAATAAAAATAAAAAATATACACAACTACAGTTATGGATGATAGATATAAATAGGAATAGGTTAATTGGCAATGCCAATAAAATAATCACTAATACCTTATGTAAAACAGAATAATTTATTTTCATATAATAATCAATTGAGGAACACAAATTTTCATTGATGAAGAAATCTTTTATAATACGGAGTTTAAAAGACTAAAATACAAAATATAACTACCTTTTTGAATAAGATAATCACATAAGTTGTATGTAGGGCTATAAATAAATCGAATCGAGTCGGACATTTCTAAGCTCGGATTCGGCTCGTTTATATTTTGGGAAGCTCGAGTTCGGTTCGAGCTCGTTTAGAATTCGATAAGTCATGTTTAAGTTCGGCTTGTATATATTAATCGAGCCTTTTGGGCTCATTTTGTACTCGTTTGCTGCTCATTTTGGGGCTCGTTCGGGCTCGTTAAAAGCTCATTGATACCTTATTAAGGCTCGTTTAAAACTGATATAAAACCCCTTAATAATTCAATATTCGACTTCATTCAGACATAATTTATCTCAATTATGACCTGAGTATATTAACCTGTTTAAAAAAAAATTGCCATGCACCAATTACACACAAATTTGGGTGCAAATTTTCTCTCGAAAAGCCTGTTTAATATTACAACAAATCCATAAAAACTAAATACAACTAGAGATGCAATCATGTAGAATCATAGATACATCAATACACAAACAAAATGGCTTCAAAGCTCCATAATAAATTGCTCCATCATCCACATCCATTGCCATTGAGTGATATGATAAAAATAACTTGCATCAAATTAAAAGTATAAAAAAAATATTAGCAAAGCTTGGAAGTTATGATATGATAAAAATTACTATGATAAACATAAAAATAATAATAAATCATAAAATTTAATTATTATTCATATTA